>LNAC01000096.1:2860126-3132044 GCA_002007465.1 Ailurus styani
CCCCCGCCCCCCCCCGCCCCCACCCCGGTCTCTAGTCCCCGGCTCGCTGAGATGCTCCTAGAAGCTGGTTTCTGAGACTTGAGATGCAGTGTGCCCGGTGTGCTCCGGGGCAGTGCCTCCAGGGTCTCCCTTCCTGGGGCTGTGGGGGCTGCTTTAGGGGGGTGGTTTAGATGCAGATAGATAAAAGAAGTCTCTGTCGCTCTTCCTGGGCTATTTTCTGTCCCTCAGTGTGGAACTCTCCAGCAATTCTGGTGATCCAGGGGACCATAGGTGTCTGGGGCAGCCAGTGATGCTGGGAGTGCACTCACTTGGTGGCCTAGGGGCAGGAGCGTCACCTCGGAGCTTGGTAGAAATGCAGATTATCAGGTTCCCCCTCCCCCCAGGCCTCCAGAATGAAGTTGCCTGGAGCCCAGCCACCTGTGCTTTACCAAGCCTCCAGGGATTCCGAGTGGTTTTATTTTAGTCTCGCTGGTAGCGTAGCATTCTTATGTCTATTTTATTTTGTCTACCTGGCAATAATACCTAAAGTCACACCTTCGAGTTTTACCTAGAAAGGACTGGCCTTTGGCAAAATGACTGACCAGTTTGGACAAGTCCTCTTCAACTCTCCAAGCCTTTTTAAGGCTCACCTCCCACTTCGAAGGGGGCCTTGGGTTGTACAGGCTCTTTGTGCAGCCCCCGGGATTCCCAAAAAGGTTCACACACACATTCCCAAACTCATTCACACACGTGTCTCTGAAATATTATTGGAGTGGGTCCGTGTGTCCAAACCAAAGAAGGATGGATAGTTTCCTTGTCGCTAAAACTTCGACAGAGTCCAGAGTTTATACTGGTTAGAAAATTTCTGAAGAAACAGCAGTTTTCTTGCGATCAAATAACTCCTTATCACTACTGCACTTTCTGTTTATACTTTGCCGTAGAATAACCAAAGAGCAACTAATGGAATGTGACATGAGACCCAGAATATGATGGCAGTAACCCAGCATGATATTCATGCATCGCTGTTCTGCCTTAAAAGACTAATTAAATTGGCCTATCTAATTTAAACATAAGCATGCGTGAAAATAGTAAACATCCAGAGAGGGTGCATGTGAACTCAAGATGCTTAGTCAAGGACTTCTAAAGGAAAAAAGAAGTGTGTCGAAATTATTTTTTTAAAAGGAAAAGAACCCAACCCTCATTAGTATATGCTATCTTGGAAAGAACCTAATACATAGAAACAATCACATATCAAAAGACGCATTTTCTTGCTGCACGATTGTGGGTCCTTTAGGGATTGTGAAATTCTTGACAAACTGGGATGGATTTTATTTTGCGATTGACAAACTGGGATGGATTTTATTTTGCGAAAAGACGTTTTAATCACCTTGTACATGAGGAGGGAATTCACAAATATTTTGTGATATAAGCAGATGAATTGCCACGTGTTTAATACCACGTTAATTAATTCTCTTACTACTGTCCATGCTTTGGTATTTCATTCAATTAATGATGGTTGGAAATAAGCAATGGGTGTGTTAGAGGGGAGGATGGGGAGAAGGACACACAGGAACTTTTAAGGAAGGGCTGCTTCTCTTCCTGAGGTAAGCGGCTGAGGAGACCATTATGAACACCACCACATCAAGCTCTCTGAAGGTGTGTGATTAAATGTTTAGTGAATGGATATCAAATTGAAGAGTTATGGTAGTTCAGAGAAGAGGAGATCCCAGTGGACTGCTCTGGTGAAGAAAGGTTTTGTGGAAGATTTAGGCCTTAGAGGATAGGAAAGCTTTAGATTGGGAGAGGAGAGAAGGAACCCTGTCCTGGGAAGGAGGACTGACTTGCTTGGAAGCTCAGAGGGAGGAGAAATAGGACTTCTGTGAGGGGCAGTTGGGATGGACTTTATTAGGCTGGTGAGAGCAGAACCAAAGCTTTCAGGTTCAAGATGGAACCAGAGGGCGGAGGGGACCTGCTTCATGCCAGGTACCCCACTTCTCTCTCGACTGGAGTCTACAACCTCTCCGGCCCACTTGAGTTCTCAGCTGGCAGGCGTTTTTTTGTTTGTTTGTTTGTTTGTTAAGATTTTATTTATTTATTTGACAGAGAGAGATCACAAGTAGGCAGAGAGGCAGGCAGAGGGAGAGGAGGAAGCAGGCTCCCTGCTGAGCAGAGAGCCCTATGTGGGCCTCGATCCCAGGACCCAGAGATCATGACCTGAGCTGAAGGCAGAGGCTTTAAACCACTGAGCCACCCAGGCGCCCTCTGACAGGCGTTTTAAAATGCTTTTGGCAGATGTTCATTCTAAACTCTCCTCAAGGCAGTTCTTTGGATCTCTAGTGACTCTTGACACAAGGATGAGGCTATGGTAGGTCCTCCCTCATTACCTTTTTTCCCTTTTAAAAAAAAATTTATAGACCATAGAATTCACCCGTTTTAGTATACGTTTCTGCCAATTTTGACAAATACATGCATTCCTATAACCCCTGCCATGATCAAAATATGGAATAGCTCCATCACCTCCAAATTCTCCCATTATCTTTCCCTTTCATGGTGCACCACAGTAAAGGTGTTTGACGTGCAGGGCTGGGGTGGAGGGTTGGGGAGGAACAACCACTGATCCCTTTCCAATGCCTACAGTTTCATTTTTTCCAGTACGTCATTTGGATGGAATCATAGAGTAGGTAGCCTTGTACATTTGGCTTTTTTTTTCCCATTTAACATGGTGCATTTGAGGGTCATCTGTGTTGCTGATTGTATCAGTGATATGCTCCTCCTTGGTGCTGAGTAGAATTCCACTGTGTGGGTGTCCACCACCAATCTGTTTATCCCTCCCCAAGGTGAGGGACCTTTAGATTGTGTCCAGTGTTTGACAATTACCAATAAAGTTGCTAGAGATATTCACATATAGATTTTTGCGTGACTATCACTTTTTATTTGAGTAAATACCTGGAAATGGGATTGTGAGATTGTGTGTGGTGAGCAGGTGTTTGATTTTATAAGAAACCATGAAGTGTTTCTCAAAGTCGTGAAACCATTTTGTTTTCCAACAGGCAGTGTGTGAACATTCTAGTTACTTTCCATCATCATTAGCACTTGGTATTTTTAAGTTTTACTATTTAACATTAGTCATTCTAACAGGCATGTAGTGCTTTCAGTGTGGTCTTAATTTTCATCTTCCTAAAACTAACGTTCAGCATCTTTCCATGTGTTTAATTGCCATCCACATATCTTTGTTGGTGTGGTGCCTTTCAAATCTTAGGGATTTTTTTAATTGGGCTATTTCCTTATTATCAAGTTTTGAGAGTTTGTTATATACTCTAGCCCTAAGCGCTTTCCCATATGTGCAATTTGCAATTTTTTTTTCCACGTTAGGACTTGCCTTTTTATTCTCTTAACAGTGTCTTTTGAACAGCAGATGTTACTAATATTGATGAAGTTCACATTTATCAGTCTTCAATGAATTGTGCTTTTGGTGTCCTATCTAATATTTACCTAACCCCAAGGTCGCAAAGATGATTTTCCTCTGTTTTCCTCCAGATATTTAAAAGTTTTTACATTTTCGCTTATCCTCTATTTGGGGTTTATTTTTGTATGAGATGCAAGGTATGGATCTGTGTTTATTTTTGCATATGGATATCCAATTGTTCCAGCAGCACTGTTTGTTGAAAAAGACTACAGTTTCTCTGTTGAACTGCCTTTCTACCTTTGTTGAAAATCAGTTGACCCTATATGTGTGGATTCCTCCCTGGACTCCATTCTGTTCCCTTGTTCTGTTTGTCTATTTTTGGTTGCAGTGGTGGGAGTAATGGTTTTTCCAGCTTTCTACTTTCTCAGCGGGGCCCTAACTACTTTTGAGTAAGTGTAGCACTTACAGGTGATTCAGATGAGGTGGCTGCTGTGCTCTAGATAGTTCTCAAAATGTGGTCCCAGACCAGCAGCATCAGCCTCACTTGTGAACTTGTTAGAAATGAAATTCTCAGGGCCTCCCCACACCTTTTGAATTAGAAACTCTGGGGATGGTGTCTAGCAGTGTATGTTTCAAGAAGCCCTCCATGGAATTCTGATGCAGGCCGACCTTTGAGAAACAGTTGTTTTAGGGAGGTGAAGATCTCAGAATTTAGGTCATTTAGAAGAAAATGATGATGGGATTATGTTAATGGGCTTAATTTAGGTTCTTCTGTGTTCTAATTCAGATTTGACCGGACCCCCACGGCCATTGCCTATCTGAAAGTGATTCTTTTTTCCCTTCCTTCCCGCCTTTAAAACATTTTTTCTGAACCCCTGTGGCCATCACACTCCCAGTAGGAAATGAGATTTCCCTTTAAGGAATGAGAGGGCATTTCTGCTATCTAGAAAGGTTTTCAAGCGAGATGTCAACTTCAGACAGAGCCAAGTCAGGGATCTAATGGGGGTGTACCTTTCAGGTTAATAGGTCGGCAACCAACAGAAAGTTCTTCTGGTCAATGAGGGTCATGTTTTAGGTCCTCCCCACCCCGAAATCCGCAGGAGTTTTCCTGACTGCAAATAAGGGGGCAGGGAGAATATTGTGCAAGCTTTTAAAAGACCTCAAACTTCCCAACTGCAAGAAGGAGATTGTTGCCCTGTCTTTCCCATGGTCTGGCAGCAGATGCAGGAAGAGCTGGCCTTTCAACAGATGGTTTGGAGCCGGCTGCCTGCCAGAGAGGCCAGGGCAGCTCCAGAAAAAAGGAAGGATGCCTTCTTCAACGCTGCAAGCTTTTTTTCCCCCCTTAGGAAAATGGTTTAAAAGAACAGAGGATATAATGTCGTATCTTCATTGTAGTTCTCCTGTGTTAAACACACACACTATTTTAACCTCTCACTTGTAA
Source organism: Ailurus styani (assembly GCA_002007465.1). Taxonomy (NCBI): domain Eukaryota; kingdom Metazoa; phylum Chordata; class Mammalia; order Carnivora; family Ailuridae; genus Ailurus; species Ailurus styani. The sequence goes on from LNAC01000096.1 coordinate 2,864,953, forward strand.
TTTTCCAGTAATAGATTTGAACTGGGCCTTTGTTAACTGCTGTGTTTGGAGAGAAAGGATAATTTTTATTTAAACAACCGGAAAAAAAAAAAACAAACCCAAAACCTAGCAGGATTAAATTTCCCTGTTTGTAGGTAGCTTCAGGATTGAGGAGGGGGGCGCCCTGGGGAAGAGAATAGACTTTGGCCAGGCGTTCCTGCTGGACGCGAGATGGTTTGGGTCAGGTTTGGGAAACACTTGGAACTGACACTTTCTTCCTTGCTTGGTTTGAGCAAACATAAACCTTTCGTTCCAGAAGGTTGTTGCCTATGTGGTGATTATATGTGTTCCTGCATCAGACCTCACGTCACCTCCTGCTTTTCAGAAATCTGTATGACACAATTGTAATCAGTACAAATGGGCCGAAAGCGGGGGCTCTCGTCTTTCTGTCACCCCTCTGTGCTCCCCGCATGTGTGCTGTGGTATGAGAGTGAGTTGTCTTTGTGAGTTTCCATTTTCTGTGACTTTGAGAGCAGTCTGGTTTCTAAAACAACGTTCAGAAATTCTCATCAGACTCCATATTCGCTTGAAAGAAATTGGCCTCTCCCCTTCCAACCTGCTAATTATCTTTCACCTAGTTTTTTCATTTACAGCATTTGAGAAGGAAAGTTCATGAAAAAAAATCAAACTATGAACTACCTATTACAGAAACATGAACAGCATGCTTGAATTTTCTTGTGTTTCTCCTCGTTTCCATATGAGTTGAAAAGCAGGGGTGGGGGGGGATGTCCATTTCATGTTCTTTAACATGCGTAGTATGGAGGGGAAACAATGAACTTAGGGGCCAGAGAGACCTGGGTACAAAGTCAGGCTGTACCACTAAATAACCACATACCCTTGGGTGAGTCGCTTAGATTTTCTTAGCCCCTCATTCATAGAGTGTAGATAATAATACCAATCCTGTAGGATTCTTTCAAGAAGTTATTGTATGGTCAATGGTACCTATTATTTTTTAATTCAAGTGTAATTATCATAGAGTGTTATATTAGTTTCAAGTGTGCAATATAATGATTCAACAATTTTATACATTATGTAGTGCTCCTCATGATGCTTGGAATTTTTTTAAAATGGATTTCATATTTTGCTTTAGATAAGCCAAGCACCCAGCAGCAGCCTTGGATGTAAACTTTACAAAATTTATCTCTTGACGCCATTCTGTTCAGGTCCTACCACCATTCATGCCCCACAGCTTCCTACCTTCCTAGCTTGACATCTCCCCATAGGATCAGAGATTCACATGTTACACTCAGAAGGGCCCTTCCAGAGGACCTGAGTTTTAACCGGGTTTAAAGCCTCAAGCTTGAAGGATAAAGCTTATATAGTACAGTTGAAAGCCACAAGGACTGTTTTGGTTTTTAGGGCAGCAAGTAATATCTCTGAATTCCTGGCTTCCCAGAGCCAGGTTCCAAGAAACTCACTTGTACACAGACACTGGGATCCATGTGAGAGTGATCTGATATATTCTGTCCTGTTAGCATTTATTCTTCTCCCCTCTCTCTCCACCGGCAGGCTAGGTATGTAACACAAAGTATAGACACAGTACCTAGCACCTAGGAGGCCCTTGGTAAATACTAATTGAGTGAATGAACAATTCTGACAGGTAAAAGAAAATTCCTTCTAATGTCTACCCTACATCTCTCTTGCTTGGCTCATGTTTTGCCTCTTGAATTAAGGATCTATTGATGTATAACAAATTGCCACAAATTTAGCAGCTTAAGACAACAATGGACATGCTACCTCCTACAGTGTCTAGGGGACAAGGTTCAGGAGCAGATTTAGCTTGGATGGTTCTGGCCCATGGTTTCTCATGAGGTTGTGTGGGATGTTGGTCAGTGCTGTGTTTAGCTGAAGGCCCAACTGAGGCTGGAGGATCCGCTTTCAACATGGCTGACACCCATGGCTCACGGATCAGTGTTGCCAGTGGGCAGGAGGCCTCAGTTTCCCACCAAATGGATCTGGCCATAGCGTTTCCTGGGTGTGCTATTAACATGGCAGCTGGCTTTGCCCAGAGTGAGTGATCCAAGGGAGAACAAGACGGGAACTACAATGTCTTTTACAACCTCGCCACAGAAGGCATGCTCTGCAAAATCTTTTCAGTTACACAAGACAGCAGGTCATCTCTGTTCACTGGAGGAGGGGGCTACACAATGGTGTGGGGTCCCTCTTGGAGACTAGCTACAACCTGTCTTATTCAGCCCTTTCTCATTTCTGCCAGAAACTGAAATTTCTTTTTACCCCTCTCTCATCGATGCATTTCAGTTCTTTTCTGTTAGGCTTTTCACGACCTACTAAGGGATAGCCAGACTCAGGAGTGTTGCCGAGATGTGCTTTGGCCATGGGCAGTGCTAATCCATCACCAAGGGTCCTTGACTCTTAAAACTGTGTGATAGACCCTAACCTCAGCTTAACCCTTGCGGCAAAGTCTCAGCTCCTGCTGAGCCAAGACCCACTGTATCCGGGGCCCAGATTTCCAGGTGAGGAAAGTGCCACCTTCCACAAGTAAAGACACAACTCTTGGGCTGCCCTGAGGTAGTAAGTGATAAGATGGGAGCCGTGTTTGTAGGAGAAGTTGGGTAATGTTGAGCTGTAACCATTTCTTCCCCAGTGCTCTAGTGACTGAGACTACATACAGAAGTTGCTGAGATTCAAGGCAGGGCCTGTGGCCAATAATACTTGCCTCTGGACACAGATAACTGATTTACTTGAAGAATTTGATCTTCACTTGTACTTCATTAGCACTGAGACCTAAGCTAACTGGATTTCCTGTCAGCATGTGTGGCCTCAAAATATTTTCTTATGTTCAACAAACTGGAAAAAAAGAAGATTCCTCCCTCCCCCAACCCCACTTTTTCTTCCCGGCAGTTTTTGTTTTCTCTGTATGGGAGTTTATAGATATGAGGCCCAAACCTCAGTGAATGTGTCATTTTGCAGAGTTCTTAGAAAACCATTTTTTCCCTCACAATGCTAACTGTTGTTTCCCCAGTATTCCCATGTCACTAGGGGACACAGCTTGAGGGGAGACAGGAGTTTCCAAGGCCCTAAGAAGCAGGAGCTGGGAATTCATTAGTTTTCCTGGACTGTGGGGTCCCCTGGTTGGGGAGAGTGCCGGGATCTGGGAGGCAGGCTTGAGACACACCATGGGTGTGCGCGCATGAGTGTGTGTGTGTGTGTGTGTGTGTGTGAGAGAGAGAGTGAGAGTGTATGTGTGAGAGAGAGAAGGTGTGAATACACACCTGGAAGGAACATAGGTTGGGTTATGTGGTGTTTTCAGCTAATAATAAAAAGCATTATTGCTTTTGACCTGGTCATCCCTCTCTCTCCATGTGCAGAGGTTTGGTCACAGTCTCAGTGGAACATAAAACTTGTAACAAGTTTAAGCAGGTTTTTATGAAGGTGGGGGGGAAAACATCCAAGTTCCGCCAGAGCTGAGGCCATTCTAGCTGTTTCTGTAGACAGACCTGGGGCTTGTTCACCTGTGTTAAGCTTCCTAAGGACGCTCCATCCCCCCAGCACCCTGCCCTGGGGACAGGCCTCGCCTGGACTCCTAGGAGGGAGGGTGAAGGAAGGTGAGCTCGCTTCTTGGTCAGCGTGATCCAAAGCCCCCGGGGAGGGTAGATGGTACTAACGACCATCCCATCTACTTCCTGGGGAGCCATGAGCTTAATTTGGCCTATCATCAGCCTGGACTTGGGACTCCACAGCCGTCATACTTCTTTTTATCTTCTTGCTCCAGCTCCTTTGTCTTATCCTTCTTTCACCACCTTTTCTTGTCTTCTCATCTTGTAGTTCCTGAAACTCCTTCTCTCCCAGGTCATGTAATAAGACATACCCACTTGGCCAGCTTCATGGGAACCCTACGCGGGACTCCAGACCACTCAGGGACAGGACATGGCTTCTCTTGTGAACTTGAGCTTTATTAGTGAGTGCTGAAAACTGAAGAAGCAGCTGAGGGAAAGCAGAGTTAGTTCATGGTGGTATTTTTGGAAACGCTGCAGGCACTTCTTTTTTTTTTTAAATTTTTTTAAATTTATTTATTTGACGGAGAGAGAGAGATTACAAGTAGGCAGAGAGGCAGGCAGAGAGAGAGGAGGAAGCAGGCTCCCTGCTGAGCAGAGAGCCCAATGCGGGCCGCGATCCCAGGACCCTGAGATCATGACCTGAGCCGAAGGCAGAGGCTTTAACCCATTGAGCCACCCAGGTGCCCAACGCTGTAGGCACTTCTGAGCAGCTCTGTGGAGCCCAGGATGAGGTCGCTGGGTGCCATGTGGGCACTAGAGACTCTGACTTAGAGCTCACTGTGCTTGAATCTTCTGAGCTCTGCCGGCCACTGACCAGATGACGTGGAAGTGCCCAAATCAACAGCCCTGAATGGGTGCAGGCTTTTCCAGAAATAACCCCATAACATTTTTGGCTGGAGTCCCTGTGACATTAGAATGCTTGTTATATACTTGAAGGAGGGATGCCAGCTTTCCCTGCCACTGACTCCGCCCCCCCATCCCACCCCCAACGATGACCAACTACCAACTGGGCATGGACAGAAGCCCTGTGGAGACTTCTGCCACTATTCTCCCACAGGCCTTTTTTCATACAGGATTTTAGAGACATGACCAGTGGATAGCACCCAACCTCATGGACATAAGCTCCATGAGGGCTCAGGTGCCCAGGAATGCAGTGAGAGCTCCATTTCCTGGGATCTGAATCACAGGACCATTGCTGGCTCCTGCATGGACCCTCACCCCACCCTTGGCCGGTGCCCCACTTGGCTGATTTCCCAGGCTGGGAATGTTCTTTGAGTTATGAGCAGGTCTGCCTGGAGGGTTTGGGTCTGTGGTTTCCTCCTGGCAAGTAGTGACCTTTCCTGGGTACCAGAGGCATGCAGTCAAGTTCCAGTGTAACTCCAATATGTAATTTTGAATGGATGCAGGAGGGAGACAAGGAGTGAGTGAGTGAATGAATACAGGGGGGCAGGAGGCGAGCACTTTTCCTGCTTTAGTGAAATCTCCTTGTCCAGTGGTTCTCTGTGTTCACCGTGTGTTCTGCATCAGAGCATGGGCTTGGGGGACAGCCCTCCCCTTTCTCCCAGGCCCCTCCCTCAGTGATCATCATCCCGCCATCTGGCCATCTCCACGTTTCCCCTTATTCATACTATGCTGCTCTTCCTGTCCAATCTGTCTGAGTCTTTCACGTTTTCCTCCTCCAAAGCACCAAGTGAAGTAACTTAAGTTTTATTTTAATAAGTGAACAGAGCACAAGCTGCACCATGAAGACAGAACAGCTCCTTCCAAAAGTGAAGAAGAGAAAGAAGAGAGTTCCTAGTAAATTTGAGGTTCTAAGCTTGACAGGCCCCCAGTGCTCTTCTGACTAGATTCCACACAGAATAAAACATGCAGATAGCCACAGGCCTCAGCCCTCGGACCTCTCCCAGTCTCCTCGTGTGACTCTCTAGGAAGACGTAGATAGCACGGAGTAATCTCTCCCGGGGAATTAATTGCTGTTTCCTCTTTCCTGTTTTGAACAGAAATTTTCTTTATTGTGTGTGTACAGCATGGAGAACATATTCTTTGGCATCACATAAATATTTACTTCATATTTAAAACTCCTGTCATGAAGTATTTATTCCACTTGAAAATATTAGAACCTATTTTCCTCGTGGCAAATAAAAATAGAAGGCATTGCTCCTTTGATTTTCGGTACTAGTTTTGGGGGGTTTTTTTGGTTTTGTTTTCCTCCCATATATCTTGCATTTTTTCACCAGTAAGTTCATAAAATCAAGCCAGAGAATTATTGAGAGGGAAAATTAACTCCTCACAGATGGAGTGGCAAAGGTTCTCAGCTAGCTTCTATTAGGAGCTCCCCCCAAACCATAACCACCGTTGTCTGGAATATTGTAATTGTCTGGTAATTCTTTGCTTTGTTAGTGGAGACCTGTCCATCAAGGACCAGAGAACAATAATTGAGAGAGTGGTCATGGGCCATCCCTCATGGTATGGGGTCTGTGCCCAGAATGGTGCCTGGCATCCAGTATCTACAGAGGAAACATTTCTAGACAGACAGTTTATTTTATACCCTTCAGAGATTTTCAGTGTGTATTTTCGTTCCTATGTTGTTTGAGTAGATTTATCCTTTTCTCTTTCTCATTTTATATATGTACTATATACACGTGTCTTAGTTTTCCTATGTATTATTTCTTGGTGGACTTAGCATATCTACTTTTTTAAAACCACAGCATTAAATTCCGTTCTGTGGGTGTATCATGAACTAATTGGTCCCCTTTAGCTTCCTTTTCCAAGTCTCTGGATGAGAGCAGAGGTGGATGTGTGAAGACGTGGGTGGGTAGCAGCGGGAGCTGACTCCCATGCAGTCCGGTGCAGGTGGGACCCAGGCTGTTCCGCCTTCCTGGGAGGCAGGACCGGATGGGCCAGGGTGGGAGCTCGTGAACTGACATTTACTGTTTGTTCACTCTATGACCTTCAACAAATTATTTAATCTCTCGAAGGCTCGGTTTCTTTGTTAAGTCGAGAAAAACAACCACTCTATGATATCAGAGGATGTATATAAGTTGGTTACTTAGCTCATGTATTTGAAATGGCACCTCATGTATATGTAATAGTACCTCATGTATATGTAATAGAACCTCCTAGATATGTAATAGCTCCTCATGGATACGGAACAGCACCTCATGTATATACAATACCTTGTGCATTTGGAATGGTACCTCATGTATATGCAATAGAACGTCATGTATATGCAATGATGCCTCATGTATATGTAATGATACCTCATGTGTACAGAATGGTATTTCATGGGTGTAAGGCGCTTAGAATGGTACCCAGGACATAGCAGGGTCCCATAAATTGTATCTGTTATTTTCCAGCTAATGAATATCTCAGGTGTGACAGTTCCTTAGACACAAAAATACCAGGATGGTTGAATAGTTTTCTTCGTGTTGTGAAATTACCTCCTTTGAGGACCAGATTCATTCTTTGCTTGGATTCTAAGAAAAGCCTTCTGAGAAGGTCCCCAGGCTTTTCTCAGATCTGTTATGTTTCTCACTGCTCTCATTCTCAAACTGAGTCAGTATTCCCTGCCCAACCCAGTCTCCCTGGCAGCTTGCCAAGTCTGAAGATGGAGCTGTTTTTCTAAAGGCCCTAGTGGATGGGGTAGGGAGAGAGAATGCTGACTCTCTTTTGCTCACAGGGACAGGTGTAGAACATCTGGAGGCAGCTGGGCCCCCGCAGGGTGGGGCAGTTAGGGGGTGTCAGTGCAGGTTTTATGGGGGGGACGTTGAGGCTGTTTCACTCCCCACCCTTAGGAAGTGTCGGGTTGGCATCAGGAAGAAAGAGAAAGAAGCGTACCAGCTTGGGGTTTAGGCTGGGGCGTTGCATTACTCTCTCTTGATAGACAGGAAAGGAGAAACCCGCAGAGACTGGATGACTTGGTCTAGAACCTAGAGCAAGTTTGGAGCAAAGGCAACATTTGTCTTATCTCCTAGTACCTAGTTCAACTATACTGGAAGAAAGAGGTCAAAAAAGAAGTCAGAAAAAATAAAGAAGAAACCACAGCATACTTGCTTGTGGAAAAGACCCCTGTGTGCCCTGAACATCAAGGGCGGGTGACGGTCCTGTGGTGAGGAATGACAGCAGTACCCAGGCTGCCGGGCGTGCATATTGGTCAGCCTGGTCCAGGCTTCTGGGTCAAGGGTCTCGGGCAGAGTCAATCCGTGGGTTTGCCAGTCCTCACAACACATACCCTGCAAGGGAGTCCTGGCATATGCAGGAGTTTGTAAGCCAGGCCTGTTAGAAATTCCCTGTTAGAAGATTGAACTGAAAGATACCCCGAGAGTGTGGAGGTGAAGGGTGTCTGTTGCCTCATGTAGGGAATGGTGTTTAGTCCTGTCAGGTCAGCTTCCTTTTTGTGCCAGAGGCGGTGAGGTAGGGTGAGGTAGGAGATGGCGGACCAAGGAGACCCTCAGTGATCAGACTGGCATAGGTTTTGGTGCCAGGAGCTGCCCCTCCCTGTGTCTGCGAGAATTGTTCTGGCTGAGATGGGGAGGGATTGGCCCAGGAAAGAGGAGCCAGGTGGGGCTGCTTCAACAGTCATAACTCCAAAGTGTGGGCTCTTCCTGCCACTTCTGCCACCTGCGTGCAACCTGGGGTGGATTCTTCTGTGCCTCAGGACCATAAGATCCTCACTGTGTAAAAGCTCCCCGTAGTCTGAAGTTGGACTAACAGAACCAAGCAGGAAACATGCCTGGAACATTGTTGGAGGCTGAGGTAACGCACGATCCCCCAGTTGCTCCAGAGGGCAGCTCTGCTTCACTGCATGCCTTGGGGAACTCTTGTCATTCTGACAAATCTTCATTTCTACACAAAGTCTCCCAAAGGTTATCCTGCTTTTAGTGGGTCTCTCCCTGACTTGAGGTCATCCCTTCTGCCGTGTGGCCGACACACCCGTAAAATAAAGGATCTGGAAAGGGCCCGACGGGCTCTCTGGGAGGAAAGCCAGCCTGGGTTTTGCCTCTGAGGCTGCTGCAGAGGAGGGGTCGCAGCAGGTGAGCGTAGCGGGGTGCACCCAGTGACTGCGGTGGGCATCCTTCAGAGCGGGCGTGGGGGCAGGCCAGGGGGCTCTTCCCTCAGCCCAGGGCACTGGCAGCTGCAGACTGTTGAAATCTGTCCTGTCCCCCGCCCACCGCGACATCTAGTGCCCTCTCCTTGCTCGTGCCGAGTAGCCCTCCCCCTTCCACTGCACGAAGGACGCGGAGGCACAGAGAGCCTCTTTTGGAAGTCACTAAAGTGTCAGAGCACATTGTTTTCAAATACTACAGACAGCACATAAACCCATCATCCTAGTAGAGCGCAGTAATTCTTTTACGTCACCTTCAATCTGCACATATGTTTTACACGGGTTTGTGCGCGTGTACATTCTCTTTTTACCGTATTGTATCCCGTTTCCCCATGTTCCTGCAGGGTCTTAACTCACCGTTTTTAACTTGCCATAGATGTAATATAATTTGTCAGACCATTCTCTTAATGTTAGATGTTCCTGTTACTTGTGTTTGTTGGCCAAAATAACAGCAAGGGAACATCTAGAAGTTATGAGTATATAGCTTTTAGTTTCTGTTTAATTATTGACTTAGAGTGAATCCCCAAATTAAAGGGTGTGAGTCTTTTTTGTGGTGATTGCTATTATTAGAGTGTTGTTTCTGGAAATGTTACATCACATTGCATATGCATAATACCATTTTAAAACAAACTTGTTTATTAGTTATTAAATTGTAAGTCAGTGGTATATCAGGCCTGCTCTTTGCATTTTAACAATTCCTAATAAGAGCGAGTATTTTATAATTCCTGTAAATTTTACGTTCATGTCATTTACACAGGTATCTCTAGGGATCTTGATGGGTATATTTAGATTTATTGATAACCTAGACCTCTGTGGTATTCTTGCCATTTAATGTGAAACTAAAGAGGAGGAATGAGACAAATCCAGATTGTGGAACTTTCCATAAGACAGCGTCCTCGACTCTTCATAAATGTATCATAAAAAGGAAACAAATCTGTTCTTGATTGAGAAGCCTAAAGAGACGTGGCAACCAAATGCAAAGCAAAAGCTCTAAGTAGCTTCTGAAAAAATTTAAAGCCATAACTATAAAGGGCATTTTGGGGACAGTTGGAAAAATTTGAATATGAACTATATATTAGATAATGTCATATCAGTGTTAAGGTTCTTGACTCTCATAACTTCCGTTATTAGGAGATGCTTTTGTTCTTAGGAGATGAAGGTTGATATATTTCGGGGTAAGGTGTTACTGTGTTTGTAACCTTCAAGTGGTTTAGTCAAACTATGTTTGTATCATATTTTATATTATGTGTTAATACTATAATTATAACATGTTATAATATTAATTGTATTGTAATTATATTCATGATATAAATGTAATAACACTATTAGCTATATTTAANTGTTTGCAACCTTCAAGTGGTTTAGTCAAACTATGTTTGTATCATATTTTATATTATGTGTTAATACTATAATTATAACATGTTATAATATTAATTGTATTGTAATTATATTCATGATATAAATGTAATAACACTATTAGCTATATTTAAGTATAGAAATTATAGAAGTCATTCACAACATATTTAATATATACTATATTAATTGATTTTTATATCCATGTCTATATACATCTATAAACCTGTCACATTCACATCACACACTCACATGCACACACGTTCGTGATGCATTACCCCATAGGAACTGTATTTCAATGGAGACCCTTGACAGCAGCAGGAAATGCTGAAGGAATCTGTTTCTGCTAGTGACGCCATGCCCTCAGCCAGGAGGTTCTGTGTGGCTGGGGAGCCCTGGGGCTCCCCTCAGGATCTAGGCATGTGGGTGACAGGCACAAACACGCTCTGGCTGGAGCCTTGGCTCCCCTGTCTGGAGGAATGGGGGATGGGAGGATTTTCACCTACCAGGGGCCCTGTCCCCTTTCTCCTCTCGTGTGTCCTGCTGCTAGGCACATGGAGGGTGGGGAGGTCCCCATGGAGCGGGGGCGGGGGGATGAGGTTTACCCGTGTTTCCCTCTCCTGTAGCCTTCTGTTTCCCCACATCTTTGACATTTGACATCGAATCTTTCTTACAAGGCAGTGTACCTGTGCTCCAGAGCAGGAATTACAGAACCTTTGGGGAAATTCAGTAGGACAGTCAGACCCCACTTAAGGGGAGTTATTCTTGGATCTCTGACCTGCTCCCAGGACCCTCCCCTCACCCCCCACCAGTAGGAAGTAGCTTCTCTCAAGGCATGAGTGCACACAACCGAGAGCTCTTTAAAAGTCAGTTAAGTTGACGGTTTGCTGTGTTAATGTATTAAATCAAAGTAAGTGGAGTTTACTTCGATTTGGTTGCTGGTCGTTTCTGTAAAAATTTGAGAAATGAGGCCTTCAGGGACACCTGTAACCCCCGTTCCAGCAGGGCTCCCTTGAGAAAACTAGGTAGGACTCCTCAGCAGTTTCACCAAAAATACAACTTTCTAGGATCAAATGACTAGTAAACTGGAGGGATTTGCAAACCAAATTTCACCTTAAATGCATGAGGGGCTGACCTACTGTTTAAATGTGACCCATGGTAAATCCGGTGAAGGCCGTTGGTTGAATGACTGTCCTCAAGGCTCAGCTGCCCCTGGGGATTGGGGTCTCGATTTTTGTAGATCAGGTTTGTAGCAACGAAGGGCTAAGGAATGCATTCATTTTTTAAATTATCATATTTTTTTCTGCTTCTAAAAGTGGTAGAATATTCTGGATGTAGTGAAAAGTAGGCAGCAGAAGTGAAAGCCACCTGTCATTGGACAGTTGGGTGATGGTGGCCAGATTTCTTTGTGTGTGTACGTGTCTCTGTGTTAAAACAGAACTGGGACGTCCCCATGAGAATTTGGCCAGCTGGGCCTTGGTCTCTCGATTGTGGCCAGGTAGGAGGTGGGATTTCCATACTCCATCTCTTTCCATGTCAGAGACTTTTTGGAATATAAAAAGCACCCGTTCAAAAGGGGACCCAGGCTGACCGGGGGCAGGGAGGCAGAGGGGCGGCAGGCAGACCCCCGTCTAGGTCATCAGGGTCTGTGCTAGGGGTCAGCAGCTCTGCCTGTCTGCTCAGAGGCTGCTTCCCCCTAAAAGCCCCCACTGGGCATGTGCTCCCCATTCTTGCCTTTCTCCTCTCCAGCTCTATGTCCCTCCGCCCCTACCCTGTCCCCACTGACAGCTGCCCTCAGATCCTACAGCTGCTGGCCTCACACAGGTGCCCTTTGGTGTGGGAAACCTTATTTCCAAGGAGGTCCAGGAGGAACAATGTTCCTCCCCACCCCAAGACACTTTCATGGTGGCATGTCAGGTGTGGGGGGACACTTGGGGGGACATGGAGCGTTCCCAGTGCATTTTAAGCTGTGCCATGCGGGCGACCTTCCAGGGCCAGCCCTAATGCCGTGAACCAGGCACGAGAGCCAGGGCCTGCCTCCCCTGCCCTTGGAGAGCCAGAAGCAGCTCAACTCTTACATTATGAGAGCCGCTCGAATGAGCACTTTGGGACCTTGCTGTCGGAAGGGTAGGCTGTCCCCCAGAGCGGCATGTGGACAGTGTTAGTGCTCGCTTCTCCCCCACTCTCTGGGTTAGAATCTGGGCTCTACCGCTTAGTAGCTATGTTAATAGAAACCGGTTATATAAACTCTCTAGTCCTCAATTTGCACACCTATGAAGTAGGGATATGATCAGTTCCCTTCAAGAAGGGCGGCTGTGAGGGTTCAGTGAGCACCTGCTGCAGAGTAAGCCCTCAGGTGTGAGGCATGACTCTCCTTGTATTGGTCTGCTTGGGCTGCTGTAACAAAATACCGTAGATGGTGTGGTTTCAACAACAGAAGTTTCTCGCTCCTAGTTCTGGATGCTGAAAGTCTGAGATCAAGGAGCTGACACGGTTAGGTGAGGGCCCCCTTCCTGCCCTGTAGATGGCCACCTTCTCTCTGGGTCCTTAGAGTGAGTGAGCTCAGGTCACGTCCTCTTAAGAGCACTCGCCCCATCCTGGGAGCCCACTGTCATGACTGGGTGACACTGGCAGGTAGCACATCGGTGTGTGAAGGGGAGGCCGGGACACAAACATTCAGACCATAACAATTGTTGTCATTTATTAGCGCCCTTGTAGGACTTTCTGAGGCTTGGGGCAACCTCTGATGTGGACCCCAGGGAGAAGTGAAGACAGTCCTTTTGTCTTCACTGAGATCTGAAAGTCCATGGTAGTGGGTCTGAGTCTTCTGGAAAACTGCTTTCCCAGTGTTAGGTTTCCCTCTCCTTTTGACCTTCAGGAAAAGGTTTCCTGGTTGTCCTAGTCCGGAAGGGGGGGGGGAGGAAGAAAAGTGTGGTTTCTCTGGGCCAGGGAGCAGAGTACAGGCTCCACAGTGCCCTCGGTGTCAGCACTGTACCCCATTTCCAGAGGGCCGGGCCCTCGGAGGCTCCAGGCAGGGACACACTGGCGCTAAGGCCACGCTACCGAGAAGCTGCGATAAAATGTGAACCTTGAGCCTTTTGATCCCACACCCTTGCAATGTGCAGCCGATACTGGGGGGCATGGAGCAGCCACACCAGCAGCAGGACTGGGATCGGGATGAATTTGGGGGTGCCACCAGTATGGGAAACGGCAGCCCAGTCTGGGCCTTCCTGTCTCGCATGGTGCACCCTTGCTGGGGGGTGAGCAGCGAGGCTCAGACCCTGGAGTCCCTCAGCCCGTGGATGCTGCTGCCCCATGCTGCTCCCACTCCCGGTGCTGAGAGTGGGCTAGGAGCTCTCTTTCCAGGTGTGCTAACCCAGACTCTTCTCTGCTCTTGTCCTTCCCAGCCCCTAAAGACAATGAAGAGCGCGTGTTCAGGGAGCGCATGCGGCCCAGGAAGCGGCAGGGGGCCGTCAGGCGCAGGGTCCACCAAGTCAACGGCCACAAGTTCATGGCTACCTACCTTCGGCAGCCCACCTACTGCTCCCACTGCAGAGATTTTATCTGGTAAGGCCCTCTCTCCTGGGAACCTCTAGTTATGCCTTCCCTGAGGTGAGAAGTGGGGGAGGGGTGTAGGAGAAGAGAAACTTTATTTTTAAAGTGCTGATGGGTTTTATTTCTTCTTTATTTGATGGATAAATCAAATTTATTTTGATTTTTTCTGGAGGGCGCAGTGAATATTTAGTGCCTGGGGGATAAATGGGAAGAATGGTGACTTTATACTTAGGATCATATCATGCATCATGTTTAACGGATGTATTTTTTAAAAGAATTCTTATCTTTTAGAGACACAGGCATAATTATTTAGAAATGAAATGTGATGTCTGGGATTTGTTTAAAAGTGATCTGGAAGGAGGGTAGAGGGGTTAAGGGTAGAGATGAAATAGGATCAGGCATGCATTAATCATTGTTAGAGCTGGGTGATAGGTCCCTTATATTTATCTCTTTATTTTTGTATATATCTGAATTTTTCCATGATAAAGCTTAAAATATACTTGATTGCCAGTATCTGTAATTCAAAGCAGTTCTTAATAACTGTTGTAACAGTGGTACTACTAGGATGCCCAGATTTCAGAGGAGTGAGAGAGCAGCATTGGCTGGAGTGCTCAGGGAAGGCTTCCTGGAAGAGGTGGCATTTCTCCTTTCATGATGACTAGGATTTTGATAGGCAAAGACAGGTAGGTTGTAGGCCTTTTTGGGAGGTGGAGAAGGATAAGGAGCAATGGTCTTGGGTATTGGAGGGGGAATCTTAATGAATGCCAGTTTCTTTCTTAGGCACTGAAAATATCTAATTAAATCATTCCAGTGTCTTACAAGCTATGTATTATTAAAGCCATTCCACTAACAACAGTGCTGAGACTCAGAAAGGAATACAAGACTAGTGTGACGTCTTCCAGCTAGGAGGTGTCAGAGACCCAGTTCCACCCCTGGTGAACCCAACTGAAAACTTTCTGACCTCCCACCAGCCTTTCGGACAACCTCTCTGAGCTCTTGAACTTTGTTGACACACTTGGATCCTGTGGGGGAGAATGAGTGAGGCCAGTCTACAGCAGAAACCAAGCGAGGGACCATTTGAAGTAGGCTTTGAATTGCCAAGGTGTGCAGGAGTGGCTTGTCTCGTCCTTGTGGTTTCCAGAAGTCACCAAGGTCGGCATGGACATCTGAGGCGGTGCAGCTCAGAGTACCCTCAGCCTGGTGGAAGCAGGAGTAATGCCCCACTCCCATCACAGAAACATCTCAGTCCCAGTACTGCTTCCACCCCCTGACCTCTGTTTTCTCTATTTCCGTTATGAGTTGTGTGTTTGGAGGGAGTAGGCTGTGAAAACTGATATTTATGGATTCAGGTCTCCTCTTAGCCCATGGTGAACACCACTGGGTTCTAGGCTTCCCGAGACACGGCTCCCACTGGGCTGGAAATGGCAGATTGCCCCTGGCCAGTTGGTGGTGTCGCTGAGGACAGGGCCCAGGCCAGACTGGTTGGATTGTTCGGCGTCCATGCTGACCCTAACCCTGTCCCTGGGGAGCCGACACCTGCCAGGGAAGGAACCTCTGTCACTGGCCTTGACCAAATAGTATTTTGAACCCCTAGGCCTGGCCATAAACTGACCTAGAACCCTTGACTGCTTCTGGAATGCCCAGGAAATTTGCCTGTGAGCTAGAGCCCTCCTACATGATTACCCCCAGGGAAGGGCATGTTCGACTAATCAAGACCTGCCTTGAGCAAGCAGAGTTGCTCTGGCTTCCAGACAACTGATGGCCGCACTGGAATGGCTGTTTGTCTAGGAAACGAAGCCCTGACACTAACCAGGCTTTGTACCCAGTCCAAACACTGGGTCTAACCTCTCTGTTGCCTCTGAAGGAGTCTTTTTTTTTTTTTTTTTTAAGATTTTATTTACTTAGAATGAGTAGGAGAGTGGGGCAAAGGAAGAGGGAGAAGCAGGCTCCCTGATGAGCAGGGCTCAATCCCAGGACTGCGGGCTGGTGACCTGAGCAGAAGGCAGAGGCTTAACCAACTGAGCCACCCAGGTGCCCTGAAGGAGTCATTTTAAAGCACTCTGCAAGTGGAAGTGAAATCGTACTGCTAGCTGGATTCCAGTCCACTCGGTGCATCGTGGCTGGTGGCCAGAATAGGGTGGCTTTGTGTGGTTTTTGACCTACTAAAATTTATTAAAAGGTTGTATTCTTCTTTTCAGGGGTGTCATAGGAAAGCAAGGATACCAATGTCAAGGTAAGAGGCATTGTACGAACTAGACGCTTGGGAGCCCACAGGTCTGTCCAGATCAGTGACACTCCTAGGAAGCGTGTGCTGGGTTTGATGACATTTAGAGGCTCTGTAGAGTTTGAATGCTCCTATTCCCTCTCCGAGAAGCAAGATCCTGGTTTCTTTTGTCCCTGCCTGGACATGGCTCCTGTATCCATATGTGGGGGGTAGAAGTATGGGAGTACCTGTGGTTCCCTGTCTCCAGCTGTCCCAGGGGTCTCTGCACCTTTCCCATTAAGACGCAACCATTCAAAACCCTTCGAAGGCCCTGCTCTGCCTTGAGCTGGGCTCTGTGTATCCTGTCAGCCCCCTCCCTCTCTCGGTCCCTGGAGAAGTTCCCTCACCTGCTCGGTTCACTCCTATAGCTCAGTGATCTTTGCTGATTCTCTCTCTCTCTATTTTTTGTGTCTCTACTGTGGAATCATTAGCTCTTCAATGTTTAAAACTCACTTGAAATTATTAAATTATTGCAGTTTGTTTGTTTTCAGTTCTTTGACTAAAATGCAAGGTCACGTTGTCCAGGGTTGGAGGGTGGATGAGTGCTGTTGTCAAGGTTACTCTGTGGTTAGAGCTGGGAGACCATTCCATCTCCTCAACCAGCCACTGGTTATGTTGGGCTCACACCTGGTGGACCTGAGCAGGTTCCGTTGGACATGGCCATGTCCTTGAGATAGCATGTGTGCAAATAGCTACTTACCTCTTGGGCTGCTGCAGCTCACACTGCTCCAGGACACGGAAGACTGGGCTATCGGCCACTGTGAAACAAAAACGTTGAAGAACTCCTATTCCCCAAAACACCCATTCTCCCACAGCAGTGCTCCCTGACACACCCGCCAACCCTGACATGATGTGGGCTGGGGCCCAGGACGACTGCGGTGCCTTTAATAGACCTGCCTCCCAGAAGGGAAACTGTTCCCTGACCTCGGCATACAGAAGTGGGGAAATCGATTAGCACTTCTGGAACTAGAGAAAACTCCTGAGGCCCTCTGGGTCTAAGTGGTGCATTTTCCTCCAGAGCATTCAGGGAACCCTAATGGCTCTGACCATTAGGCACAGTGCTCTGAACTGACTTAGCCTGCCAGGCTTCAGCCAGAGTCTTTCTTTAGGACTCCGGGACAGGAGGGGCGTGGCTCCCGGCGTCCCTGCACGAAGACCAGAATCTCGGGGTGGAAGCTTTCTACTCCCGCTTGTCGCTTAGCCTTCCCGTTTTTGCTGTTTGCAGTTTGCACTTGCGTGGTCCACAAGCGATGCCATGAGCTCATAATTACGAAGTGTGCCGGATTAAAGAAACAGGAAACTCCCGATGAGGTAACTATAACATTGAAATTCGGGGCTTTCTTCACTGCCACTCCCCCTACCCTCTGCTGCCTCCTCCGTGGTTCCTGAGAAACTCCTTATCTCTCTGAGATCCCCTGGCTTTTTCCATTGTGCTGATCAGAGTTGAGGGAGTTGTCCACAGCCTTCCAGCGGGAGGAATGACTGTGGCCCATAGTAAGTGTCATGTCCATGGCTGTTAGGGCAAGAGCCACATGATCCCAGAGCTAAAGCCCGAGAGGAACATGTGAATTGCTTTATGTCGTTATCTCCTCAGAACAGTGACGTCACTAAGTGACCTGTCACTGGCTCCACCCCACTCATAAACAGGGAGAGAGACATGACACAAGCGGGAACCTTGTCTTTATGAGGTGATGGGGGAACGGAGAAGAATTAGCAAACCCAAGAAACCCTTAGGAGGCGGGAATAACCACAGTAATAATACCAGCCAACATTCATGGGGTATTTACCGTGTGTTGATTTAAGTACTTCGTCATACAGTATTTAATCTCAAAACGGCCTTAACGAGAGCTATGCGATTATCATCTTCATTTTGTAATAGGAGGAGTGGAAGCACGTTAGTTTGCCCCAGATTACACAGCTAGTACGTGAAGGAGCCATGTTCACGCCCAGGTAGTCTGTTCCGTAGAGTCTGAGCGCTTGACCTCTGGACTTCTTGTCTCTTAGTCTTCCAACCTACTATCAGGTTGACACTTAGGGAGGTCACCGGGGTTAAGGAAGTGAGACAATTCAACAGTGAACGTGACTATGAACCTGACTGAGTGACTGGGAGGAGAGTGTGCATGTGAGGCTGGGTGTTATCTGTGTTCACAGCAGTGGATTTCAAAGGCCTGCTTTTAATTCTTGGTGAAATAGGTCAGTACTGTATAATCATAGGGCATTAGAATTGGGGGTCAGAGAGACGCTAGGTAAGTTTATAATCAGGTGGATTTATAATTTGGCTTCCAAAAGGAGTAACTTATAGGACCACTGCTACTTAAAGATAACTCACCCAAGTGGCATCTTGGCATCAGAAGCATTTCCTATCTTTTATCTCCTTTTGCTTTCACACAGTCTCTGGAAAGCAGTGGGGAACATGGCCTGGGTGGAACCTTCCATGTCCCTGAAGGGCAGGCAGCCCAGGGCACCAAAGTAGTAGTATCACGGTGGAAAGTGCAGGTTCTCACTACCTGGTCCTCCTGGCTTCTGTGGCAGGGTCAAGACCGAAGTATGTTGTCTGTTTGTTACTTGAATGGGTAAAGGAAAGGCAGGTGGCTGGCTTGCAGTCAGTCTCCCTTCCGTTATGTGGAAATCCTCTGAGCACTTCCTCTGTGCCAGATACTGTGCCGCGTGCCATGGAAACAAAGAGGAACACACGATACCTTCCCTCCAGAATCTTCCGTTTCTTCCCCCCGCGAGCCCTTATAGGTTTCTACAGTTCTACTGTATCTCTTGGAGGGAAAAGTCCCAAACAAGTCCGTACCCTGCAGGTTAGAGGCATGAGGTGGCAGCTGAGTCTGTGACCAAGTTCTTTCTGATTGTCTTTCCTGGCCTGTTGGCAGTGAATAGAAGTCACCAGTAAGGTGTGTGCCCAAACGTGGCATCTGTCCTAACGGGGAGAAGTTGCCAAGGATTGAGGCTAGGGGCTGTGGGGTTCTCTGCCTTGTGGAGTTCTTGCCTGTCCCAGGGCTCGCAGGGCCAGGCTCCTGGAGCATTGGTGTACCCGCAGGGCGGGGATGGGCAGGGGGGGGACAGGCGAGCCCTCTGCCGGGTCCAGAGCTGCCAGGGAACCTCGCTGGAGCTCATTTCTTCCTGTGCCTGCCTGCCTCTGCACACATGCACACACGCCCCAGATGCACAGAGCTCTGAGCACCGGGAGGCTACTGTCTTCCTGTTATTAGCTGCTCAGGGGCATTTGCACCACGGGCACCCAGCTGAGGTTCTCTCCTTACTTGTGCCTGTGTATTTGCGCCAAGGACACACCTCTCCCGGCGCTTCCAAGTGTGGTGACTGATGAAGGCTCTCCTTTGCATCACCTTCCTTTCTTCTTCACCTTCTAGTTCTGTCTTTGTCCTCTTCCCTCCCATGATTCTGCGTTGGTCTCACTCGCTCCCGTTTCTGCATCTTCGCAGCAGAGTGGCGTATGCACGTGGGTACCTGCATGCGTGCGGCCCTTGTGTCAATTCTGTGGCTCGTGCATGTGCCCTGTCCTCCTCCCACCATCCTCCAAAACCTTAGAGTCCTGGGTGCTCCCAGCGCAGGGTCACACTGCTCTCTCTGCCCTTCCCTGAACCTCTGAGTTCCTGGGCACTCCCTACCTCTTCACCTTAGTCTGTCACCCATATTCCTTTTTGAGCCTCTTCCTGGGACCCCCGAGTCTGTTCTCAGTGTGGGTCCGCCACGTCTTCAGCATTTGCAGGAAAAGAGTGGTTACAATGGCCCATGCCCTTCAGGGTGAGCAGGTGGTTGTAGAGAAGGAGACCCAGAAAGGTGGACCATGCCAATGACCCCTCGCTTCCATGTGTCTTGTCCCCTTCTACCATCCCCCCACAGCCCTGTGACATTAGGTAGGACAGGGCTGCCATCCTCATTTGCCAGATCAGGAATCTGAAGCCCCAAGAAGTCAGGAAACCTCCAAGACCTCTCAGGTGGTTGGTGGCAGACCCAGGCTCACAGATCAGAAAACCCAAGCGCCCCTGCGCCGACCCCAGTCCTTCCTCGTCTTCCGCCTTACTGCCTTCTCTTTATTCCTTTTAAATAATCCCTAAGTGGCAGCATGCTGCTAAAAAGGCCTAGGCTCTGAATTCACTCATGGGCCTCAAATTCTGCCTCTGCTGTTCATCATCTTACAGGCGTGCTTCTTAATCTCGTGGTGCCTTAATTTCCCCGGCTGTAAACTCAGGCCAACAGCAGCATCTGCCCCTCGGGGTGCTGGTGAGGTTTAACTGTGGTGTCTGGCCTGTGGGAAGCCCCCATACTCTGTGCCCTGAGTGCTCACGGCTCTGGGTTAGCAGCCTTCACCACAGCTACTGGCTGTGCTAACTGGTGACCTACACTTTCCACAGCTGTGCTGGGTCCTTGGGGCCTTTGTAGAATCCGTCTACCATCAAGCTGCTGAAAGACAGCCTCGCTGTGGCCTCCGGGCACAAAGCAGCCTTGAGAAACACACGGTGACATCTCGTGAACAGCCGAAATGTGAGGTGCAGATTGAGCGCCATGTGCCGTGAGAGGAGGAAGCCCACAGTCCTGGGGGGACCACACTGGGGAGCAGGCCTGACCTCTCAAGGTCCAACAGAGAGGTGGAGAGTGAGCTAAGGGCCTCAGAAGGTTCTCTGCTCCTGGTTCCTCGGGATAGCTTTCCTAGCCGAGCTCCCACCTGCCCCCTTCGGTGGCCAGGCCTTCTGGGAAAGCCAGCCTGTGGCAGCTCCGGCAGTAAGCAGGCCACAGTGTGAGCGAACTTGGCAGTGACCCTGTGTTTTGCCATCCCTGCAGGTGGGCTCGCAGCGGTTCAGCGTCAACATGCCCCACAAGTTCGGGATTCACAACTACAAGGTCCCCACCTTCTGCGACCACTGTGGGTCCTTGCTCTGGGGCCTCCTACGGCAGGGTTTGCAGTGCAAAGGTAAGGCACTCCTCCTGGGTCCTACCCTCAACACCCTCCCCCATACTCCCGCATCCCTTCCCTCTCCTCTTTTTCGAAAACTTTGTTCTCAGAGCCTCCCAAGTAAGTTCCAGGTTTGGCCAGAGGACGGAGCACAGACCTTTGTTAAGCTCTCATTAGTTACTCATGGATTTGTTCAGCAATCTCTGCAGAGAAAGGCCAAGGTAACTCCGTAGAAGGAATGCTAGGAGGAAGGCATGCTTCCTCCATCTTTAAGACCGTGAGCAAGCTGGGGGAGGGGGGTCAAGTTGACTCTATACAAGGGCAGAAATAATTTAAGGAAAAGATACACTGGAGCAGAAGGAAAGCATATTTCTAGAGTTAGGCCCAGAAATAAGTAATGGATGTCCTTCTGTCACAGTCTGTGGTTCTGAGCTTACTCTGGGAAGGAACTGTGCTAGGACTCTGTCACAGACGGGCTCTTACTGATCCTGCGCAGACCTGTTATTCCCATGACCCAGAGGCCTGATCAGAGACTAAGTGACTTGTTCACGTCACACCACTTAGTAGCAGGAATAAGGTTTGGACCTTGACTCTTGAGGCTCCAGTTCCTTCCTGTTTCCTGCTGTCCTGCTCATGAATGGTCTTCGGCACCAATGAGATGGGGAACCCCACATGATCATATGGGAAGGCAGGAACATGCTCTGGGGGCCTGAATGGGGTACTCTTGGGCCAGAATATCGCATGGCTTTGTACTGAATATATGATTAATAAATTCCCACTGTGGAAAAATTAGAGGTCAAGTATAAAGAGGAATACTGAGGCCATGAACAGATTGGTCATAGAATCCTGGTGCAAAATTATGACAATTGGAAATAAAGTTTGTGGCAGCAGAGGGAATAAAGAGAGGGAGAGGAACTCAAGAGACAGGAGTAATTTATTGGATGCATGACCAGATCCACCTGGGGGGACGGCGACCCCATTCACCGAGAGAGGAGATTTGAGAGGGAATTCAGGTTGGAGGCAAAGGCAGTGGAGCTGACTTGGAGCCCTGCCAACCTCGAGGTGCCTGTGAGAAATCTCCACGGAACTGTCTGGCTATTGGGCGTTCTCACTGAAATTCGGGTGGAGGTCTACACTGAGCGTTCAGACTTGGGATTTGTCCATGTAGTAGTTAAAGGTATAGGAGGTAGTGGGTGAAGCTGTAAAGTTGATGTCCTCCCCAGATGTGCCTTGAGTGTGAGGAGAGACGGTAATACCCTGAGGTCTGGGGGCGAGAGGGGACCGGTATCAAGGCCAAGCCTGCACACGCAGTGGGAAGAGCTCAGGAAAAGTCTTGAGGGATGGGATCGTGGAAGCCAAAAGAGTAGAGAATATTTTTTAAAAATGTGTAAGACAAGTGATAAGTGGTTCCAGGTGCTTCCAAGGGGTCACTGAAACTAAGAAGTGGAACACGGGGTTGGATGTAACTATTGGGAGGTGACTGGTGACCTCGACAGGAGCTGTCTTAGTGGGATGCAAGCCCAGCTGCGGAGGCTGAAGCCAGACGGAAGACGAAGTATTCTCTCAGAATGCTTTCTGTGATGAGGGAGAAGACCGTGGAAAAGGAGAGATTAGTGAGGCAGGAGGGAGAGGGGTGGGCCTGGGGGAGAAAGATGAATACCCCGGCCTCCCAGCTGGAGGGAAAAGCTCGAGACCAGGCCTGGACGCTGATACGCTTCCTGCATCCGGGACAGGAGGTGAGGGGACCCGAGGATGCTTTAAGTTCTACATCTGTTGAGGGCATTCATTGCAAGGGATGTTCCCTGGTCTTCGGAACTGGGAGATCCCTTTGGAGCAGATGTAAGAAGTGGGTGTGGACGGCGTGGGGAGGGGGTGTGAAGGTTGGACGTGGCTGTGCGGGGAGCTGAGGGCACCCTGATGTGCGGCTCAAGGGGGCGCTGGTCGTGCACACATCTGCTGTCCTGGGTGAGCTGCCCCGACCTTCAGACCTCCCTGTCCAGTGTTCTGGTGTGCAGACCCTGACATAAAGAGGCAGGGCCCGCGCGAAATCCTTTTTGATGCCAAGTGACGTTAAAACAGTGGAAGAGGAGGAAGTAAATGGAGCAGGACTCTTGAGTGGTGTTAGCGGAGGAGCGATGCATCAGGGAAGGTTGAGTGGGGCTGCTGGGAAGCACAGCCTGCTTTGGCTGGGACTCTGATGAGGCCATGTCTGGCCTTTTCAGTAACTGTATTGATGATCGATCTCTCTAGGGACTCTAAATGAAGGTACTGTCGTCTCATAAATACTGACATTTTAAGAAAGCGGCCTGGATGTTGCTGCCAGGGTCGTGGGGTCCTTGGATGACCCTGGATGACTCTGGAAGACCCTGGAAGAAGGCAGGGCCCAGGGAGGTGTCTTCTGTTCTGGCAGGCAACACTCTCACATCTGCTCGAGCAAAGTCAGGGGAGAACGAGGCTACCTGTTCCCAGGAGCCCAGGGCAGCGGGAGGGAGGCAGGCCCCGCAGACGCCGAGGCTGTTTAGAACGCGGGGTCCCCGGCACACGTTCCCAGATCTCCCCTCTCCTGTTCCTTCGTTACCACGATGTGCTCACTTCCCCTTGCTCCTTTCTTCCCCTCCCTCCCTCTCCGCCACCCCTCAATTAACAGACTGTTTTTTAGAGCAGTTTTATGTCCTACAGCAAAATGGAGAGAAATGTGCGGACATTTCCCATCTACCCCCAACTCATCCCTACATGCACACAGCCTCCCCACCGCCGGTGTGCCCCCCACTGAGGGGTACGTTTGTTACAGTTGCTGAACCTACCTTGATAAATCGTCCCCAGGTGTCCCCAGTGCACATTAGGGTTCACTCTTGGCGTTGGACGTTAGGGGGTTTGGACAGGCATCCCCCCTCATCCTACAGAATGCTTCCCTGGCCTCAGGTCTGCCCTGTTGTCTTCTCCTTTTTGATCCCTTCTCGACCTCAAGTCTTTCTGCCCCTGCAGCGCTCGTACCCTGTGGAGAGGGTGATGTCAGAAGAGGCCAGGACAGCTCCCCGCCCCCGCCCCCCCGCCTTGCCTGGCTCTGAGTCTGCTTCTGCTGCTCTGATTGCTAAGAAATAACCCAAGGATTAGAGAGCTGCCCAGGGTCATGAGTTGCTGGCTCTCCCTCCACCCCCACTGACTCTGATCTGTGCTCTGTGCCCTCTCCCACTCCAGAACCCTCCATCAGCTTCCCACATTTGCGGGGTCATGCTGCCTTGCTCCCCTAGGCTGGGGCCCCATCTCCTGGTCCATGGCTTCCCCTTTGTTGCCCATCCCACTCCTGGAAATGCAGTCACATGTGGTCAGTGGAAGAGTTTCCTTGAGAGCTGGGGTCTGCAGGGAAGAATCCATGAGATGGTCTTGGTCACTCCCCCTTCAGCCTCAGCTTGCCTGAGCCAGCTGGGTTCGGGGGTTGTGCCCGTACTCCTCCGAGGACCATCCCTCTGTGGACCGGGTAGGAGGTACAGAATCACCCTTTTGTACTGGAGGGGGGTGGAGAACTGGGGAGACCGGACCGTGTGCACAAGGGGGATGCAGCCAGGGACCTGTGGGGACCCACCTGCCCTCTGGGCTGCCACCTTTACCCACAGCCCGGTGGCACCAGGCCCTGGAAGGATGTGCATACACCATCGTTGCTTAACCAAGCTCCTTAGTCAAGGGTAGAAAAACACCGGCACTGAGTGAGCAGACAAAATATTTCCTTCCTGTCTTTTTTCTTGGGATTCAAGTGCCTGTTGAGTCCGAGTCTCTCTCCAGACTCATCTGTAGGTCCACCTGAGCACCCCAACCACTGTTAGACCAGACACTAGAAACTGGCTTCAAACCTTCAGATACCAGCATGCATCAGTAAGGCCCTGAGGCATTTGAATCCTTTCTATTTTTCACTTTATTTAACTGCGCCGCTTCCCCAACCTGACCTCACCTACGCCATGAACCCCTCTAGGCTCCCCCCCCACCTTTTTTCTTTGGTTTACCTGATAGCATATATTTATTCTTAGTTGTACATAGAGCATTGGACTTCTCTAAGCCATTTTGCACTCATGTTTTATTTTTCCATTGACGTGTAGAGTCAGTCCCCCTGGAGGGAAAGACACCCGAGACCTTATGATTTTTGTTTTCTCCTCTAAAGAAGGTGAGCGATTATCCTTGCCTTATAGCACACCTCCCCTTTCTCTTCTGCCCATGATCCCACACTCACATCTCCAGCCCAGCTGCCCTGAAGGCTCGGGCTGTCTCATGGCCTTGGTGTTCACCAGCAGCAGTGGGGTGCAGAGGTGGGAAAGGACAGTTTGGGTGGTTGGTTTGGCCCCCATTAACATGAGTGAACCTCCAGTTTCTCTTGGTTCCAGCCAGTATGCCCACTTTCTTTCACTGGTCTACAGCCTCTGGGTGTCACCCCCCAGCCTCCAGGGGACCCATTATGCCCGCCCGAATTGTCTCAAGTTCCCCTTCCTCAGCCAGCTTTGTTCTCATGTTTCCAGACTTTTCTAAGCACTTTCAAAGTCACTGTCTTTTTTTAATTTAACTTCAATTAGCCAACATATAGTACATCATTAGTTTCAGATGTAGTGTTCAACAATTCATCAGTTGCATACAACACCCAATACTCATCACACCACGTGCCCTCCTTAATGCCCATCACCCAGTTACCCCATCCCCCCACCCACCTCCCTTTCCACAACCCTCAGTTTGTTTCCTGGAGTTAAGGGTCTCTCATGGCTTTTCTCCCTCTCTGATTTCTTCCCATTCAGTTTTCACTATTTCATGCCATCCATTTGAACTAACACATCAGTGGGACTTTTTTTTAATATATTAAGAAAACTATATGGATCTCTCAGGGAAGTAACAGAATTTTTTAAAATAGAAAGCAAAGTCTTTGAGGAAAAAAAACAGAGTTTTAAAAGTAAAAGGTGAAGATGTCCCCAAGAACACTTCTGTTCCGCTGACCTGCCAACCCACACTGAGTTTTGTTAGGACAGACAGGTTTAGCATTTTAACAGCAGAGGGCGCCAGAGGCCAAATTATATAGCTCCGTTACCCTTGCTAAGAAATTCTTTCAATTTTGGTTGCTTTGTTCTTGTCCTTTCTGTCACCTCATGAAGAGGCAGAAGAAGGCGTTCTTGGGGCTGGTGGGCAGGGGTAGGTGAGGTAAGCTGAGTGTCAGAGGGTAGCTGCTGCTCTGGGGAGTGGGGCCGGGAATTTAGAGCAGAGTGCTGGGAGTTTGGGGATGGGCCTGAGGATTTCCAGGCGTCACTAGCAGTAATTCAGTGAATCAGGTCAGCACGGTGGCTAGGCTGTGGCGGAGCTTTCTGATACGTTTATATTGTCTGAGAAAGGCCCCTCCTACCAACACCCCTACCCTGCCCCCTCATCTTTGGTTCTAGGGCATCTTGAGCTCTATAGCTCAGCAGAGCAAGCGTTCCAAGCCTGAGTTGGGGTGGGGGATGGTTTCTGCTGCCCCTCCCTCCAGGCCAGTGCCCAGACCAGGCGCAGCCACTCTCCTTGGTTTCATTCAGAAAGTTTTGTCTGTCTGTGGTTTTTTTGTTCTGTGTTTTAATAGACTTGAATTTTTAGAGAAATTTTAGGTTCACGGCAAGATTGAGGGGAGGGTACAGAGATATCCCATCTCCCCCCACCCTCACGCACACACAGTTTCCCCCGCTCTCAGCATCCCCCAACAGAGAGGTACATTTATCACAATCTGCAGACTTACCCTGACCGCTATTATCACTCAGTTTCGTTGAGGGATCTCTCTTGAGGTTGTACATTCCATGAGTTTGGACAAATGTATAATGCCCTGTATCATACAGAATCATTTCACTGCCTGAAAAATCGTCTGTGCTCTGCTGCTTCCCCCCAACAGCAGCTACTGAGCCTTTTACAACCTCTGTAGTTTTTCTTTCCCAGATGTCATTTGGTCGGAATCCTACAATATGGAGGCTTTTCAGACTGGCTGCTTTACCTTCGCAATACGCCTTTAAGGTTCCTCCATGTCTCTTCATAGTTCAAGAGATCATCTCTGTTTAGTGCTGAGGAAGATTCCATTGTCTGGATGTACCACAGTTTATCCATTCACCTGCTGATGGTCAGCTTGGTTGTTTCCGTTTTGGTGATTAGGGACAGAACTGCTGTAAACATCCATGTGCACGTTTTCATGTGAAAGTAAGTTTTCAGTTCGTTTGGGTAAATACCAGGAGTATGAGGGCTAGATGGTATGGTAGAGTATGTTTAGTTTTGGAAGAAACTGCCAAACTGTCTTCCTAAGTGACTGTACCATTTTGCAGTCCCACCAGCAATGAATGAGAAATTCTGTTGCTTCATACCTTCACTAGCATTTGGTGTCACTGTTTTGGACTTGGGCCATTCTTAGAAGTGTGTGGTGGTACCTTCATTGTCGTTTTAATTTGCTGCACTTCCCTCGTGACATATGGTATTGAACATCTTCTCCTCTGCCTGACTGCCATCTGTATGTCTTTGGTGAAGTTTCTGCTCAGGTCTTTTGCTCATTTTTGAATTGGATGGTTCATTTTCTCATTGTTGAGTTTCAAGAATGCTTTGCGTATTTTGGATAATAGTCCTTTATCAAATGTATATTTTGCAAATGTTTTCTCCCACTCTATGGTTTATCTTATTCTCTTGATATTGCCTTTTACAGAGCAGGATTCTTTAGTTTTAATGAAATCTAGCTTATCGATTCTTTCTTTCATTGATCATGGCTTTGGGGTTGTATTTTAAAAGTCATCGCCATACCTGAAGTCACCTAGTTTTTCTTCTACCTTCTGGGAGTTCCATAGTTTTGAATTTTATTTTCAGGCTTGTGATCCATTAATTTTTGTGAAGGGTATAAAATCTGTCTAGATTTGTTTTTGTGTGTGTGGATGTCTAGGTGTGCCAGCACTGGTTGTTGAAAAAAGCTATCTTTGCTCCATTGCGTTGCCTTTGCTCCTCTGTTAAAGAGTGGTTGTATAATTATGGGGATCTCTTTTTGGCTCTCTGTTCTGTTCCACTGATCAATTTTTCTACTCTTTCACCAATACTCACTGTCGTAATTATTATTCCTTTAGAGTAAGTCTTGAAGTCAGGTAGTCTAAGTCCTCCAACTTTGCTCTTTTCAATATTGTGTTTGCTCTTCTGGGTCTTTGCCTCTCCATATAAACTTTGGACTCCTTTTATCATTATCCGCAAAATAACTTTATGGGATTTTGGTTGAGAATGCCTTGAGAAGAGTGGACATCCTAACAACACTGAGACTTCCTACCCATGAATATGGAATATCTCTCCATTCATTTAGTTCTTTTTTGATTTCTTTCATCAGAGTTTCATAGTTTTACTTATATGGACTTTGTACATATTTTGTTAGATTCAGACCTAAGTATTTCAGGTTTTTAGGTGCCAATATAAATATCATCATGTTTTAAATTTCATATTCCACTTGATCATTGGTGGTATATGTGAACATAATTGAGTTTTGTATATTAGCCTTGTATCCTGTATCCTTGCTATAATCACTTACTGGTTTCTGATTTTATCAGTTCTTTTTTTTCTATATAGATAACTGTGTCATCTGTGAATAAAGGCAGTTTTATGTCCTGTCGTTATACCTCTTATCTCCTTTTCTTGTCTTATTGCATTATATAGTACTTCTAATAAAATATTGAAAAGGGATTGTGAGAGAGGGTACATCCTTGTACTTAAAACTAGAAAACTTCTAGTTTTTCATCAGTAAGTATAATATTAGTTGTAGATTTATTGTGGTTGTTCTTTATTAAGTTGAGGAAGTTCTTTTGTATTTTTTGGTTGCTGAGAGATTTGATCATGACTGGGTGTTAGATTTAACAAATGCATTTTCTGCATCTAGAGGATTATGTAATTTTCTTCTTTAGCCTGTTAATGTAAAGGATTACAGTGATTTTCAAATGTTGAACTTGTTTTGCATACCTGAGATAAATCCTACTTGTTTATGGTTTATATTTCTTTTTATATAGTGTTGGATTTAATTTGCTGGTCTGTTGTTGAGGATTTTTATTTATATTCATGAGAGAGATTGGGCTGTAGTTGTCTTTTCTTGTACTGTCCCTTCTGTTTTCATCTTCTAGAAGATATTATAAAGAATTGATATAATTTCTAATTTAAATGTTTGGTAAAATTCACCAGTCAACTCATCTGGGCCTGGTGCTGTCTGTTTTGGAAAGTTATTAATTATTGACTTGATTGCTTTAATAGATGTTGACCTTTTACATTATCTATATCTTTTGTGAGTTTTGGTAGATTGTGTCTTTCAAGAATGGTTTTGCTGTATCCTGCTAATTATGAGAAGTTGTGTTTTTATTTTCAATTAGTTCAAAATATTTTAAAATCTCTCTTAGGATTTCTTCTTTTACCCATGTGTTATTTAGCAGTGTGTTATTTAACTTCCAAGCATTTGAGGGCTTTCCAACCATTTTTCTGGTTTTGATTTCTAATTTAATTCCACTATGATCTGAGAGCAGACATTTTGTGATTTTTTTAAATTCTTTTATATTTGGTAAGGTTTATTTTATGGTTCAGAATGTGGTATGTCTTGGTAAGTGTTCCATGTAAGCTTGAGAAGTATGTGTATTCTGCTGTCGTTGGATGAAGTGGTTGCTAGACATTGTAATCAATTGTATTCGGTTGACTGATGATGCTGTTGACTTCAACAATGCCTTTACTGATTTTCTGCCTTTGGGATCTGTCCATTTCTGATAGAGGAGTGTTGAACCATAACAGTGGATTAATCTATTTCTCCTTGCAGTTCTGTTTTTGCTTCACATATTTTGATACTCTGCTGTTAGGTGCATGCACATTAAAGATTTAATGTCATCTTTGAGAATTGACCCCTTTGCTATTCCTGATCACTTTCCTTACTCTGAAGGCTGCTCTGTCCATATTAATATAGCTACTCCTGCCTTCTTTTTATTAGTGTTAGGACAGTATATCTTTCTCCATGCCTTTAATCTACATGTGTTTTATATTTAAAGTATGTTTTGTATAGGTTAAATATAATTGGGTCCTGTTTTTTGATCCACTCTGACAATCCCTTTTAACTGGCGTATAGTGGATCCTTGAACAACACCTTGAACTGTGTGGGTCCACTTATATGTGAATTTTTTTATAGTACTGTAAATGTATTTTCCTTTTTTAGTAGCATTTTATTCTCTCTAGCTTTGTTGAAAGAATATAGTATACAGTACATATTACATTCAAAGTATGTCTCATCAACTGTTTATATTATCTGTAAGATTTCCAGTCTACAGAAGGGAGTAGTTTTGAGGGAGTCAAAAGTTACATTTGGATTTTCGACAGTGCAGGGGTCAACACCCTTAACTGCTGTGTTGATCAAGGGTCAACTGTATTTCGACCATCGACATTTAAAGTGATCATTGATACAGTTGGATTCATAAAGTACTATTTTTGCTTCTGTTTTCCATTTGATGTCCTTGTTCTTCGTTCTTATTTTTATTTTCTACTTTTTCTGTTTTTTGTGTTTTCAGTTGAGTATTTCATACAATTCAATTTTCTCTCCTTTTTTTTTTTAGCATATCAGTTACTTTTCTTTTTTTTTACTGATGTTTGTGGTTGCCCCAGAGTTTGCAGTATACATTTGGAACAAATCCAAATCCACTTTCAAATAACATTCTAATGCTCCATAGGTACTGTAAATACATTATAATAACAAAATAATCACAATTTCTCCCTCCCATTCCTTGTATCAGTGCTGTCATTCATTTTGCTTACACATAAGCATGCATATTTATATACATATAAGTATACATAATTGGACATATTGTTGCTATTATTTTGAGAAACTTATTTGTGAGATCAGTGAAAAAGAAGGAAGACAAAAGTTTTTATTCCTTCTCCTATAGTCTTTCTTTATGTAAATCTGAGTTTCTGACTGAAGTTTTCCTTCTCCCTGAAGAGCTTTTTTTTAACATTTCTTGAAAGACGAGTCTACTGTCAGTGAATTCTCTCAATTTTTATTTGTCTAAGGGAAGTCTTTATTTCTCCCTCACTTTTGAAGAATAATTTCATAGGGTACAGAACTCTATGTTGGTGGGGGTTTTTCTCAATACTTTAAATATTTCACTGTGTTATCTTCTTTGGTTTCTGGGGATGAGTCAGATGCAGTTCTTATCTTTGCTCCTCTGTAGGTCAGGTGTAATTTCCTTCTGGCTTTTTTCAAGATTATTTTCCTTTTTCGTTGATTTTCTGAAGTTTGCATATGATAGGCTTAGGTGAAGTTTGTAATTGTGTTTTGTTTTTGTCACATATCCTGCTTGGTATTCTCTGAGCTTCCTGGATCTGTGGTTTGGTATCTGACATTAATTTGAGGATATTCTCAGTCATTTTCGTTTCAAGTATTTCTTCTGTTTCTCTCTCTCTGTCTTCTTCACCTGTAGTCTCCATTATACACATTATACCTTATATAGCCCCACAGTTCTTAGATAGTCTGTTTCTTTTGTCTTTTTTTCTCTTTGCTTCTGTTTTGGAAGTTTCTGTTGACCTATCCTCAAACTCAGCGATTATTTCCTCACCTGTGTCATTCTACCAGTGGGATGAGCCAGGGCATTCTTGTTTTCTGCTACAACATTTTTGATCTCTAGAATTTCTTTTTGATTCTTTCTTAGTTTCCATCTCTCTGCCTAAATTGCCCATTTTTTCTTACATGCTATCTACTTTATTGATGAGAGTCCTTAGTATATTAATCACAGTTGTTTTAATTCCCGGTCTGAGGGGTGCCTGGGTGGCTCTGTCAGTTGAGCATCTGACTCTTGGTTTCGGCTCAGGTCATGATCTCAGGATTGTGAGATGGAGCCCCGCATCAGGCTCTGTGCTCAGTGCAGAGTCTGCCTGTCCCTTTCCCTCCCCTTCTGTCCCTCTTCTCACTCTCTTTCTCTCTCTAAAATAAATAAATAAAATCTTTAAAAAATAAATAAATAAATTCCCAGTCTGATAATTCCAACATTCCTGCCCTGCTGTGTGTTCGCCTTTTAGAATGCCTTTTAACTTCTTCTTAATAGCTGGACATGATGTGCTGGGTAAAAGAAACTGCAGTAAATAGGCCTTTAGTATTGTGGTGGTGAGGGTGTGGGGGAGGGGAAACATTCTCTAGTCCTAAGATTAGATCTCAATTTTTCCATGAACCTGTGCCTCTGAACTGTGACCTTTGTAAGTGTCACACAAGGGGCTTCCCCGCCCCCCAACCTGAGGTGGGACAGGATGGCTAGAGTGGGCTGGAGTTGGATATTCTTCTACATGAAAGGTTAGAAGGAGCTGGGCTGGGTATTTCCCTTCTCCCACATGGGATGCTAAACAAGCTAGAGTAGGGTATTTCCTCCCCCAGGTGAGGTAGGATCTGATAAAACTACAGTAGTTTAGGCTGTGGTAAGATAGTTTCTCCTAAAAGCAGGCCTTGTTAAGAACAGAGTATTCTGGTTCATTTCAAAATGGTTCCTTTTCCCCTCCCCCTGGCAGAAGCGTAAGGGAATTTTTTCCCCCAGGGTTCACTGTGAGGACCTGCTCACACTCAGAGAAGCAAAACTGACACACGTGTGGGAGGCCGGTATGACTGGGTCTGCCCGGAGTTGGGACTCAGCCTTGTCCACTCTGAGACTCCAGCACTTTGCTAATTTCAGTTACAGTTTCCCTGCCCTGGCCCTGGTTCCCACAGAGGTTGCTGCTGGGGACTTTGTGCCTAGTGAGTTGTGGTTCACAGTAGTTGCCTGTCTGGCTCGTTCATTTTGGGGGCAGCAGTGCGCCCTGTAACCTTACTCCTCTAGTGGACCTGAGGAGGGTTGTTGATTTTTCAGTTTGTTCGGCATTGTACTTATTACTCCCAAGCAACATTGTCTCAGTGCCTTACATGTTAAGCTGGATACCAGAACAGTTGATGTCTTCACTTTTGATGTCCTACATGGACAACTAAATGATTTGGGCAAAAAAAGACTTCCAGGCCGGCTTTTGTTCCTTTGAAATTGGATATTAGATTTGAAAGGAGCCTTGGAGGTCACCTTGTTCAATATCCTCATGTTCAGACGAGCATCTCAGTAGACTCGGCTGTGGGCACTTCCCTCCTGGTAATATTCCCACATTTTAGCAGAGTGAAAGAGTGCAGTGTATATATGCAACCCATTTGTGCTCAGAATCCAAATGAATTTTCTCCAAATAAAGTGGTCAAGTTCTCTTACAGTCCATGTTCTGATTCCTAGAAGGAACTAGAATGTGATATTTATCCATAAACAGTGATTATCTCTGTATGCTGTTTTGATGGATGCTGTTTTAGTTCTTTGTGATGAGATGATGGGTGATTTTTATTTTTCTTTTTGTCCCTGCATTTTTCTATCAAGTGAACATGTATTACTTTCACAATCAGAAAGGGAAAAAAAACCAAGGTAACGTTTTAGGTCATGAATGTTGGAAGTCTCCTCTCCATGTCTCCTTACAGTCTGCAAGATGAATGTTCACCGACGCTGTGAAACCAATGTGGCCCCCAACTGTGGGGTGGACGCCAGAGGAATTGCCAAAGTCCTGGCTGACCTAGGCGTCACTCCAGACAAAATCACCAACAGCGGCCAGAGGAGGAAAAAGGTAACTGGCTATTTGGAGGTGTTTCTGGAGCTCTTTGGAGGCCACCACCTCTGTGCTGGCTTCCTGAGAGCACCCTTCCCCCTCCCCAGAGTGAGGTTCTGAGATCCTAGGGTTTCAGACACAGCATGAGCTGAAAGGGAAGGAAAAAAAATGGTCTGGCAGGTGATGTTATGGTCTCCTTCAGTTCGAGAAGTGGAGAAAAATGAAGCAAGTCTCAAAGTGTTCTGTTCCTCAGGGAAACCTAATCTTGGAGGTGAGGACTTTGGAATTCCCTCCAGAAAAAGCACAATACTAGACAAGGAAGTAGGCTTATCTACCTCCAGAACGGGCATGAAAGCAATGTCAGCGTTTGAACTTTGCCCCTGGTGTCACTGTAATGAGGATACATGGACGAAGAGCTGGGACCACATTCTTTTCTAGGGAGCAGGCCAAAAAGATTTGTGGTAGTGCTGCCTGAGGGATATTGTTAATGCCCCACTGCATGAAACATCTGGGCCTTTCTTTGGAGACCATAAGCCCCCTGTCTCTATCCATGTGACATTCTGAATGTCAGTAGGAAGAGATCCATTTGCTGAGATGCTATTTTGGTAAGTCAGGGCCCACAGATGTAAACAGAGCTCAAGGGATCCATAGCATTTCTTCTGAAGGTCCTTCTTGGCCTTGGCTTCCAGCCTAGAAAATGTAAGTCTTCAAAAGAGTAAGTTATGAGAAAATCAGAACCATGTTAACTGGGCAAGAAATCCTGGTGGGGGTGGGGGGCAGGCAATGATCCTCATTACCTAGTATCAAGCATTCTCAAGCACTTACCAGAAAGACAAGTCTGTTTCAGGGTGCTCTACAATTTTGACTCCTTAAATGTTCTCCCTAAATTCTGCCCCAAAATACCTTCTGTGTCTCCCTTCTCCTTTTAGAAACTGCCCATGCCTTTTCCCTGGTGCATCTCAGAAGAGCCCTCTCCCTCAAATGGGGAGGTTTGGATTGTTTCCATCTTCTTAAACTCCTCCTTCTCTACCTTCCTGATAAGCAAAGCTGATTTGCAAGGGTTGGGGAAGAAAGAATCCTCTCCTCCCTGGTTGGTTAGCTATGAGATTTTGTGCTTCTGGAGGCTCTTAGCTCTATAAATCCCACTAGTGGAAACAGGACTTCGGTTATTGACTCAAGACATTGCAATTGCAAGAAAATGTCAGCACCCAAGAATGCTAGGCCCCCACTGAAGAGGCGGGTTAAGCAAACACCCTATCATGACAATGTTGGATATACACATTTATGAGCTCGAGGAAGAGCCCTTTGCAGGAGATCTGGCTTTTCTTCTTGCTAGAAGTAAATTGAGACAGAATCGTTATTAATTGTTGTGAAACATTTAAAGGAAAACACAAGACACACCTGGTCTGTCCCCCCTATTTACACGGGCCATAACACCAATAACCAGGCATTGTCTGTCTGTCTTAGATTTGGGGGAAACTCATGGTAAGAAGCAAACATGGAGAAATTCAGGAAGAGACAGAATTAGAGACCAGAGGATTCTGAAATTTTTATTGCTGGATTGCTTCTGGTGCAAAAGCTGGAAAAAGCCACGTCACCAAGTAGTAACTCAACTTCATGTGAGAGGAAGGGAGAGAAGTACCCTTGGTCAGAAGCTCAAAGAGCTTCTTGGCAAGAGCGTCAGGCTTTCTGGAGCACTGCTTGTCTTCATGTTGCCCCTTGCAAGCGGCCCACTGTCCAGAGAGGACGTGTGCTGCCAGCTGGTGGATCAAGAGTAAAACAGAGCAAAACTACGCATGACTGCTTAGTCCAAACCTCTGACTTTAATGGGATCTTAACACGGGTGTGTCAGCATCTCTGCCTGCAAATGGACTTCACTGGGGGGTTGTGGGGGTACTCTATTAAAATTTGCCGACCAATATTGATCCATCTAAAAATATTTATTGAGCTTCTACTAAAGGTATCGTTTTGTGCAAGCCACCAGGAACAACACAAATACTGGATAGAGTCTTATCTTACAGACCAGAGCCTGTCGTCTGCCTGAGCAGGGAGCCCCACACGGTATCCACATGCAGAGGCCATTAACTAAAGACAGCCGAACAAGACGATGGATAAATGCCCGACAGGTGTTAGAGACAAACGTCAAATTGCTTTGGGTGCGGTGACTTGCGTGGCTTGCATAGACGAGGGATGTTCTGATGGAAGGGGGATGGTTGTGCTTGAGTAGAATGAAAATTGAACAAATTGCAGTCTCTCTCTTTTCTATGTTTTGATTTTGACCCCAGTTAGTTAACATACAGGGTAATATTAGAGTCTGATGTACAGTGGAGTGACCCAATACTTGCATACACGGCCCAGGGCAGTCCCTTGTCTTCCCTTTCACTGTGCAATGAAACCTGAGTCTGCTTCTAGAACGTCAGTTCAGCAAGCGCTGCTGGGTGCCGGGCTCCGTACAGCACCTCCACGCCTCTGACCTTGGGGCAGCTCCTACCCTCCCTTCTCATGTCTCCCCTCTTTCTCTCCCTCTCTCTAGCTCATTGCTGGCGCTGAGTCCCCGCAGCCCACTTCTGGAAGCTCACCATCAGAGGAAGATCGATCCAAGTCAGCACCCACCTCCCCTTGTGACCAGGGTGAGGCCCTCAGATTGGCTCTGTTACCTCTGAGCAATGTCATCGGAAGGATCGAGGAGCTTGAGGCCTCTCCACCCTTGTTCTGCCCTTGTTAGCTAGAACGGCAGCCCAGGAAGGACTCCAGACACCCTCCCCCCACCGACTCCTTAGCTGCTCTTTCTCCCTGCAAGGCTGTCTTGAGGGACAGGCGCTTAAATGGCTGTGCTTGCCTTAAACCCTGTCCCGGCTAGGGTAAGAGAGAAAGAGCATGTGTTGTAGCTCTTTCTTTACCCTTGCCTCCTTCCAGCATTCCAGGTGTAGGAAGGCGCCCTGGGGCCTGCTCCCAGACCTGTCCTTCCACCCACCACGCCACTCAGTTGAGTGCCACTTCCCTCCATCCTGACTCTGATCGTCACCCCTGAAACCTAAGAGCAGGGCAGGAGTTGGGGGAGGGGGCCGCCTCCTGCCGTGGCCTGTGGGTGGGTAGGGACAGGAGCAAGGAGCCAGAGAACAGACTGAGAGGAGGGAGGAAGCCCGCTCTAGGCCCGACCCCTTCCTACAGTTCAGATTTCCTTCTTCCTCATGAGAATATGCTTAACGTAGTCGAAGTTTCTGAATGCCACAGGCATCCCAGAATGCTGAGGGAAGACTAACACGTTTAAAACCGTCCTTTCTGGGTGCCTGGGTGGCTCAGTGGGTTAAAGCCTCTGCCTTCGGCTCAGGTCATGATCTCAGGGTCCTGGGATCGAGGCCCACGTCAGGCTCTCTGCTCAGCGGGGAGCCTGCTTCCTCCTCTCTCTCTGCCTGCCTCTCAGCTTACTTGTGATCTGATCTCTCTGTGTCAAATAAATAAATAAAATATTTAAAAAAATAAATAAAACCTTCCTTTCTGGGGGCCAGATGTCCCTGGAAAGGGATGTTTGCTTCTGCAGAGCAAGAATAATCATCATTGCGTGACAAGCGGGCCTTGATTTTCTGTAGCCTCTTTGCGTTCATTATCTTAAGCTCACACCGACTCTGTGGTGCCTCATCCCTGTCCCCATGTCATAGGCTGGGAAGTGGAAGATCAGAGAGTTAAAAAGTTCTGTCCAAAGGTCTGGAACTAAGTCGGCGGTAAGGGTGAGATCATACCCCTCCCAGTTTCGGAACTCCTGTCTCAGACTCTATGCCATCAAACTCTCCTTGAGGGTCATTGCTGTGACCCACCTCGGCTTAGCCAGGAGTAAACAAAACAGCTGCACAGTGGTGTGTGTGCCAGTCCTGAGACCACCGAGTAATGGGTCTGAGTCCCTCTTCTTGCTGCTCCGATTAGCTTTCTTGTATCTTTACATTCTGCTTCATTCCAAAAAAGATTCGATCCATTCATAAGCAATCCAGTGGTCCGCTGGGCCTCTAAACTAGTAGGTATTATCCTGCAACCCATGTGGGTGTTTTCATGTGTCCCTTTTGAGTGCTGAGACCTCCTTTGAGAGCTTCAAGGAGACAGTGTTATATGGTAGATGACCCCAGGACGAGTGAGGGGCAGCGTCATTTCTAGGCCTGACTGCTGCCTGGTGTGCTCCCAGACCTGGTGGGTTGTGTGCCTGTGTTCGTCTCTGCTCAGGACAGTGGTGTGGGCACCGATGGATGCAAAGACACTCTTAGCAAGACATGGTATCAGCCACAGGACAGAGATAACACAGTTTCTCTTCCTTCCATTGTAATGACATTTTCTTTGAGCTTTGGAATCCCTAAAAACCCAAGTTCTGTTTTCCAAAATCTGTTTCATAGTTTGCCTCGGAAACTGAGACTTTTAGCTGTTTGCTGAGACTAGAAGTTACACTTAGTAAGGAAAAAGTGCTAGGTAGTGGCCGAATTGGCAAAGGAGAGCCTGAGACTTGGGAGCCAGCTGCACTCGGCAGTTAGAAGAAAGATCCAGTTTCCTTAAGCTAGCTCTCACGGACCTCTGTCCTTCTGCAAAGAAGCTGAAGATCTCATTCTGTCAAGCAGCACCTGGTCATCATGCCTCATTCTGATTCCCAAGGGTTAATAGTCTGCGTTCCCCTTCCATCATCCCAGTTTTTCACGAGCATCTCTTAAAATTGGTTTGTGCTTGTGGCGCCCAGTTCTGCACCGAGAGGCGTGTGTGTCTTGGTGAATGAACAGCTAACAATAAAGCTTGCTCAAACAGGAGAGGTCAAAGGGTCATCCAGTGTTATCACCGCTGGGTAGTTTGGGTCACATGCTCTTCAGGGGCACAAGACTGGGCCGGGGTTGTGAAATCGTACTGAGAAATCATCCCTGCCCCGTCTGAGATAAATTCGCAACACCTCACTCTCAAACAGCAAGTCTTTAGTTAATGAGAAGCCCATGGCTCATTTTGTTGAATAACCTTGTGGGAGATGGGTATTAGAGTAAACGCAACATCGAGGCCAAGTAAAGTCCTTTAGAAGTCAAGGGCTTCCCGGTTATAGCTTCTGGGACAGTTCTATCAAGCTGATTACTGCGATGACAGTTCTCCATCAGTCATCGTTCTTGTTTGCAAAGGGAGCTTGAAGGGAGCCTGTTGTCTTTGAGACTCCGCAGGGTTCCAGAGAAAGCCGGGGTTCCTGCACTACACCTAGAACAACAGAATAGGCCACTGGCTAGAGGGGGGTTGCAGAGAGAGGGCCGGGTTTCTGCGTAATCTGAAAGCGTCGGCTGTGGGGAGCTGTGTCCTCCTCCTCCTCGCCTCCCTAGGCCCTGCTGTACGTTAGGTGCCCACGAAAGCGTGGCGAGCAAGTGAAGGAACCTGTGGAGGGTTGCCACGCTGGATCTGCAGGCCGCCCGAGACCTCCCAGCGGGGGTGGGGGTGGGGGGACAAGGGGGCAAGGAGGGTGGTCTGAGTGCCGAGGCCTGATGGGAAGGGAACCTGAGGTATGCACTAATGTGAGGTCTTGTCGCCCTTGCCCCTAGAAATAAAAGAACTTGAAAACAACATCCGGAAGGCCTTGTCTTTTGACAACCGCGGGGAGGAGCACCGAGCGGCAGGTGGCGATGGCCAGCTGGCGAGCCCCGGCGAGAACGGTGAAGTGCGGCCGGGCCAGGCCAAGCGCCTGGGTCTGGATGAGTTCACCTTCATCAAGGTGCTGGGCAAAGGCAGCTTTGGCAAGGTCTGTGCGTGGGTACAACTGCTGACTTTCTCTGCCCCGTGGCGTTGCCTCATCTGTCCAATCTAAGTAAGATGAGGCTGTGAACATTTCAGCCTGGTGTTGTCTCGTCTTCCCTCCTTGTTCCATGGAAATGGCCTGCGGCCAAGAGGGTGGGAGCTGGGGATCTGCTGCTCGTTAGCTGTGGGACTTCCAGCTAGTCACCTAACTTCTCTGGGACTCAGTTTTCCTCATTCGTCAAATGGGGACATGGGCATCAAGTGAGTTCATGGGTTAAAAAAAAAAAAAAAAGCACTTGGGAACATTTAGATTGCTTTTCTTCCCTGCTTCAGAGCTCCGTCTCAAATTCTGACTTTAACTCATGACCGAGACTTTGAAAACAAACTCTGAAATCTCTCCGTGAACTTGGAGCTCAGAGCAAATCTGGGCATGTACTATTTTGAAAGTTAAATGCTATTTAACTGACTTCTCTGGCACTTACTAAGGGCTGTTATCCTGCGCATGCGGTAAGAGAATGAGAACGATCGTCTCCTGGCTTGGGGCTTGCCCTTGGTGCCCTTCTCCCTCTCCCGCCCCACACCGAGACAAGCGGGGCTCATGTGCCGAGAGAAGCTTTCAGGGTGGCCAGGCTCCGTTCTGATGGCACAGTGACGTGGGGGAAACAATCCCTGTTCATTTTAGAAAGCAGACGGAAGGGCAGAGGGCCCAGGCTGCTGTGGCTAACACTTCAGCTAAAATCCCTGATCGTGCACTCTGCAAAGATGGAGTCCTTGGGAGCTGCCTTTCCACGCCCTGCTCCTGGGCCCAGGCCCTGGCAGCTCCTGAGTCACATGCCCTCACGTGTCCTGGGCTCTTGAAAGCAGCAGCCTGGGGCGCCTGGGTGGCTCAGTTGGTTGGGCAACTGCCTTTGGCTCAGGTCACATGATCCTGGAGTCCTGGGATCGAGTCCCACATCAGGCTCTCTGCTCAGTGGGGAGTCTGCTTCTCCCTCTGACCTTCTCCCCTCTCACGCTCTCTCTCGAATGAAAAAATAAAATCTTAAAAAAAAAAAAAAAAGCAGCAGCCTGCGGATCAGCCAGCGTGCTGAGCTGCAGCAGAACTGCTCTGCTGAAGGGAATGGCTCTGGAAGCCTGCCTCCCAGCCTCACACCTGCCTCATCTCATCCTGAGATCACTGTAGTGGGAAGGTAACGGGAGGAGTGTACTCAAATGCAGATGCTGAAGCAATCACATTCTTCAGAGACTGAGTAAATAAGAAACTGGCCCCAGTGCCCTGGTCCAGGCATAACTCGGGGATGTGAGTGGGTTTAATTCTGAACAAGAGTCAAGGGAAACAGGCAGGCTCAGAGTTTCCAGTCACCATACTGTGCAGGCAGGATTGGAACTTGGATGACTCTGGAGCATTTGGGTTGTTTTTTAGGAAAAATCGCAGCCAGCGTCTGAGCTAGTTTTAAAGATTTTATGTTACATGTGGACGACGAAAGTTCCTCAGATAGTGTCCTGAATTGCTTCTTGAAGCTTCTGAGTTAGCGCTCTTGAGCCTAGCAGCTCACCCTGGAATATGGGGCTTAGGAGATGGTTGTTTAAAAGGAGAAAAACTTATCATGTTGTGGAGAAATGAGTACAGAAATATCAAATGATAGGAAAACCTGAAGCTCAGAGAACTGAGAATGTCCTCTCTGGAGAAGGAATCACATTCTGAGCGTGAATGCTACAGAACCATGAAGGCAGACCTGACAGATTTAGCTATGTAAGGACAAGTGATCCTGTTTGCTCTTGAACAGAAAATCATAAGACAGGCTTAGCCAAACCTTTGCAGAAAGCCAAGTGTTAGTATCATTATATACCAAGCTTACACAAATTCATAAGCAAATAATATAAGACAGTAGATAGAACTGAGACAGAGTTATCTTGAATATAAAACTGACAGTTCACACAAATACAATTTAAGGAAAAAATTTTTTAAAAAGTTCCATTGCAAGTTAAAACAGTCTTGAGGTTATATTTCACACCCTTCATATGAGCAAAAACACTTTTTAAGTGAAAACACCCAATGTGGGTACATTGCCATGAAATTAGAGCATCTCGACACTCCCAGTGGCGGATTATTTTGTACATCCTTTCTGAAACTCAAGAAGTATGCAAAATATATAACCTTACAATCTGTTTCTGAAACTTACTAGCTTGAAGATATGGTCCAAAAAAAAAAAAAAAGGAAAAAAGATGGCATATACAAAAATACTCAATCCAATTTATTTCTATGATACTTAAGTAGTTTTCACTTAAGTATCTAATACAAGGTAAATGGTTAAATAAATTGTAATATGTTTACTTCGATTGAGTATAAGCAACCCTGATAATGATCATGACAATGTGGATGATAAGTCCTTATTAATGTCAGTTAAAAACATTATTTGTGCACTGCTATAATTGCAAGAATGATGAGTGTGTATGTGCATATGAATAATTATTTCACAGATGTGTGTTGAACTTTTTTCTTTGCCTGGGCCCTATGCTAGACATGAAACGTAAATAAGTGAATTATAATAGCTATATTAGGATGGGTAGTTTTTCTGAACATTTTTTACTATTGTTATTGTGTTCAAAATGAAAGGAAAAAAGTTAGTTTTTAAATCCTTTGGTATTGTGTTTTTTCTTTTCATTCCACATGTGTATGGATTGATGGGAGTGGTTTGGGTTCATTGCAGGTCATGTTGGCAGAGCTGAAAGGCAAAGATGAAGTATATGCTGTGAAGGTCTTGAAGAAGGATGTCATCCTCCAGGATGATGACGTGGACTGCACAATGACAGAGAAGAGGATTTTGGCGCTGGCTCGGAAACACCCGTACCTAACCCAACTCTATTGCTGCTTTC
Organism: Ailurus styani; assembly: GCA_002007465.1. Taxonomy (NCBI): domain Eukaryota; kingdom Metazoa; phylum Chordata; class Mammalia; order Carnivora; family Ailuridae; genus Ailurus; species Ailurus styani. The sequence continues at coordinate 2,906,931 of LNAC01000096.1, forward strand.
AGACCAAGGTATGGCTAAGAAGAAAATGGTGGGCCGCCATCTTGGCGTAGTGCTGTATAACGGGATGGCGTCTTGATGTCAGATAAAAAAAAAAATCAGTTATAGACCCTCTACATTCTTTTCTCATAGGCCTTGTAAAGTGGAATGGATTTTACCCTTGAAAAGATCAGGGTATGTTTGAACAGCATCCTCTTTTTTAAGGACATGGAATTTTCCTTTCAAGGTTATGCTTGTGGAAGGATGAGAGGGCAATAGAATTCATTGCAGAGGTAGCTGGACAAAGCCAAATGGCTAAAGCCAGTGTTTGTTCTGTGGAAAAACCAACAGGCATGGTTAGTCCTTGCTCTGCTCCTAACTTCTATCACTAGGCCCATCACTTAAGTTCCCTGTTGGCTTCAGGTCAAATGAAAAAGCATGAAGGCCACCCTAACCACTTCTGACTTGTATAATGTCATAGGAGGCAGAGGCTGTGGACAAGTGCTTACAGTTCCCTGGTGAAATACAAACAGAAGGTGAAGTTTTAAATTTACCGGGTAGGAACCTAGGAACCAGAAGGTGGCAGTAAAGAAACGAAAATAATCTGTAACTGCCTTATGGAGTCTGACCTATGAGTATCCTAACTGATTTTTTTTTAACTTACTCTTAGTAAAGAAAAGAAATGTCAACATTCTTCTTGAAGCTATTATTTTATTACCCCTTTTTGGGGAAAAAAGAAAGTTGAAGTCTTTGAGGATGACTTATGGGTCTGTAGCCCTTAGCTTCTGGAGAAAGCACAGGCGACTTTACCTGAAACTCCTCCCTGTGCCTATCTGGAGCTCAGACAGTGAAGGGCGCCATCTTGGAGAGATGATCCCCTGTCCCTTGGCATCCTCCCACCTCCACATCACTGTGATGACAGTCTTCCACTTTGAATTCAACCATTATTAGCTTGGTCATTTGGCAAATTTTTATTGTATTATATTTGAATTCTTCCCATGTGCCAGGTGTGGAGATACAGTGGTAAAGCAAGGTCCAGTCCCTGAGAATCTCTTTGGTACATTGTTTCTCAAAGGGCATTTCTCTGAACCTTCATCACTTGAGAAACTCTTAAGCATAAAGGACTCTGTAGCCCATGGTTTGGGAAATTGCAGCCTGACCTCTTTTAGACTGTCTTAACATACTACTTGCTTATTAAAGTCCCTGAGGAGAATTAAAATGAGACAAAAAATTACCTTTATTTAATCTAGTATTTCCCAATTATTTGTTCTCAAACTCCACCCATACCACTACCTACTTCACACTGAGAAATGGTGATCTAATGGCATTTTTCCTATCCCTCTGATCTCTCAGGAGAATAAGGAACACCTTCTGAAAATCTGGAAATCTCTTTTCCAAAAAAGTATGGGACTCATCGGCAACCCATGTTTTGGATGTGTTCTATGTAATGCCCAATAGTTGTGGGTCTGTGCATGTACGTGCACATACACAGAGCCCAACATGAGAAAAATGGATCAATCATATGGTCAACATTCTTCTTTTCTCTACTTTTTGCACCAGTGAGAAAATCAGATGTCAGAGGAGTAGAAGTCCTTTGCCCGTAAGACACTCTGTGTTGGCCAAGATGGACTTGGCATCTGGTCTCTGGAACTCTTGGTCCAGTGGTACCTTGTCCTGATATCACCCTGATACACTCTCTCTTTCTTGCTTGACCCAGAACAGTGTCCCCTCTGTGGGGGGAACTTTCCCCCTCTTCCCCCACCCCTAACTGGTAGCCATCTCTTCCACTATCTCAGATGGTTTCCTGGGTAGGGAGCCACACTGGTGTTTTTATTTTGGACACATTGCCAAGAGGCCCAACGTCCTTGGGGAGCCACAGCGGAGGATCAGCTTTCCTACACCTCTTGGTGAATGAGTAAGGAAATGAATATCTTCCATGTCAACAGTGTTCTCCTCTATGTATTATAGAACATCAATGCTAAGGTTCCTCATTGTATGGCAGCTTTTGGAGCACAGAATGGTGTTGAGTAACAGCATGGATTTCCTTTATGGCAGAACAATAACCAAACTGACATGGAGATTAGGATCTGGGTGGCTGGAGAGTGGGGTTGCGGAGAGAAGGGACTTCAGTAGTTCAGAGATGTACTAAGTCTTTTTCTTAGGCCAATATCAGATAGCTACAGTTACAGGAGCAACTTTGTCCCACCTCTGCCACGCCACCATCGTGTGGGAAGACAACAGCACACCCCACTTTACACAACAGATGTATGCTCATCTAACTTGTCAAAAGGGAATCCTATTTGAACCTCACTGAAGGACCTTAGCTTATTAATGAAAGCAGTCTTAGGAAGAATCCTTTTCTAAACCCCCAACTTCTAGAAAATGTGACTTTTTCTGTGACAACCAGTAGTCGTGGTTTAAAGAGCAGCTGTTATTCATTCATCTGACTAGGAGATGGGTGCTGGCTCTGGGCTTATCAGCAAAAAGTGGAGGGTTCTGGTCCCTAAGTGATGGGGGGTTTGTACTCCTTCTGTAAGCAAATGGCAACAAAGGGCATGGCGTGGAGTGTTCAAACCCGGAGACTCAGAGGAGAGGTGCTCCTGGGGTTGGGAGTAGGGCAAGAGCTCAAGCCAGGCTTTGAGGAGGGGAGGACTGGGCCACGCTTGGGGCTGGGAACGGGAGTCAGGCTCAGTTGCCATAGCTCTGTCCTGCTTCAGTTTTGCTTTTCCTGAAAAGAAAGGACAGTTCCTCTGATTTACCCTGAACCTGGTGTCAACTAAGACGCTAATACACAATTAAGGAATGTGAGATCTGATTGCAATCCTATTAAGATTTCTTTCACTCTTGTTTTATTCTGACACACAGAGCTGCAATAACGTTAAATCAGGTTTAATTATTTTTAGGTGAGCCTTTGTGTTTCAGTGTATAGGAAGAAAGGGCCCCCATGGAAACATGCTTTGAGAACTTCCTGATGGTTTGCACATAGCTTCAGGCCACGTGCTACATGGCTGGTGGCCTGACAGGACTTAGATATGTGTGAGGTGCGGGTGCCTATCCAGTGTGGTGTCCCCTGGCGATGGCTGTGTACATCTATTGGCGCCAGTCGTGATGTCAAGTCATGAATTAGGTCTGGTCCCCACGGCCTGCTGAGAAGGTACAGTTCAAGGGTGATTGACTTGGCCTTTTCTGGGCCATGCCTACTGGCCATCGGTTTGTGTACTCTGATCGTTCTCCAAGGGATCTGGAAGGAAGGCAAGCAAATGGCGACAGACACCTGAGCAGCGACAAGGAAGGAGAGAAACAGTGGAGGGTGTTTGGGAGATGGCGAGTGAAATTCCTGCACCTGTGGGATCAGATTATTGGTAGAGAGGGGATGGAAATGTAGTCAGCCCTCGGCCCAATGGGTTCCATCTGGTCCACTTACATGTGGGTTATTTTAAAGACCGTACAGGACTGTAAACAGAAGATATGCTCCGAGGTTTTCTTAATGATATTTTCTTTCCTCTAGCTTACTTTATTGTAAGAATGCAGTATACAGTTCATGGAGCCTACAAAATGTGTTGATCTCTTTATGTGCTCAGGAAGGCTTCTGTTCAACAGAAGACTATTGGTAAAGTTTTGGGGGGAGTCAAAAGTTATATGGCGATTTTTGACCCTGCAGGGGCTTGGTGCAGGGGTCTACCATGCTGTGAACCTGCTTCACTGGGCCGGGCACCCTGCTAGGCTCTACAGGTTATGGGCTTAGGCAAAGTCAGGGCTTAGGGTAAGGAGTGACTTTAGGAACTGCCTTTTCAGGCTTCTCCCTCATCTACAGAAAGCTGGGGATGGGTGAGCCGCTGAGTGATGGGCTTGTTTTTGCTTTTGTTTTTGTTTTTGTAGTTAAAGGAAATAAAATTCTCAGGCATTTTTAGATTCTGTGTATGATTTACCATTGTGAAATTATCGCTTCCTACTGGATCCCATAAAACTTGTCTTGAGTAATTTCATCCATGATTTTTCCTCTTTAAAAATATTAATTTCTACCTTGTCGTCCCCAATCCCCGCCCCTTGGCATTTCCTGCCAGGCCTGGGAAGCTAGCTCCTGAAGGGCTCTGCCTCTCTCAGCTGCTCTAAAGGAAACAGAGGGTGAACTCCTAAAGAATCTCCCTTGGCCAGCCTCCCTTGCTGCCCTGGGGGAAATGCAGAACGGAAAAATCCTTAAAAAGCAACTGGAGCCATTTTTCAAATGAACTTTAATAATCTGTGTGAGTGTGGGGTGAGAACGACAGAGAAGGGGTGTTGACAGCGTAGGGGAAAAATTACATTTGCGAGGAACTCTGATGTTTATTTTGATCATTAACTCTGTGGGACAGCAAACACAAAAGCAGAAAACAAAGTAAAAAATTTGGCCACTGGTAGATTTTTTTTTAAAGATTTTATTTATTTATTTGACAGAGAGATCACAAGTAGGCAGAGAGGCAGGCAGAGAGAGAGGAGGAAGCAGGCTCCCCTCTGAGCAGCAAGCCCAATGTGGGGCTCGATCCCAGGACCCTGAGATCATGACCTGAGCCGAAGGCAGAGGCTTTAACCCACTGAGCCACCCAGGTGCCCCAGATTTTTTTTTTTTTTTGAAAGAGATGACAATGTCAGATTAAGTCAAAAGAGCCAAGAAACCACTGAATGGAGTATGTCTCCTTACTAGAGCCTAAGCAGCCCGAAGCCATGGGACGTGGAAGGGGCTGGAGGCGTTTTGATCGGATCTGGTGTCTCACAAAAGTAGACTGACACGTTCAGCACCGTGAGTTGGTCTGGGGGTCAGACAGCCACCTGGAAATCAAGATGCTATCAGATCAAACTAGTGAGGGGGATAAGGTCTATGTTCCTGAGGAAGGATAGTCTGAGGCCTGTGGAGGGCTGGTGGGGATTGAGAGAGAGGTAGAGAGAGAGAGAGAATGTGTGTGTGTGTTTGTGTCTATGTGTGGAGAGGCAGGGCATGCCCCAGCCAGTCAGAAAAGATAAGAGTTTTCATAATCAAGCAAGTTTTCACAGAGGAGAAGGTTCCGACTCAGGTCTTGAAGCCTACCAGGATGCCTTCTGCCTGATGAAACAAAAGGTTATAGAGTTAATTAATGTTTACATGCCCCCAGGACAGAGAGGTCTGCAGGTTGGCTCTTAACCTGCGATGATGCTACTGCCTCTTTGCCTCTAAGTAAACCTTGCATTTGATAGGACAGGACAGTTGCTTTTAAAAATACCTTCACTTGCATCAGCCACTCTCCATGTTCCTAAACGTCTCGGTGAGGCAAGTATGGTCACTGTCTTTTTCAGATGGGAAACTGAGGCCCAGCAGGGGCTTAACCACTTGACTGTAATAGAATTCAGATTGGAATGGAGATTTCCTGACAGCCCTTGCTCACACATTATTCTGTCTGGGCTTCTTCCTGCTGTTCAGATTCTCTACTGCAGATAGCTTCCTCTCCACACCCCTCTCCCCAGTCTCCATTTGCTGTCACACACAGCAGAAAGGATCTGAGGATGATAGTTCTGTTTTACCTGGATTCAGTGAGATTAGAATTAAACACACACACACGGTGCCCCCCCACTCCCCCTTCCCCCCCAAAGCTGGCAAGTATAGCAGGATCCATCAGACCGTTTCTGGAAATGTGTCTGCTCTCTGGAAGTGCAAGAGAGAAGGGAGGAGAAAGAGGACACGGGCACAGGAATTACAGATCTTTCTCTACTCAGTGGTATAATATCCTGACAAACCAATTGTCCATTCAAAATACCCTATGTCGAATAATGCATCGAATACACCTAACCTACCAAACACGATAGCTTAGCCCAGCCGATCTTAACTGTGCTCAGAACACTTACGTTAGCTTATGGTGGGGCAGAGTCATATAACACAAAGCTTCTTTCATGGTAAGCTGGTAACTATCTCCAGTGACTGACTGAATACTGAAGTGGGAAAACAGAATGGTTGTATGGATCCAGATTGGTTTTAAGTGCATGGGTTGTTGACCCTCGCGATCCGTGGCTAACTGGGAACTGGTTGGGGCTCAGTGCCATTGCCCAGCTCAGAAGAGAGTATTGTGTGTAACTAGCCAGGGAAAAGGGGAAAATTTGAAGTACAGTTTCCTCTGAATGTGTATTGCTTTCATATCATCGTAAAAAAAAAAAATCCTAAATTGAACCATCGGAAGTCAGGGACCATCTGTCATCTATAGATCCAAAATAGGCTGGAGTAGGATGAGGTCCTTACGCTTGTCCACTCGGCCATCCCTTATTGAGTACCTTTGGTGTACCACACCACGGGCATTGTGGTGCCATGGTACCTGCCGAGGGCGCTCGTGGTGAACAAGATAGTTATGTTTCCCAACCTCGTGGAACTTGAAGCCTCACTGGAACATGTTTATTATGCCACAGTGTGGAAAGAGCTGGCCTGCATCTGCTGCCCAGAACTCATTGCTTTGTCTTCTTTCAGAAACAGCTATGCTTGGCTTAAAAAAAAAAAAATATATATATATATATATATGTATATATATATATATATGTATATATATAGATATAGATATACACATATTTATATGTATATATATTTAATTTTTATCACAAAGAATTTTTGTCAGTTATAGAATATTTGGAAAACTCGCTAAAGAAGAACCCCAGAAAATAAGAACGATTCTAATGACCAGTCACATTTTGATGTATTTTGAGTTTAAAAGTGCTTATCTGCTTCTACATCTGTATTTATCAACCTGGTGTCATGCTCTACATGAGGAACAGTTTCACCAGGGGATGCAGCGTAACTGTTCCTGCTGTCTCTAAAGATTCGTCAATCAAACGATTTCTGAAGTTTCCCCCATATGTGAGGGCCTCTTGTAGAAAAACGCCGTGTTTGGAATTGGCAGGTGGCCAGTCCACAGTTGGCTTCCTGCGGAGCTGATGGTAGCAATCTGTGACCCAGAAGGCGCTGCCCAGGGATGGCTTTTGCCTCTCTGCCACAGGACCGCCTCGTCATGCTGCTCTCTTTCTGTAACGTCAGCTTGAGTACAAATTGTAAATCGTCTATTTGATGTTGACATATGGCAGAGCAGTTTTACAGACCTTTGACGTTCTGTACATACGCACACGTGTTTGTCTAGTAGATACTCTTCACCACCGAGGAATATACTTCTGCATTCTCCTAAACTATTTACATATTCTGTCTCCTTTTTTTAGAGGAGGCGAGGAGGGCTATGGCAGAGGGAAAGAGAGAATCTTAAGCAGGCTCCACGCCCACTGGGGAGCCCAAAGCACGGCTCGATCTCACGACCCCAAGATCATGACCTGAGCCGAAATCCAGAGTCGGACGCTTAACCAACTGAGCCAGTCAGGTGCCCCCATTTGCACAGTCCTCTAAGCTGTAGGCTTCGAAGTTGGCTTTATGGAGGTGCTCTGTGCACGCGTGTGTGTGTGTGTGCACATCCGTCTGGACACAGATCCTGGGCATATTGTGGCAAGAGGACCCTCACTCTCCTCCTCCATTGGGATCATTCCCACTTCTAACTGCCTCACACAGTAGTATTCCAAGTAAGATATCATTGGAAGAAAGAATTTCACCTAAGAAAAAAACCCAAAAACCCTCAGTTTAAAACCACCCTAAGTTCCGAGGACATCTTGACACTTTTTACCTACCCGTATATAATCTGATGTGCATAGACAGCAGCAGTGCCTGAAGGCTTCCGTTACAAATGTCCTTCCTTTGTTAAAACGGGCACATTCCTGAGATTTAGGTAGAGACGGAATTTTTGGAAGCAGATTCTCTCTCAGAGTCTCTGGGAGTGCTGTCTCTAAATTGGTTGGATGAGTGATAGACCCGTTTGGAGAAACCAATGCCTTGAGGCGTGTTCTATACACCGCTCTGGCTCACTGAGGAAGGCCTCCTACTGGAGAGAAGGATGGAGAGAGAGAAGGGAGTAGATGGCACTTGAGCAGGACATGACGCTGCTCCGACGGTGAGAAGGTTGGTCACGAGGGTCTGCTCCGTGCCAGCAGCTTTCAGGTGCCGGTGGCAAATAGCAGAGAGCGGGACTCTTCTGTTTAAGGACAGGAGATATGGTAGACATCCGTCGGCACCTAGGAATAAAGACCATAGGTGATGAGGAGGGGAGCAGTTTCTACTGCACCAGCACCCACTCCGTGGCTGGCCTCGTGCACGAACTCACGTAATCAGTCTTACACGTGTTTCCTGGAGTGTGGTCCTGCTGCCACCTCTGGGGGCAGACGAGGGATAGGTCGGGGCGCTCAGCAGCTTGGCCAGGCTTGCGCAGCTAGCTAGGTGCCAGAGCTGGGACTCAGACCAGCCTCGCCTCCTGTGGGCCAGAAGGGCCGGAGGGTGAGTGGCTGCAGGTGCCCTGTGGGGAGTCGCTGGGTGGAGGGTGAGGAGCAGAACCCAGGGAGCTGCGGGGAAGAGGGAGTTTGCAGGCACAGACCCCCCCGGGTATAGGGAGAGCAGTGACTGTGCTGGGGTAGGAGGCCCGCAGGGGGAGGTGGTGACAAAGACCTCTTCGTGAGGAGATCCCTGTTGTGCTGTGGACTTCTTACAATGGTGGCGAGAAGTTCGGGCTTTTTCTGGAGGGAAAGGGTTCCTTGGAGGTCTTATAGGAGGTGAGGATTCAAAAGCACGGTGTGGCAGCTCCATGGGACCTGGGCGAAAGGGAGAAAGGGACAGCAGAGGTACCGGAGGGAGGCTGTTTCAGTGCCACGTGTGTCCAGAGGCACTAGGAGAATGCTTCTGAAGGAAGAATGGCCACAGGCCATTTGCTGTCCCCTGTGCATCTAGAAAGGCCGGCCTACTTAGGAAGAAAGAAGAGGGCTCCATTTGATACTCTGGAAAATATGGATGGGGTAACCCTGGCCTGATGAGAACCGTGGACTTAGATCACTGCCCGTCAGGTTCAGTGACCGGCACCCTTCCCAGGTGTCCTTTGCTCATAGTCCGATGGGTACCCAATGATCAAATCTACATAAAAAGTTTAATCTTAAAATCTGACACCAGAGGTCCAAGCCCTCAAACCCATTCACCAAACAAAGCCAGTTTCCTCAGTGGTTGACGTCAGACCTCCTGCCTCTGTCCAACACCATCTGTTGGGTTTCAGGATTTACTTTTTTTTTTTTTTTAGTGTGTCTATTTTTAGATTCATATTGAATTTTGTTAGTGGACTGATGTTTTCCACACGGGGCGTTTTGTAGATGCCAATCTATTGAGATTACTCAGCTTAAGCAATAGGCTTTCCTCACATAACCTGAACTTTTTGTTCCAGTGATCTCAGATGCTTCAGATGGCCCTGCTTGGCCCTTAATGCTTTGACTTTGAAATCTTGCCAAGTGCTGGGCATGTTGCATTCAGCTCTTTGTGTGTGTTTGGGCCCTATTGATTTGTAGGAAAAGTGGGATCTAGGAAAGAAGGCACCGTGAGTCAGAAACTCTGGTTCTTGCTCTGGTTCTGCCACTGAAGCTTACTGTGGGATATTTCTCAGGGCATCGATTTCCTCACTCATAGTTAAACCTGGGGGAGGACACACAGATGGAGATAGATAAGGTGATCTATAAGATTCCGAAGATCTCTGAAAATGCGGCTCACTGGGAACCATACACGGGACCATTCCAGACTTGCTTGTTGCTAATGGGAGTGAGAGAAAACCAAGGGTGAAATCAGTGAACAGGGCTTCTATTTAGTGTTTCTTTTTCAAAGCTTGATTCAGTACGTGCTTCCTTCTATTTTGATCAAAGCCTTTATGTTCACGAGGCTATCCTTCTATATCAAGGTTCCAAATTCAGACATACTTTCAATGACTAATGGTCTCACATGCGAAGAACTACCAGGAGGTATTAGAGTCATTCCATTCTAGCACACAGCAGGCACAATAAATTTTAGCTTCTGCTTATCCTGTTAGCAGTTTCAATATCCTTTACAAAGGCAGACCTCAAACTGGACAGAGAGCTTTGTTGTGTGTCATTTGCCTGTAAAGATGATCTCTCTTGACCAGTTGACTAACTGTTTATGAAACCAAGTTGAAAAACCATTGTTGGTAGCTACATGGAGAGAAAATACATCTTACCTATCCCCTAACCTGAGCCCAGATATGATCCTTGACTAAGGCTATGGTCCATTGTCTTAATTCATCTAGTCCTCTCACAAGTACATCAGGAGGGAGAGCATCAAGTAAGAGATGACTGGGAGCCATCCTTTTAGATGAAGTCAATGTTCAATTAGAAGGTGGTTTGTTATATCCTTTTCCTTAATTATTAAGTCTTTGTGGTAAAATCTAATACATTTCGAAGTGTAACTAGTTAATGTGTGGGGAACATGTCTTTGGTTGTGTGTCCCTAGGAGCTAGGTAGTTCATCCTTCTGACTGCCTAACCCATAGCTTGAACATTTGTCACCGTGATGGTGGCTTCTACCAAGCTCCTCTGAATGCTTTGTTTCATCCACAGGATTCTAGGGAATTCTTGCTGGACCCTTTGTCTCCTTCCTGTCACTGAGATGGTGGGTGGAAGGGGTCACCTACTGGGGCTCCCTCCCCAGTGTGGGAGCAAGAGGTTACTGGTTCCAGTAAAGAAAATCTTGGACCCAACTGCCCCTGTGATGGTTTTTCTTTGGACGCTGCTGTTGTCTGAGAAAGGGAGGCAGGGGTCATTTAGGGCCGTCCTTGGCTTAATAATGACAAGCATGGCAAAAATTTCTATAGGACTCATATTCTAGGTTCAGTTTCAAACATTGTACATATATTAACTCATTTAATTTTCAAGTCAACCCTCTGAGGCAGGCCTCTTATCCCAAAGATGTGTCACACAGCTGGAAGCGGCAGAGCCTGGATTTGATCCGAACCCACTTGGCTTCTAGAAATTTCATTTTATCTGAACATCCAGGGGAGATTAGGCTTTTGAGGACGGATGAACACAAACCAAACTCCCAAAGACCAAGGTGTAAATAAAATGGCAGTTGGTTGATTTAGGGTGGGGTGACTACTCATGTCTGTTGCCCAGGGCACCCTGGAATAACTCTTTGGGGGTAGTATTTTAGGCGATCTGAATTGTATTGGGAGAGCAATGGAAGGAAAAACAGACCCTCTTCTTCCTGTTATGAGAACTTTTTTTGCAGAGGCGATGGGAAGTCAAACATCCACTTTTGACCCCCATCAGGGCATTTTGTTTTCCCATGAGGTTCCAGGGAGAATACTAGCAAGGATCACAGAATTCTCTCAGTCAACCCATGGGGTGGCAGCAGGTACAAATTAACTCCTTTGTTGAGTCAGTGTGATATTTACTTGGGATTCATCAGCAGTATGTAATCCATTTTATCAGGAACACTCATGTACAAGTTGCTAGGGAACTAAGCTCATTACCTGGTCCTGGCTCTCAGAGCGGAGCTGCCTGGCTCTAAGCCTTGATTTGGGCCTGGCTGACTGATAGTTACACGAGTGGTAATGGGGTTTGAGGACTTCCCTGGTCCTCCAGAAGGAGCACAGAGGGTGCAATATGGTAAGAGTCTGAGAAGGGAGTGGTTGGGGAAAATGATGTCTTTGTTCTTAGCATTTCTTTCACTATTTATCCAGCCCACGCCCATTTCATTTTATTTTGATCATAGGTTAAATCCACCCCCCTTTGTCAGGTCCTAATTTATGAAAGTTTCCTAGATTCACCAAAGTGAGCACTAGAAACACACGAACACAACCAAATGAAGCATGTTGCTGTTAGTGAGGCAATAATTCCCTAGTTTAATTCACTCCAACTTTTTTCCTTTGGGGGAATTTATTAGAGATATGGGAAGCATTTTTTGATATACATAAATTGGAAATGAACCACGCCAAGTACAAGCAGGGCCACTAAAAGAAAACTTGAAAATAGAATCCGACCCTTAAAAAGTACATATATATACATATGTATATGTGTATATATGTATAAATATATATATATATATATATTAGGTGTGATTGGTCACCTTACAAAAGCCAACTCCTTTTATCAAATGTTTACCAGGTGATTCACTAGCAGACACCTTGGGTTGACAAGATCCACTTGGATTTGCCAGATGGAGGGGCTGACGTGTGGAGTTACTAAAACCAGCAGCAGTCCCAGGGAAGGTCAGACACATGGAACACGTGCCATCAGCCAGAGAGGAAGTGTCCTGCTTTGGCATAATGGTAGACAGCTAGTATCTCTTCAATACCTGATATGTCTTCAGCTTAGTAGCAGGTATGCTGGTGATTAAAAAAAAAAAAAAAGATGCAGTCCTTGTCCAGAGAATTTCTAGTCTGCCTAGGAGGTAAGACCAGCACAGGTAAACCAGAAAATCTGTGCAAAAATGAGTGGTGCAGAAATTATCTTAGAGAGGTGGAGAAAGAAGAGGCATGAGTGGGCTGGGGCAGCAGGCACCCTCCTGCACGGGGGAGGGTCAGTCCTCTCACATGCAAAGGACTTCGTCACAAGAGGAAGAGCCTTGGGTCCCGTTTCCATCAGGTGCGCAGTGGTGAGAGCCCATCTGCGTCAATAGGATTGGCTCTGAGTGGTCATGTCATTCCGTGACAAGGAACGAACCTCATCTGAGACCAGTCTGGATGTTTAGGTCATTCAGGCCGTCCCATCCAGCTCCGCCCCCCCTGCCCCCCGCCGGTGTTGATCTCTGCAGGTTTAAACCACATCAATGGGAGGGGAGATCAGCCCCTGGTCTTGGGAACTGGAGAGGGCCTGGCGTGCTGGTACCAAGTCAGTACAGGAAGGCAGTGTCTTGTGTATGCCGCAGGCAGGAATAAACTGGGTCCTTCTCAAAACTTAAAAAATGATACATAGATGCTTCTGGCTCAAAAACCGTGTGATTCCTGTGTATCTATATTCCCAGAAGGATGAGTTCTGTTCAGCTCTTTGAGCTCCTGGTTAATTCCTGAATCCCAAAGACCCTAAGTTCAGCATAAAATGCAGATGTTCTGATGCTCCTTCCTGCTCTGTAGAAAATGATGTGAATGGTTTGCAGGATGATGCGAGAAAAAGCCCATTCAATCCAAATGGACCTTTTTCCAGGAGGAAAAAAGTAGAAAAAAGTAGAGGGCTTTGAGAACACCTACAGAAATTGTTCAAAGATTACGAGAAAGACACGAAACTTAAAATCCTATTCCATAAAAAGGGACATTTAGACTTGATTGGTGTAAGGGCAAGAATAGGAGCATGAACCGTTGGCCAAAACCAGAAAGAAACAGAATGTGCAAAAATATTAAGAAATTGGTACTTGGTCGGGGGGAAGCCTCCTTTTGGAAGAGGGTATCATTTGGAAGGTCGGAATTCATTTCTTTGATCTTTGAATCTACCAAAAAATGTCATTTTGCTGTGAGGAAATCCTATTTGGATTGGAAAGGTGAGGAACTGGCCGTAGCTTATGTGAGTACGGCAGACGGTTTGCATGCAAGGGAACGGGAATAGAATGAATCGGTTCGGTTGCTGTGTCATTGGTATCGTAGGGAGAATGTTCAAGGGATGCTTCGTAAGGGTGCTTTTATTTTTTAATTTTTTTTAAAGATTTTATTTATTTATTTGACACAGAGTGAGAGAGAGATTACAAGTAGGCAGAGAGGCAGGCAGAGAGAGAGGAGGAAGCAGGCTCCCTGCTGAGCAGGGAGCCTGATGCGGGCCTCGATCTCAGGACGCTAAGATCATGACCTGAGCCGAAAGCAGAGGCTTTAACCTAGTGAGCCACCCAGGTGCCCGTAAGGGTGCTTTTAAAAGACAGAGAGTGAGCCCCCCTTAAGAGTGGAGACCCAAGCTATAAGAGCTGGTGATTAAAAGAGGAGAATATGCAGACAGAAGATTCAGGTCCCCGAAAGACACATGTAGCATGCTGCATTTATAGAAAGTCCCAAACAGGGAGAAAAAAAGAAAGGAAAAAAAAAAAAACAAGAACGAGCAATATATTCTTCAGAGAGACACACACAATGATGAAACTATAAAGAAAAACAAGGCAGTGGTTACCCTCACCCCTGGAGGGGGGAGAGGGGGAGGGCTGCTGGCAGAGAGGTTTAAAGGGGCTGCTGAGGACCAGCAAACATCTTCTGTTTGTCAGGATGCGTCATGGCTAAAGGGGTTTGTTTTATTTGGTTATTCTTTAAAATGCCTCTACTTTATATATCCTTCTGTAGGTATATTTTATAACGAAAGGGGGGAAGGGTAGAACAGGATCATGAAATTATCCAAACTATCATAGATGTTAGCATTTTAAATGATAATATCCTCTCTCCCCCCAGAAAAATTCTCCCTGTAGTAAGAACTGAGCTTGAGGACAATGTCTGCATATCATCATTTTGCCACCATAGTCTTGATTTTCCTGTTGTCTTTGGCAGGGAGGTCTGTCTCAAGGACAGGAAGTGTGGCAGCTGGTCACATGGTCAGTTTAGCTGGAAGGATAAAGCACAGTCCCTGTCTCTTTCCCAAGGCCAAGGCCAAGATGGGGCTGAAAGCTCAGGGTTATCCCAGGTGGAATGCTGGCCTGCCTTTAGCCCAGCCTGGGGACGCACAGGCCGAGAATTCCTAAGGGGTAACCTAGCCGAGCCTTGCCCTTTTGGCACGCAGCTCTGATTAGGGGAGAAATCTCTCCTAGTTTCCACAACTTTGGCGTTTCTTGGGACTTTTTTTTAAACCATGTTTTATAGCTAAGAAGATGTGGTCAAACATTTCATTTGGCACTTTATATTATGAAAAGCAGAGACCTCTTTCCATTTTCCATCCACAAAATTTTGTGATACATTAACTCTGTTTGGGTTCTGTGTACACGTGTGTTCTTTCTAGATTCTGACATGTCTTCTGTGGAGGACATGCCCCTTCCTGTGTCACCCTCCCTTGTGCCTGCCACTGGTTTTCAAGTAGCTTCCTTCCCTGCCATCACCAGCAACGAACATTTACAGAACGTTTTCTAGAATAATAGCAGCTGGCATTTTGACAGTACTTACTAGGTAGCCATCATTTTTAAAGCTCCTTACATATACCGATTGATAATGCTTGCAGGGGACTATGAGGTATGTCTCCCGAGATACAGAAAGACCTTTCCCCAATAGTACACACTCCATAAGTGGTAGAACTGGGATTTGAACCCAGGCAGTCCCCACTCCTTTGTCTATGTGCTCACCCTTCCACTGTGCAGCCTCAGGTCATATGCTAACAACTTTATAGGTGTGATTTACTCTCACCACACCTCTGACAGCTTTCCTGTTTCCCCATTTTACAGATAAGCATACTGAGGCTCGAATATCACTTCACGCAGGGTTCAACAGCAGAGGGAGCCACAAAAGTGGCTTGGAGATGGGACCTTTGAGGATCTTGTTTGTTCATTGCCCCCCCCCATTCTTTCACCCCTCTGCCCTCCCCCAACTCCCGGGGAAATGAGAGTCCTCTCTGTCCCCCACCCACTCCCTCAGCGAGGGACCCCTGTGACAGGAGGAAAGAGCAGATCCTGGAGCTAGGGCATGAGCAAGCCTGTTCATGTGTCGCTAATTGCTCAAACATCATGGAAAGGAGTTTGTCTTATTATGGGTTTTTTGTGGGAAAGCTTTTCATACAATGCTGGCTGACTCCTGGGCCTCAAAGTAAACAACTACATCATCCTGTACAGAGAGCGTCAGGAAAAAGGAAGCTGCAAGAAAGTACCAGACTGCTTCAGCTCCCTGAGCTCACTCGCTCTTCCTTTTTTAAATATAAGTGGAGGAATGATGTTTAGGGGGATTTGCTGGGGTCCTTGTCACAGAAGGCTTCGTGAAGAATGACCCCTTCCCAACCCTCGTATTTGAGACAATGTTTCTCACCCCGTGCGTCTGTCTCCGTGCCCTGGCTGTGATGTCAGGAGGCAAGTCCATCCACAGAGCATGGCTGGGAGCTTCTGTAAGCCCATTAGAGAGTTAAGTATCTTCCCATCAGGGACTGGTGAAAAGTCCTTTGCAAAACCTCTGGGTGGTTGAGGGGGTGACCAAGCGGACTGCTCTCTCTGGTCCTCCTAGGATGGGCAGGTTCACTCTGTCTTCCATCTAAGAATGTGCACCATATTCCAGGCAGCCCCTGTATACTTGGAGAGGGTGAGGAATCACTCAAACACAGCAGACTTGCCAAAAAAGTCCTCATTTTCTCACCAGTCCCTCAGCCGTAAATCTCCGGTGGAGGTCTAATGTCCATGTCCTTTGCACACCCACACAAGGACTCTCCGGAGGGCCTTTCTCGTTGCCTCGTCAGACTTCAGCTTTTCCTGTCATCCCAGGGGCCCCTGAGGGACAGTGGTGTTGGGCAGTGGGGGTGGGAGGAGGGGGAATAGAGGGTCAGAAGACACAATTGTCAAAATGCCCCATGGGCTTTTCCAGCTGTGCAGGGAGCCTGGGGCTTCTCTCCCATCGGTGTTCCTTCGGAAAAGCGGTGGCGTCTTCCGGAGGTGACTGGGGTTGTAACAAGGCATCGAGTCGCTGCTTCCTTTCAGATCCTTGGAATCCGTGTCTCCTAGGGTTGCTGCTAGGACTTTTCTGCAGTGGACTGTAACTGTGCCCCAGCAAAAATGAGTTGTCCCCTAAAGTGACTGTACTCCCTTCCCGCTTTCTCCGACTCCTCTGTGATGCGAGACAGTCCGTCTTCCTGTCCCACAGACTCTAGGCTCCTTGCCCTCTTTGTCATCCATGAAATCGATTTCTTCTCCTTGAAAATAGTTTTCATTTTGTGTTTCCCTTCCTGATAGATGGGGGCCTCTGTGGACTGTGTATCTTGCACTCATTCGGTACCCATCATTCGTTACCTGTAGGGCATCCTGTGTTGGAGCCGCCTCCTTGTGAGTGATGGAGCCAGCTGCGTGTCAGTAGGAATAAATACTTAGACTTCCCTAAACGCTAGTTTGGGTAGTAACAGGAGCAACGGATTCGAACCCGTTCTATCCGGGACAAGCATTTTGATTTTAATTTGAAAGGAATCTATCACCGAAGGAGGTTGACAAATAGACCAAAGGAGCTGGCCCACTTTGCCCTGCTCTTCCGCCCCTGGCCCACACACTACAGCGTCCTTGCTTCCGCACATTGCAGTCCCGCCCTTGTCCATCTCACTGCCCGAGTTCTGGGGACTGCCAGGCGAATTCCTACCTTTCTGCCTGCTCCCTAGGCCTCGGCCTCTTCTGTGAACCCTTGGAGTCCTCCGAACCTCATTAGCACTGATTAATTACACATTGCTTGCCACCCAGCATATACAGCTCGACTAGCTGTTAGATTAGTGTACACGAGTGCCTTCTCTCCCCAAACCAACTGTAAGCATCCAAAGGCCAACACACTTTTCTACCCCTTCCTGCTTTTCGTGTGTGTGTGTGTGTGTGTGTGTGTGTGTGTGTGTGCGTGCGTGCGTGTGTGTGTTTAGGAAAAGCCAGAGTAAGTGCTCAGTAAATGTTTCCTCCGCTGCCACGGGGTGATGGTGGTGGGACTGCACCCAGCAGGAATGATTGCGGGATTTAAAATCAGTCCCTTGACCTGCCACTGACATGCAGCGAACTGCCCCTTCCTCCTGCTTTCAGCACCAGGCTGTGGACTCCTGGGCACAGCATCCCGGCCCTCGCAACCCCTACGGACTAACCTGAACTTTGCTTTTACCTCCCTTCCCCTTAGACAAGCCCATCTCCCAGCTCCCTACGCAGAGTGGCCCTCGTTTTGCACAGGCATTTAGTTTCTAGAGACCTCTCATTTTGTCTGGTTTTTACTTTAACCACTAGCAAAGCCCCGAGCCTTGGCTTCCTCCTCCGTGAAGCGGAAGTAACGGAGCTCCCCTCAAAGGGCCGCCATGAGAATTGCGCGGGGACGCGTCCAGCGTTTAGCTCCATGCCTGGCAGGTGCACAGAGGCGGCTCCTCAGCTGCTTTGCAGAGTCCTCTGGTGGCTAGATCCCCTCTGTTTACCTTCGCCAAAACCCTGCACTAGGCAGGGCGGTGGATATTTTCCTTGGAGAGATGAGGAAACTGGACCAAATCAGCGAGGGGGTCTTCTCAGGGGCTCACCATTCATGAAGAGCTGGGGCTGCAGCAGAGATATTTCTGTGACCCCTCGGTGCCCGCCTCCTGGCAACGTGCATCTTGGGGGCGTTGGGGAGAGAGCACGGCCTTCACCTACAGAGTGAGCCCTAGCTGCTGGGCAGGACCTAGCTTCTGCCTACCCCTCTGCTCTTAGAATGGACGTGAGTTTGCTGGCAAGACTGGCCCTCGTTATGGTCAAACCGCCTCCTCAGCCCCCGCCTTCTGGAAGCTTCCCCTCTGCTGGCCTCCAGCAGTAGGATTTGTTCAAGGTTACCATGTATTTTTCTTGCATCCCAGTTATCCCAGAAAGTTCCAGGATGACTTGGGAGTTTTTATTGGCTGGGCTTGGAAAATACCCAGGCGGTGATGGGGTGTTGATGCTGGAGTCAGATTGGCTACACAGGCAGTGATTTATGGGAAGCCCTGTAACCCTAGAAGCTCCTAATAGGGAGGCCAAGAGAAAGGGATGAAGTGTCTTAATCCTCTGTGTAATTTCCTCATTAAGAGCGACTCTAATTAGTCTTGGGTAGAGTTTCTCTTCCAAGGTGTGTGCTTTGGGGGATATTAATGCAATTTCATGTTTTCCGGCGGAGACTTCCAAATCTGCAACCTGCCAGTGTTTTCTGCTGTGAGAAAGGAACTCTGCCAGGAATTCATCATGTACTGGAAACAGGAAAGTATGGAAAATGAAGTATCTATCCTCAGCACTGCTTCTAAAGGTCACGGTTTCATTTATAGCACTAGAGCTGTCCAGCTGGGGGAGAAAGGCCCATTCTCTGGAACCAGTGGGAACGCTGTTGAAGCGTGGCTCGGATGGCCCCCACTCATGAAGCAATGGCAAGAAACCCACACGTAGTATTTACAAACATTGGTCATTTCTGGGAGGGTTAGATAGGAGAAAAGGTGAACTTAGGCCTGTCGCTTTGGCCTGCAGGAAAGGCGCCATTCCAGCACATCATTTGGGGGCCAAGAGAAGGGTCAAGGAGCCACTCTTCCTCTTTCTCACTAGGTGTGGTGGTAGGAGACCCATTTGGTCTCCAGGGCAGAGCTCTGGGACATGGGTCTTGCCATCCAAACTGGTTATTGTACCTTCTGTACAGCAGTGGCGTGGATTGCATCTCCCAGGGAGCTCATTAAACCACAAATTATAAGTCCTATCCCTGGGGATTTAGATTGAGTAGGACTAGGGATTCACTTTTTTTTTTTTAAATGCACTGTGGTCTCTGACAACACTTAAAGAAACAGCACTGAGTGCCACAGCCACCTACTGTTGGGGAGAGCCGGCCTTAAAGTCAGTCGGCAAGTGACTGTCCTAGACGCTGTCCCAGGCCCCGCTGGGATTTGCAAGAGATTCACATGCCATGAGCCTTATTCTTGAGAGGCGCATGGCAGAGAGGGAGTGGGCAGGGCAGGATGGGATGCTGGACTGCCGGAGGGGCTCCAGCAGGGCTGCGGAGTCAGGGCCTGCTGGGCAGGGATGCTGGGGCTCCAGCTGAGCTCAGAGGACAGCCGCGTCTGCACAGGTGACTCCGAGGGGGAAGAGGGCATTTCTGAGGAGGGGCCGCCCCTGTGAAGCCTGCCTTGAGCTTGACACTTCACCAGCCTGAAAGCACACGTTTCAGTTTTGCGCAGGTCCTGGGCTCAGGGGGCAGTGGCGGAGGCTCCCTGAAATCTGGTGTCCGTGAACCCAGGATGGGCACCAAGTTCGGGCAGGGGCCCCGCCTGCCATCAGCATGTGGGGACTTAGCCCAGACCATGCTCCGGATGGTAAACAACGCCCTGGGCTGTCAGAACTGTGCTCTGACCTAAAGGGTGTTGTGGAGCACCATAGACTATGGCCTCTGAGAGTTCAGGCCTCAGTATTTATACCTGACGTTGCATGTAAAGTATGTTCCCGATTTTCAAAGCTCTTGCTTCTATTTGATCTTTTGGTTACAATTTAGGGGAGTGTCACCTCCTTCGGTGGATGAGAAAACACAGGGGTGTTCTTGAAATCCTCTCAGTGATACAGGGTGGAATTGAATCCCTTGCACATATAGGCCCTCAGACCCGTGGCTGAGATTCTTCCACTTAATTTAACTATTTAATTCTACCCTGAGGCCAGTTTCCACGTGAGGACCAAGGCTCTTGGAGTCATTTCAGGGCTCTCCTTTGGGGGGAAAAAAAAAATCCTCTCCTGTTGCCCTCTGAGATCCATCTAAAATCTCTCTCTCTCTCTTTCCGAATGACCGGCAGCATCCCCCACTCCCCCACCCCCGCCCTCCCAGAAGCTACTCTCTTCTTCCTTCTTCCTCTCTCCTTCCTTCCTTCCTCCTGAGATGGGGTCGCTCTGGGCACGATGCACCCTGTCCTTCTGTTTACGATTTTATGTCTGTGACAGTATTTCCCACCAAACTAGATTGAAAACCTAAAGGTGAAGCATTCGATGGTACTCATATTTTTTGTCTTTTTTACCTGCTTTGGCTGTGAGGTAAAAATATCTGTCTTGCCTTTAGTAGCCCTTCAATGTGTACTTAACTAATTGAGTTTCATCTTCCTAATCAGAAGAATTACAACAATAATGCTGATTGTTTCAGTTATCACGGCTATGCAAGAAACCACCTCAAAACTCAGTGGCTTAAAAAACAATGAGTTGTTTCTTCTTATTCTTGGGTCAGGAATTCAGGAGATTTGGTTGGATGGCTTTTTTGCTCCACATGGCACCCGGCTACATTCAGTAGCTGGGCGTGGCTGGAAGTTGCCAGGAGCCTTCACTCCTTCATCTGGTAGCCTTCACGTGGGGTCTCATCCTTTGGTGACCAAGCCTGAGCTTCTTTCCAACATGATGGCTGAATGCCCCCAGAGAGCACAAAAACAGAAACTCCCAGAGCTCTTAAAATTGGGTCCAGAACTGGCACAGTTCTGGTGTCACTTCTGTGTATTCTGTTGCCCAAAACAAGCCACAGGCCAGCCCAGGTTCAAGGGCAGGACAACAAACTTCACTTTCCATGGGAGGAGCACACGCATCAAAGAAAGGGAGAATGGATGGGGCCATCTTTGGAGACCATCACCAGTCATGAAAGCAAATAACGCTGAGCTTTCGCTGTTGTCAGGTACTAATGCTAAGTGTTTTTATGCATTTTATTTAATTCTCATAACAGTTTCATGCATCATTTCTATTTTATAAACGAAGAAGCTGAGGCATGGAAAAGTGAAGCAGTTCTTCCAACGTTAATGGCTCTCCTTGGAGGGGCGGGGACTGGAGTCAGGGGAGTCCAGTTTAGAGCCCCTTCTTGGGCAAAGAGACAATCTTGGTGGAATTTGCAGGCAAGCTTGGAATTCTTTGGTGTGCAGACCTTTTGTGTTCCTTGCTGTGGGGAATCAAAAAGTACAAACCACATCTGGGAACCCAGGCTGAAACATACAAAATGAGTACAGACACATATGCCAATAACGAGTTAAGCTGTGTGCACCAGACAGTAAATGATAAAGGAATTTGGAAAAAGAAGGAATGCAGGTGTCTTGAAGGAGTTAGTGCATCAGGACTTCTTCTGGTCCTTGACTTTGGTCCTTTGGATGATCTGGCCCTTGGGGACGTTGGGTGGGTTTAGGAGGTCGATGAACCACAGCAGCAGGGCTGGAAGATGCTGGTGCTTACAGAGGAATCGGGCAGATGGGGAACAGCTGGGGCCCTAACTCCGGAGAGCTGAGAGAGCCTGTGCAGGATCCAAGACCTGCCAAGGCAGCCTAAAGGGGTCTCCTTGAGACGGAGCCTCTGATGTTACAACTGGAAAGGATCCCTGCATTCTTTGAGTTCCAACGAAGACCATGACATGGCCGCTTCTGCTTTCTCCCAGACAAGCGCAGTGCCAGACAAGGAATTGCACTCAGCCCATGTGCAGCGGAAGAGTGACGTTAGAGGCCCTCTGTCTAACTTGCACTTTCATGGATGAGCAGACCCAGGCTGAGGGACCAAGCGAAGCGGCCAGGCCACCACCACAGCAGAAATTCTCTGACTCCCAGGATGTCAGGCAGCCAGGTGGAGGTTAAAAGTTTGGACTGTGGAGTCAGACTGCTCTGGTTCTTACGAACTAAAGAGTGTCGGGCAAGTTTCTTAACCCCTCCCCGGCACAGTGTTTTCATTTGAAAAATGGGTGGATTAGCACCTACTCTGTGGAGGCACCATGAGGATTCGGTGAGGTCGTTTGGATTTGGGCGAAGCCTGGAGAGTGGCGCAGGGCCCTCAGCCTCCCGTCAGTGATGGTGGTTACTGGGCTGCCCCCCAGTAACCTGAAGTGGGAGAGGCCACTGGGTGCCTGCGCTTGCATACTCGATACCGTGTTCTTTCTCAGTCAGAGTTCTGCCCTCCAGACTCGAAATGTTGTAGATTTCTGGCCACCAGTCCATCCCAGGTCAAGAAAGCACAGACTCGCGGCTTCCTTTGCACCGGTCTCCTTCTGCCCGTGGAGGGGTTCCATAAGAGCTCAGGCTCTGCCATCCTCCACCCACCCCCCGTGGCTTTGGGGGCACTCTGAGGCCATGGGCTGTGAGGCCATGGGCTGGCCTCTTAGATCAGCAACCCCAAGCCAGCCCTACTCCATAACCACAGTGGGTCCTTCGGTAAGTGAGCCGATCTGACCTTCCTTGGAGGGTGGTCAGGAAAATTATTCTAGCGTCATGCCAGGCATCTCCCGGGACTGATGAACAGGAGCTTGGCTCATTATTGATGGCATGTTCTGAGATCTGCCGCTCTGGGCACTGCTTGCTCTTTGGCACGTGCTGCCTAGCCATTGGACTGACCACATGATAGCCCTACTGTGCTGGTCCTTGGAAGGGGGCCATGTATCTGGATGATACATCCAGATCCACCCTTGAAAGTGGCTTGTGGTCATGGGAGTTGTCCTGGAGCTGAAGGTCTTACTCGTTTTTTGCCTCAGACAGGGTCTCCTTTACGCCAGCTCAACAAAATCAGGATGACCCCTGATCTCAGAGCTTATGCACAGAGAATGTTCACAGTCCCCATCAGCCACCCATCCCTCCACACACCCGCAGGCCTGTCCATAGCTCAGGCGACCGGACTTCAGGGTGTACTTGGTCCTTCTGTGGAAACATCAGAACCGAAGCTGAGCTGGAAGCCCAGCGACCTCCCTGTGACCATAATGACTTGAGTCCCCTTCTACACAGGGAATGGGGTCCAAATCTGCTGTGTGGGCCCCAAGCAGAGAAGGCCAGGGCTTTCTGTGACTAACCCATGCCCGTCATCGAGGCTCCTTTTGGGCAGGTGCAGGCGGACTTGAAAAATTTCCCCTCAATTTCTGAGGGCTGCCAACCAGGATCTCACACTTGAACCAGATGTTTAACGAGCAACTCTTCTCTTGTGAGCATGGGTCCAACCTGGCTGGAAGGTTGTAATGTTGGTCATAGTGTGACAATAGGCTACTCTGTCCCCCCAGCCCCTGCCTGTTCTATCCTACCTCACACCTCCTCTCTTGAGACCAAGGGGGACCCTCCTAGCCTTGGGGAAGGAGCATGTGAAATGAGTAGACTAATAGGGGTCTGAGCCCAGAAACAGAATAATATTGTTATTTATAGCAAATATCTGTTGAGCATTTACCATATATGTACCATGTGTGTATTTCTCGTACACATATGTGGATATGGCCTAGCACTGGCTAGGCGAAGGATCTATAATAATATAGAGATAGTCATTCAAGACCCATTTAACATGTGTCTACTACATGTAAGGCACTATCCTTAGTACTGCAGATCCAGCAGTGAACAAAACAGCAGGGAATCCCTACCCTCGTAGAGCTTACATTCAAGCAGGGGAAGGAGGGCAGTAAAAAGATTTAAATATCCATGATGAAACAAATGGGGCCAACAAAGCAAGGGAAGGTGGAAGTGGAGCTCTGGGAAAGGGTGTTAATGTTTATTTGTTTGTTGCAATCTGGGGTAGTTACAGAAGCCTCTCTGGTAAGTTATAACAACAGAGCAGAACCACTAAGGAAGGGAAAAAGTGAGCCATTTTACCTGGGGGAAGAGTGCCCCAGACAGAAGGAACAGCTGGTGCAAAGGCCCTGAGGCAGGAGCATGCCCCACATTTCCGAGGAACAGTGAGGAGGCCGGCATGGCTGGAGCAGAAAGAAGGTCGGAGGAGCTGGAGTCATAGGGAGAGCAGGCATTCACCCGGCTACCCTAGAAAAGAAAGAACATAGTCACATAAAAACTTAGGTGACGGGCAAAGCAGGATGTGGTAAGTACACGCAGAGGGACACAGACAGTTTTAAAAACACTCAGAGGAGAGTGCATCTTCTCTGGGCAGGGGGTGGTCAAGGAAGGCCTCCCACAACAGGTAGGGCTTAAGCTGTCAAAAGGAAGGACAGTGCAGCTGGGGGTCGGGGTGGAGGGGTGCTGAGGATGCTCCTGGCAGAGAAACACAAAGGAAGCTAGCAGATAATAAAGCTGAACCCAGAAGTGGAGGCTGTGTTTAGAGGGCCTCAGATGGCAGATGAAAATGTTGTAAAAGTCCACGGAAGCCTGGCTGTCCCATGTTCTGTTCCCCCAAACCGGCAGCTTGGCCCAGGCCAGTGGAGATTCCGGCTCCCCAGAGCTTCTCAAACCCTGCCTTGGGTTCAGCCCTGCCGCTGCTGACTCAGACTTTCCTCTCTCCCTTCCAGTGATGACTATCGCGCTGCCAGGGGCACAGACCGGGTCCCCTCCCAGCCACAGACGCCCTCCCCAGACATAAATCTCTGAGGTCTGCAGGAATGCTCTTTTTGGCTTTCTGGAACCACTGGAATCCCACAGGAAGGGGGTGGCTTTTCTTATGAAAAGTGCTGCTTGGTTTCTGGACTAAAAAGGCATGAGCAGTAAAGATAAGGACCTCCAGCTCCAAGGCAGGCTTATCCGCCAGCAGCCCCGAGACCAGCTCACTTCTTTCCTTCCATCAGCAATTAGCCACATGTGAGAAAAGCAGGGAGGCGCTGTTGCCATATGGCAGAGCCAAGAGGGATTACCCGCCAATGCCATTTGGCCTAGAGATGCGTTATTACATAAAACACTCGGGAGGAGTCGGAAGGTCCCCCCGGGCTGATGCTGACATCCTTAGGTTGGTAACACTATAGCCATGTATTGTTTTACTTTGCCACTTTTCAAAAGAGGGAGAAAAATTACCCACGCCATTATTCAGCCTCGTAATACTACTTTTCAAGGAAACAGCCACAACTTCCAAACCTTAACTTCTGTGGGTGGGACCTTTTGGGGCCATTGTTCCTTCAACCTACAGAAACTGGTCTCGGTGATGATCCGATTACAGGCAGGATTAAGAGGCCTTTGGGGGTGGGAGGGAAAGTCTTCAACATGGTAGTCTCACTCCAGCAAAGAGGAAATGACCACAGACGTCTCTGTTTTCAGCCCTGGTTGGCTTTGGACAAAGTCTCGAGACTCTTCAAATGTTCGTTTTTCTCATCTTAAAAAAAAAAATACGGGAGCAGGTGTGAACTAACACTGGTAATCATCTTGCGGTATGTTAGTGGGACAAATCAGTGGATTGTGCCCCATCAACATATACGGCGTTAGGTGTCAGCTATAGCCCAGCAAAGCTGGGGTGGACATGGGGGTAGGGAGATAGTGACCACGTGCTGGAGCTGTTTCAGGGTTTGGTTGGGAAGATGTCCGTGACTGTGCCCAGCGCATCATGCCAGTTTTCTTCTAGTGTCAGCTGGGAACTCGAGGGGAGCAGTTGGGTGTGGTACTGACTAGCTGGACACCCTTCCTCTATATTTATCTTCTTTATAAGCCAATTATACTCTTGGTATAATTTGAGGGAAAAAAAATCCAAGAGGCTACATAGCATTTAAAATTCTTTTAAAGAAAGAGCCTACTGGCAGCAAATGCCAAATTATTGAAGTTCCCAGACAAGGGAGTGAATGTCGGGTCTTGGCATAGTAGGGTGGGGAATTTCTGAGTGTGAGATTTGAATAAAGAAATCTAAACTAGGGGGGGAAAAAAGCTTTCCCAGATCTTATCATGGTACAATGAAGAGTTGTATAAAAACTGTTTGTCCCCACCGCATGTTTACTTACCAATGGGCAGGATATCTTGCCGGGCAAAAGTTCAAACTCCTGTTAGCTCCCAAGTGATGTGTCAACTTAAAGTGAACTGACTTCAGAAGACGCTTGAAAAATACTTTGACCCACAGATGCTCCTGCCTCCCCCGATGTTCCCCAATACTTGCCACTGTCCTCAGTGATAAGGGTAGAAATGTCTGGAAAGATGAAATGAGGGCATAGTGGTTAACAGCCTTCCTCCCGAATACATACACTCTCACATACAAAAACACTTTTTCCAGATATTTCCTTGCGAGTAATGTTCTTGTTCCATTACATCAACCTTCCAGGCTTAGCCATACTTCATAATGATAAACAGAGCCACTCTACCAACTCCGCAAACAGCGAAATGAGAAATAGAACATTTATTTTGATTTTTTTTAAATGCTGATTTACTTTGAATTTTTGGGCTTTTCGCTGTAGCAGCTATGAACATCTTCAAGTTGGAAACCAGATCTTACTGACATTTGAATTGCTAGCACAGTTCCTGGCTTTGAGTGCGTATTTGAAAGTGATTTTCAGGTACATGCTATCCACTTCCTTGGGCTCCGTATTCTACTGTTAGAATGCAGTTTCCTGTGAGGGTAAGATCATGACCCCGCCTTACATCCCGCCTCTCGACGGGCTCTGGGATTTTGGTCAACCTACTTAACTTCCTTGGGCTTCAGTTTCTGATTCATCTGCAAAATGAAAATAAGAGTAACGACTAAGGCTGCTTTTGAGGATTAAATGAGTGGCTAGAATGTCAAGTCTGCCGTGTTAATCTGCTATGATGTTTTATGACTGTCCTCTTCAAGCTCACCACTTCTAGCTCTCCCACCTCCTCCCTGGTCTCCCCGTGCCTCTCCCACTTCCCTCCTTCGAGAGCAGTGGAGTCAGGGAGCTTGGACGCCAGTTGATGGGCCTTCGGCTCATCGGAGGAGCTTCAGGTCCCCACACAGATCCTCCAAACGATTTGCCACCATGTAGACCTCCACCTAGGCTGTGCCTTGGATCGCTACTCACCATGCTTTTCTGGCTTCATTAGGGGGTCGTGTTATGAAAAAACGAAAAAACAGAGGCAGCTGTCTGGCTCAGTTGGTAGAGCATGCAACTCTGTCTTGGGGTTGTGAGTTCATGCCCCATGCTGAGCATAGAGCCTACTGCAAACAAAACAAACAAAACAAAAACCTTAAAAAGCAACAGATAAAAACAATTCTGCTCCCAGGGTCTAAACTGGATCTTTGGATCAGCTTAGCCTTTGTCTTCCAGAAGCCTGTTCTAGCTAACACTCTTCAAAGTGTCTTTGCTCTTATTTATTATTTATTCAGGAAATAGTTAAGGATGACAATATCAACATTTTTGAGATGAGGCCCTCTTAGACCTGAGTCTCTACTTGCTAGTTTCCTCTGTGGCTCATGTTTGCCACTGAGTCAGGAGGAAGATATTTGGGGTCTCACCACCATCTACCCTCATCGGGTTCTTTATTGGTCTCCGTGGCATTGTAGATTTATTCACCCTCTGCCTGGATTGATTGTGGTTGTGTTTTGGGGCCGCAGTACTTATGGGCCTGCACTGTTTCTAGAATTGCCATGTTTTCCTCCTGAGCGTGGGACACTTGATTGGGGCTAGTTATCTCAGAAAATTTGACTTCTCAACAGTGGCGGGAAGTTCCCCAAAGGCTGGTCCTGTGCCTTGTGTATCTTTTTGTGTTCTCTGAGTCGACACAGTGTCTGGCTCCCATTGGGCGCCCAGGGAGTCTTAATTGAAGGGGACATCCGAGGATGACGAGGGTGGTCACTGGGAGACGTGGAGAACTGGGGACACTCCAGGGAGAGGCTTCTGGATGAAAGAGGAGCCCACTGGAAGCAGGAATCGTGGAGGGTGAGCAGCAAGCAGACTGTGTTTCAGAAAGACAGATGACAAACACAGGCAGTGTGCTGTGGGCACCTTGCAACAGTGCTGTCTGCCCTGGCTTTGCAGCTAGAATCGCGTGGCCTGCTTTAAAAACATCTCCCCACTTCTGGCGTCAACTTAGTCTGGTTAAGACTGAATCCCTGTGTGTGGGGCCTGGAGGGTTCTGGGGATGGGCTGACAACCACGGATTGACGACTCACAGGGATGCTTTGCAGAGTGACAAGAGTCCCACCCCTGGAGGGTTTTTGGTTTTTTGTTTTTTGTTTTTAACTATAAACTGATAACAATCTTGGGGAAATGAGAAAATCTGCCTCTAAGTCTTCCAAGCTGAAGTTGAGAATTCTAGAGTGAACCCTAGAAAGAGATAGGTAAAAATCAATGAAAGAGATGGGGTAATGGCAAAGAATTCTCAAGATGGACTGGTGACAACTGGGGCAGACAATGCTTTCCCTTAATTGTAACCCTTGCGCTCTGAAAATTGCTGACTTCCTGGATGCTTGCAAACTGACTAATCTCAATTTTCAATATAGTTCAGACTTTACCCTATATCTAGGTCACAGTGAATGCGCCATATGTACTGGGAATGAGAAGTCTGCAAGCTAATTAGGGTACTGTTTATATTTCCAGTATTCAGAATAAATCGTGCAGTGTAACTGACACATCCTGAGTTTCTGAAAATTGTTTCTGTTCATGAGTAAGTGAGACGAGGTATTCATTTCATACACTGGGCTGCATTCCTCACGTTCATAGTATGGGCTCCGTCTTGAGCAGTCCTCATAAAGTTTCCAGTAATGATGCCAGGGGACTTTAACAAATAATTACCTAACTACATTACATAAGCTTTTCTTTTCTGTGGCTGACTTTGAGTTATCAAAATGTCTGACTTCTATGTCACAGGTTTCAATATAATTTGATGTGCAGCCTCCTCTCTAAGAATCTCACTTTTATTTTTGTGTTTCATTTTGTGTGTGTGTGTATCATTTTTTAAAGATTATTTATTTGAGAGAGAGCACACGTATGCACACACACATGCACGAGCGAACACAAGCATGAGGGTGGGCAGAGGATCTCATGACCCTGAGGTCACAACCTGAGCCGAAACCCAAAATGGGACGCTTGAATGACTGTGACACCCAGGCGCCCCTGTGTTTCATTTCTTAATATGTGACCTATAGCTAAGCTCCAAAAGCTGACTACCACGAATTCCAGCCAGCTGAAAGTAGCAGGTTAATATGAAAAGGACAAGTCAGAATTGGTGAATGAGCAGTGTAGTAGGGACCCATACCTGCAGGTCGTTATAACATGTGGACCTCATTGAGCCCTCTGGCTCATTAAACCCAACTTCAGTGGCTGAACCCACATTCTGTCTCTACGAGTTCCCCCTTCCTGTCCTAGCCCCAAAAGAATAAGGTTGCCCTCTTTTTAAATTCTTATTAAGGGAAGGAAAACATTTTTTTTCTGATTGTTTACTGCCTAGATATGTTGGCTTTTCAAAATGAACATTGGTAAGAGGAAAACAAACAGAAGTGGACAGGGGGGGATTAGAGTCTGAGATTCTGTTCCAAATTTAAATAAGGTCTAGCCACAGAGTGGTATGGCCAGTGGGACTTAAGAGGTACCCATGCCAGCCTCTAGTTCTTCTCCCTTTGCCTCTGGAGAACCAGGGCCAGAGCCCCCCACCCCCATCGTCAAAGCCCGCTCATCCCCCTCTTGGTCCTTCTATTTAATTCCAACCAGTGGCATGAGCCCTGAGCACTGTACTGTTAAATAAGCTACAGGAGAAGAAGACTCCTTCTCCATGGGGGTGTCTGTTCATCTTAGACTATGCCAGAGGCAAGGGGTCAGGGTTTGCTCCCGGAAGCCCAGCTCCAGAGACCCTCTCCTGCTTCTCCCAGGTTCACCGGCCTGGTTTCTCCAAGCCGACCATGGGCCTCTCCATGCACACTCCTCCACAGACAGGCACTGCCCTAGTCAACAGTTTGATTTTCAGACATCCTGTGCCGACACAGCTGTGTTGTGGGGGCATTTTTAACAGGAGGAGAATGTGGTCACGTTTTAGAAACCGTGCTGGCCTCTCTGAGGCTCCTGCCTCCTCACCCCCTTTGAAAATGGTGGTGGTTTCCTGAGAGACCCTCTTGGTTTTATGGCTTCATTCAAAACTCCCAAGGCGACTTTTTAACCAAATGAAGCACGTGAAGTGGGAAGACTTTGTGGGGCCTTGGGAAACACATTCTTTGAAAGGTGTTCTGTAAGTAGGGGATTATTACTGCTCCCTGTGCCAAAATCATGTTAAATAAAACAGTTTCAGATCTGTACTCTTACTGACCCAGAGCCCTCTGTCATCACAGTTATGTCCTTAATCTGTTCTAGGATCATTGCCATAATCTTATCACTCTAATTATAGCCCCCAAAAATGTGAAATATGTTATATAACTCAGAGCTTGTTTGGACTTCTTATAGGCATGCTTATATGGCAAGAAAAACAACTTTCAGTCCAACAGTGGAGGGTAAGAGTCATGCATGTGGTAATTATTCCAATTTCCTTTTTTTAAAAAGTAACATTAGAAATGCCCAGCTGGTATCTTTTTTGAGATATTACATTTAAATTTGTTCAACTCAAAAGGGCAGTGGCATAGTATACCCCTACTAGGGACATGTGGGTCTGAAGGTGATGGTTGCCTGTAAGGCATTATGCTAAATCATGGAAAGATCCATGAAACTTCTGACTTATCAGTAAAAAAAAAGAAAAAGAAAAAAAAGAAGAGGTCTGGTTGTGTGGATGGGTGGTGGGGATGGGTGTCATTGGGAAGCGCAGAGCAGGGCTCTAGGCAACCGTGACGGTCTGAGAAAGGAAGGGGAAAGGGGGCTTCTGTTATTTCTGATTGTTCTCCTGCATCTTCATCATGGAACTCCAGATGGAAGGAATCGGAAAGGAATTTGTTTCTTTATCCATGAGTCATTACAGCTCTTATCAATTCGTCTGAAAATGTGGGTGTTTTTGTGAGTGAAACAGGAGCCCCTGCTTTAGTCTTGCTGCGATCATCTCCTGGCAGATGCGGAGTTCCAAAGGGGGCAGACTTTCCCGTGTGTGAGAGGATCCTGGGTGTCTGGGCCCATCGGCTCAAGTGTCCTGAACACAGCAGCAAGGGGAGACATCAGGGGCTCTGTCCTCATTAGGACTTGTGCCGGCCACCTTAGACCTGAGGCCAAAATACACTTCTTCTCCCGGTCACCGGTTATATGCAATAAAATTCTGTCCCGTGCAAGAAGTATGGACTGGGCACTCTGCAAAACCCAGGTCTAGAGACTAAGAATACAAAAGAAGGGCAATGTGGTGCTTCGTAGTGGTACAAATCTTTGGTACCTATTTGTTGATTAAATGACTGAATGAAAAAATCTGGGCTTAGTCCTTCAGGCACTGATATTCTTACTTAGCAAGGATGATTCAGCTACCTGAAATAATTAAAGGGCACTTTAAGTCCCCATCACATGACACCGTTTGTTGGAGAAAGCAGGTATTGTTGGAATCTGGGCCAGGACAGTGAAGGCATTCATCGAGGAGGCAGAGGCGACCCTTGTACTGCGAGATGAGCAGTGGGGGAACACTGCAGGCCTGGGGAGCGGCCCAAGGCAAGTCTCGAAGGCAGGTGGAAGCAGGGCGAGAGAGAGAGAAGACGGTGAGGTAGTTTCAGGGTTAGTGAAGAGAGTGAGGATACTCCCCTGACCAGGGAGGGGAGAAGGAAAGAGAGTCTGGGTCGGGAGGTTGGGACCAGATGATGGAGGGCGGTAGGTCTTTCCATGACAAAAGCCTGTCTCTTTGGATGCCCGGGGCAGAGCAGCCGCACGGGGCAGTCTTTCTCAACGAGTGGCCCACAGGACCACGTGCTTCACAGCCACATCACCTGCTGAAGCAGAAGCTCCGGGCTGAGTCGCAGGTGTCGTAACAAGCCTTCCAGGGGATTCTTCCCAATACAGTTGGAAACTCTCCGCTTTGGCTTTCTTCGATACACATACCACACTGGAAGATGGAGAAAGTGAAGCAGGTGCAGTGTGTTCTTTCATAATTCAGAAGTTTTGATTTGGCTTCATTTGGGGTTCTTCTTCTTGGTCAGAGCTATTTTGTAGCTGGTTGGGAACTAAAAGGAAGTGGCGGGGGGCGGTGGTCAACTCTTCACCTACCGGAGTGACAGTGGAGCGCGGCCCTTAGGGCTACCCCTTAGGTACGACCCCTTCAGGAATCCTTTCGAAAATACCATCTTATAAGCAAGATTGAAAAGGATTGAAATGGTGTTCAGCGTTCTCTGTTTATTTCGAGTAATAAGTGAACCTCATTAGGATAGTCCAATTTCCAAGCACATCTGCCAGTTACCCAGCAGCCCTTGGGAGCTCACCATGGGCCTGACACTCCACTTTCTGCCTCTTTCCTGGTTTAGTGAGGAAGGGCCATGCTCAGCCTTGTTCTCTGTCGCTTCTCCTGAAGTGGATTCTCCCTAGGTCAGGAGAGATATATCTCATACCCATGTACTATGCGAGGGAGGAATCCGGTGGCATTTGTTTTTCCTGGACACCTAGCCTTCCTGGCCATGTTTATCCTTCATTAGAGGAGTTTCAGGGCACCTGAGTCTGTTGAGGCAGATGAGCTGATGGCCAAAGGGCTCTCACTGAGCTGTGAGCTGGTCTGGTTACTCTCTGCTAAAAACTCACTAGGAAATAAGTACAGGAGGGGCACCTGGGTGGCTCAGTCATTAAGCGTCTGCCTTCGGCTCAGGTCATGATCCCAGGGTCCTGTGGTCGAGCCCTGAATCAGGCTCCCTGCTCAGCGGGGAGTCTGCTGCTCC
Source organism: Ailurus styani (assembly GCA_002007465.1). NCBI lineage: Eukaryota > Metazoa > Chordata > Mammalia > Carnivora > Ailuridae > Ailurus > Ailurus styani. The sequence continues at coordinate 2,939,754 of LNAC01000096.1, forward strand.
CTCTACCACTCCCCCCTCCTCGTGATCTCTCTCTCACACACCCTATCTCTCAAATAAATAAAATCTTTAAAAAAAAAAAAAAGGAAAGAAAATGGGTATAGGAATCTCCAGTTGGCTAAGGAAACCAGGCGCTTGAACTTGACGAGATTTTGGTAGGGGTTGATAAATACAACAAATATCTGGTGGTGCACATGCTCTTCTATAGAGTGATGAAGATCAGTGGCTGGAATAAGAATAAGGCAAAACAGGTGTCACGGAAGACATTTTGGGAGGCCCAGCGCCATCTGCCCACCTAGCAGGCTGCCAAGTTCAGAGCGCCATGGAGTCAGTGCAAGGTCAATGCAATGCAGTTGGCACATCCTGGGTAACTTGCCTAGTCGGAGGTCACCACAGAGCTGAGGCCATTAAGCACATTTTAGATGCTAAACGCTTGAGAAGCTGTACATTTCACAACACTGAAGTGGATCAGGTCATGCTCGACAATGTTGGTTGTTTTACTCATTCAGAGCTTTAAATCAAAGCAGTTCCCTTTCTCCCTTCTCTTATTTATTAATGAACTCATTTATTTTTGAGTGAGAATGCTAAATGACTCAAAAGCAGAACTTGTGGAAAAAATCTTTAGGAGAGAAGATATCTTGGCTCAAAAATCCCATCAAAGCATTTCCACTTTGATTGCTGACCTTTGACCTACATGCAGAAAATTTGCTCTCAAGTACCAAGTAAATCCTGGAAAATTGAACTTGATTTCAAAATGTAATTCTTTTTCTTGGTTTCACCAAGACCAGCTGGGTAGCTCATTAAATGTAAAAAGTGCTTTGAAAATTGGAAGGCAGCATACATGTTAACTATTCCCAACAGTCATAAAATCAGTGTCTTTTAATTCAACTCCCACTTCTGCACGATGGGCAGGAACTCCACAGACTGGCCCACCTGCCCACCGCAGTAAGGTTTAGTGTTTTGCTCATGGGCACATGGGGGAAAACCAGGACAATTAAGTACGATTTTCTGTTCTTTCTCTGACTAGCTGGGGGACTTTAGGGCAGCACCTGGATGATTCCTTTGAGCCTCATTTCCCTCATCTGTGAAATGGGGACAACATTCCTTACCTGCTTCATTCAGTCATTGTCCTCAGCCTCAAACAAAGCCCTAAGGGTGTTGGTAAAGTGGAAAAGTCCCGCCGTGTGTTCCTTTTGTATTTTGTATTCCCCTGTCAGTTTCCCACTTCCCGGGATTCCTCACCCCCAGCAGGGACCCACGTGGTGTTCACCGCATTCAGTGTCTCACCAGTACCCCTCTGCCAGCCCCTTCCACTGAACAGATGCCTTTCTGAGCCATGGCCTCAACCTCAGCACAGAGGTCAGGGGCAGGGGCAGTTTTGCCCGGGGTAGCCATCTGCCCCCCTGGCACTTGATGGCTGTCCTTCCCCCTTTTCTTCTCTGACACTTGGCCATTCTCCAGGGAGAGGCAGGTGACAGCTGCAGGTGATCTGCTCCGCATGGGGGTTTTGGTGGCGGTGAAGGAAACTAGCACCCGACATGGGGGCCTTTCCTTTCGGTAGGAAAGACACTGGACTTTGAACACAGAAGGGCTGATCGGGGAGCTCAGAGCCTTTTCCAACTGGGGAAACTGTGCTCCTCCTGCAAGATCCACCTCAGCGTGACCCTTGCCTTCTTGCTTCTCCTTCCCAGAGAGAATGCACTCTCCCCCTTTCACACCTTCACAGGGCACGAGTCCTTGAGGGTAATAGTCAGGCCTGTGTCCTCCGACTCTCCAGTGATGCCTGATGTCTGACCTTCACAGGAGGAGCGCAGCAGAGGTTCTAAAAATGGGTTAGGTGGCTCTTCCTTCCAGTCTAGACCAGGCCCTTCAGCCCAGTGCTGTCCGAGAGTGCCATCAGCGTGGCCAGCGAAGGCTGCGGGGCAAAATCGGGCCCTGTGACCGATGGGAAACTCCGCGCTCCATAGTCTTGGGGGCTTGGCCTTTCCTGCACTGACCTCCTGTTGCTCCCTCGGCTGCCCTGTTCACAGGGGTGGCTTAGGTGAGCTCACGGCCTGGGACACACATCCCCAAATCTGTAAAGTCACTTCCCTTAAGTCATGTTCACCTTTCACAAGGAAAGGGATGAAGCAGGAGAGCTTAAGAAGTGCTGCCACCAAGGCTCCAGCCCTGGTAACTTCGGAGGAGCAGTTTTGTGATTGTTGAGTTTATGCAATTTAAGTCAACAGTCTTCCTTCTAATCCCCAAGGCGTGAGAAGCTGTCTGAGCACTACCTGCTTGCACCTCTGTGCATGCCTGTACTGAGGCACACCTAGGCCCTGGGTCCTGCTCCTCAAGGGGTGTCTCATTTCTGTAATCGCTCCAAGCTTAATGGCTTTCGGCCTTGTGGGTTGCACTGGAGAGAAAGCATTATTTCTGGTCTTTGGGTCCCTTTCCTGCCTTCCCGCCTCCTTTCTGTCCTCCCCACTCCCTTGTGAGCTGAATGGATTACAAAATGCTAGGTGTGACCTTGGGGGTCGAGAAGGAACCACCTTGGGGGTTGGTTTTCCTCTCCCTCTCTTCCCTGGCCCCTCAGTGAGGTTCCAAACTGGGGGCAGTTTCAGGACACTGCCACCATGGCCCAGAGAGAATATAACTTGGTAGATCTTTGGTTGTTTTTTGTTTTTTAAGATTTTATTTATTTGAGAGTGAGAGAGGGAGAGCATGAGCAGCAGGGAGGGGCAGAGGCAGAGGGAGAAGCAGACTCCCTCGCTAAGCAGGGAGCCTGATGCAGGGCTCATCCCAGGACCACAGGGTCATGACCTGAGCCAAAGACAGACGCTTAACTGACTGAGGCACCCAGGCACCCCAGATCTTTGGTGGTTGGTTGGGTTTTTTTTGTTTTGTTTTATTTTGTTTTGTTTCCACCATGTCTTGGGACTAATCTGGGGGTAAGCTGGCACATTTTGGATATGCCTTCTTCCCTTTCTCTTTCTTTTTATCAAAGCCTCACCCTTTTCCCAGGAAAGGAAAAGCAAAACAAACAAAAACCAAACTAGTGATTTTTCTCCTTGCCCACCACGAGTGGAAGTACCTTTTGAGATCTCATCTGAGAAGCCCCCTAAAGGCCCTGATGCTTAATGGTCCTTTTCTCTGCTCACCTCCCTGCACTTCTGTCCTGTGACCGTTGGGAGAGGAAGGGGGATGACCTGTCAGTGTGTCATGTCAGGTTGGAGGCTGCTTTCTTAGGCCAGCCCACAAATAAATCCTGAGATTATTTCAGGTCCTCCTGCAGAAACGAAGCTGATAACGAATTCTTTTTGCAATTCTCAGAACACCTCCACCTCCTATCAATTGGGGCTCAGATGTGACCTTCCCTGCCAGGGTACCAGGAGGGGGTGGCAGGCAAGCCATGACAGGACTCCTTGTGCCCACAACGAGGCCAGCCCTGGGGCAGCCTGGAGTGGTGGGACATGGGGCTTGTGGTTCCTGGTGACAGGGAGCCTTCCGGACATCTCAGTGTCCCACACATGCTGTCACTTTCTCTCTGGGCCTCTGTGGTAAAGGTTGTGGTGCTGTGAACAGGGCATCCTGTCACAGAGGGGGACGCTGAGGGTCACTTGTGTAGCCCAAGGCTTGGCTATACCCCCCTGGGTGCCCAGCTGCACATTCGAAGGTGGCTCTGTCTGATCTCTTTTGGGGAACGTGGAATCTGTTTCCTGGATCTGGTACCCCCCATGAACTCACACTGCATGACATTTCTTTTTCTTTCTTTCTTTTTTTTTTATTATTGCGTTGTTAGTCACCGTATAGTACATAATTAGTTTTTGATGTAGTGTTCCATGATTCATCATTTGTGCATAACACCCAGTGCTCATTGCAGTCTGTGCCCTCCTTAATGCCCATCACCGGGCTCACCCATTCCCCAACCCTCCTCCCCTCTGAAACCCTCAGTTTGTTTCCCGGAGTCCATAGTCTCTCATGGTTCATCCCCCCCGTCTGATTTCTGCCCCCCTTCATTTTTGCCTTCCTTCTCCTAATGTCCTCCATGCTATTCCTTATGTTCTACATATAAGTGAAACCATATGATAACTGTCTTTCTCCGCTTGACTTATTTCACTCAGCATAATCCCCTCCAGTTCCATCCATGTCGATGCAAATGGTATTCATCCTTTCTGATGGCTGAGTAATATTCCATTGTGTATATGGACTACATCGTCTTTATCCATTTGTCTTTTGAAGGGCATCTCGGCTCTTTCCACAGTTTGGCTATCATGGACATTGCTACTGTGAACATTGGGGTGCACATACCCTTTCTTTTCACTACATCTGTATCTTTGGGGTAAATACCCAGTAGTGCAATTGCTGGGTCATAGGGTAGCTCTATTTTTAACTTTTTGAGGAACCTCCATACTGTTTTCCGGAGTGGCTGTACCAATTTGCATTTCCACCAACAGTGTAAGAGGGTTCCCCTTTCTCCACATCCTCTCCAACATTTGTTCTCTATTGCCTTGCCAGATTTTGCCATTCCAACTGGCATAAAGTGGTATCTCAATGTGGTTTTGATTTGAATTTCTCTGATGGCTGATGATGTTGAACATTTTTTCATGTGTCTGTTAGCCATTTCTATGTCTTCTTTGGAGAAGTGTCATTTCTTAGGGACTGCTCCATCTCTTTGGTGCTTTGCCACTTGTGCGTATTGTTTTATTTATTTCTTTTTTAAGGCTTTACTGAAGTTAAATGAGCAACAAGTCCTCAGAGATGATTTCTGGTGCAGGGAGGGAGAGGAGAAAAGTCATATAATCTATGGCTTTATCTCTTCTGTCACGATCCCCTCATCACTCTCGTAGTTGAGTGTACCTAAGGGTTGAGCCTCTTTCAGAAGTCACTGTGTGTGATCCTGTATGTAGAAACCATTGACAAATACATACACATAAAGACCCTACTAGAACTAATGAAAGCGTGGAGGAAGGGCATGGGATGCAAGATCCGTCTACAAAAATGAATTGCATCTCTATGTACCAGGAATGAGCAATGCAAAAGCGAAGTTAAGAAAAACAGTTCCATTTACCATGGCTTCTGGAAGGATTAAATGCTCAAGCATAAATTTAATAAAAGAAGCTAAAGACTTACAGACTAAAAAGTATAAAACGTTGCTGAGAGAAATTAAGGAGGGGCTAAATAAATGAAAAAACAGACCCTACCGAATGGGTTAAGAAACTCAGTATTATTAAAATGACATTTCTCCCCACATTGGTCTACGTCTTCAGTGCAATTCCTTTCAAAATTCCAGCATTCTTCTTTGTAGACATCGATAATCTGATCTTTAAATTTGCGTGGAAACTGAAAGGATTTGGAATAGCCAGAGGAATCTTAAAAAAGAACAGAGTTGAAAGATGCACACTTCTTCATGTCACAGCTTTCTCTAAAGCTACAGTAATCAAAACGGTGTGGTGGTAGCAGAGGTCTGGGCCTGTGACTCTGTGAAACACAGGGGAGAGTCCAGAAATAAACCCCCACCTTTACAGCGAATTGATTATTGACAAGAGTGACCGGACCACTTGGTGGGGCAAAGGATCATCTTTTCAGCAAATGGCATAGGGACATTTGGAGCCTTCTCCCACACCATCCACTAAGATCCACTCGAGGTGAATTATAAACCTAAATGTCTGACCTCTGGCTTCCTGTGGAGTCACCAGGATGAGGACATTGGTGGCCGGGGACGATGGCCAAAGAGGCACAAGCAGGAGTGGGAGGTTATCCTTTTGCTGAGAACTTCAGTGATTTCACAGAAATAACTGGACGGGAGAGAAACGGAGGGAAAACCTGGTGAGAGGCGCCACTCTGGGGAGGAAGCAGCAACCTCTCACTATCTGGATTCCACTGATCATTTGCAGACTGAGAAATTCAGACCTAATAAGGAACCTTATTATGGTGCAAGGGAGCTTCCTTTTTGATATAAAATAGCTCCTTCTTATTTCAAAAGCTTTTTCTTATTTCTTATTTCCTGTGTGTAGCTCTTTCTCCTCCCGCCCCCACACTCATAGTTCCCTGGTGAGATAGGAACAGCATTTCCATGATCTCCATTTTAGCTAATGCTCACCTCATGCTTGCCTTGTGCCAGGCTTTGCCGGCGGCACTTGACAGATTACGAGCTCGCTGGATTCTCACGTCAGCCCAAGGAGGTGGGTGCTGTCCTCACACCCATTTTACAGATGAGGAGACTGAGGCAGCTCTGGTTTTGTGACTTGTAGCTAGGAAGGTGCAGAGGGATCACATGCTGCTGTCCCCAAATCCTCTCTTTGCTGATTAAGATAGAAATGGGCAGCAATTAGTGCATTTAGGTGTTTCTAGGTTTTAGATTATTTCCTCTTGAATGGCTATTCATTAAGAGCTTTTTACTAGGTATTATGAGTAACTGTCTCCTTATTTAAAAATAAAAAAATAAACACAACTCCAGACAAGCCTGGAATTAGATTTGGTCCTCCTCACACTGTCCTTCCAGTGAGTGGCAGCAGGGCTGAATTTCCCTTTTCTCGTTCCTAAAGATGGCTCCCAAGCCTTTTATGTTAGTGGTGGAATTCGTGTTGATGCTAATAAGAAAACCCAAGTATACGAAGGCACTTACCCTGTGACTGAAAGATGGGGTTTTGGCACTGTTTTGATTACTCTTGCTCCCAAAGAGGTCACCTCAGCTTGGAGGCCCCACTGGTTGGTTCTGGCTCAGGGCAGTCGGAGGGTGGTTGCCACAGGGAATAGGGGGGCTGAAGCAGCTGGGGGCTGGCTGGCCTCTCTCCCTCCTCATGAGTCTCCCAGCCTCTCCATGTGGTCTCCCTGCATGGGTTGACTTGGGCTTCCTCGCAGTATGACAGCAGGTGTGGTGGCTGAAGATTTCAAGAAAGAACATTCCAGTGAACGATGTGGGATCTGCACTGGCATCTGTGATTAACTCTGGGAGTCACATTGCATCCCATCTGCCACAAAAGCCCACCTCATTACAAGGGACATATGAAATGAGAAATTGGCAGCAATCTAGAAAACACACCATCTTCTTCCCACCCGGCTTCTCCTGATGGAGGACTCTTTAAAAGATAGTTTAGAAAGTTACTGAGGTAAAGTCTTGGACGGAAAATGAGGCTGAGGATAAGAACAGAATGATTCTCTTTTCAAACTCTTTTTCAAATTGCTGAATGACTCAACTCTGTGACCTTACGTTTTTGTTTTGCTTTGTTTGCATTTGTGTTTTTCACTCAAGCATTCAGAAGTTCAGTGTGTTCCTCCACAAAAATGGAGACTTGGATATAGCTTACCTGCCTCCCCGGCCAAGCTGTTGGGAGGATCAGAAGAGCAACCACTTGTGAAAATATCAGAATATAAAAATATCCCCGTTTGGATTATTCACAGCGACTTCTCTTACACTTGCCGAAACAGAGAAGAGGCAAAGGCCCCTTGCCAGCCAAGTGACAATGACATGTGAAAGTTCAATTCAGACTTCAAGAGTTACCTCTAACTCTGTTCCCTCTCCATAGCCCCCTCTTCACCCTCACTTTTCGGATGAATTCGTTCCCTTCTCAGCACTTAGCGGTTGGAGCCGGAAGGGACCTCGGAGACTGTGCAGTTGAATTCCCATGAGAGAAAGCAGACTGCAACAACTCACACTGATGTTAGACAAGGCTGGAGGGATGATCAGGGTCTGCAGTATCTGCAGGGATCAGGTGACTTCAGCTTTCTGTCCTGACAGGACACAAACGTCCTGGCCTAAGTGGCCTATGGCAGGTCAGGACAAGAGGAGGTCAGCCGGCCATCTCATCCACCCAACCTCTGGAAAACTGGAACAGGACTGGCTGGGGTCCAGATGCCCATTGTGTGGGGATGGGATGAAATGTTTCCAAAGGAACTGGCTCATTGTTTGGGATGCTAAATATTTATCCAACCAAACCAGACTTCAACGGAAGAAGCCCAAGGGTCTGAATTTTAAATGCCACAAACCTGGCTTGGAGGAAAGAGACAGTGGGGAAGGAAAGAGGAGAGTGGTTTTCAGTCAGAAATTGTGATCGAGATGTTGATTCAGGACACAGTCTGCGTGGTGAGAGGAGGACTGGACTCTCACTGAAGCAGGACAGACCCAGGGGCCTCTCAGTTTTCTAGATGTTCCTGTTGGCCTGATAGTTCACCAGATACAGTTCAGTCACATTGAATAACTCTTTATCCTGTTACTTAAAAATGACACTTTCAAATAATGTAAAATATTATGAATGCCTATTTGCCTGCACTTTATCTGTTTCCTTGGACCAGTAAAGTTCTCTTCGGCGGCTCCTTGAGGACCATGGCCCCAGCCCATAGAGCTCGGGATCAGCCAGGGTGCTCCTCGTCACTCAGACCCTTAAGTAACCCGTGCAGTTGTAAGTGATCGCTTGGGCCTTGCAGAATAACCGACCCAGAATCTGACTCAAAAAAATTCATCTTCGAGACCATGGGGATTCATCGTGCTTTTGCAGGGATCAGTGGTTTTGCTAATGTTGCCGAGTGGATGTGAGAGGCACTCCATCGTTTGGGGGATTCCCTACCACCCCTGTGCATGTTAACATTCACAGTGTCTGGCTTGGGCCACCTGCTCACTACTTGTAATGTGCTCACTTAAGACAGTATCTGAATTAGCTTTCAGATAAATGAAAATTCAAGAGGTGTTTGAACGTTTCAGAGATGAGTCAACGAGAGTGTTTCTTATTGCTGATTTGACTTTTCCTTACTGCTTTATGCTCCAGGTCCCCTCTGTGCACTATTACCACATATGTGGAGAAAGTGAAAACCACACAAGAACTTAAAGGCCTAAAGAAAATAATAGGCACTGAAGTAACTGAATGCAAATTATTCTGCATTTTGTTAAAGAGCAGCAGAGCATATTGTTGGCTTTGAATTGGACGCTGTTAAATGTTGAGAGTAGTTTTGCTGTAGCTCTTCCCTGAGGAACATACCATTTCAACTTAAGAGTGCATGCTAAGCCCCCCGAAAGTGAAGTTAACAATGTGAATGACTGAGAAATCAAGTTTACGTATGCTCAGGCTCCCTTCCCTGAGCGCTGCCTGGACACGGAAAGGAGACCCTGCCCGGGGTTTCTGGATACCTGTCGTGAGGGAGATTTGGGGTAGGCAAAGACATGGAGCATGAAGTCTTAGAGCTCTATCACCCTGTAGGAAGCCCACATGCACCCCAGGACAGAGCCGGGCTCCAGAGGAGAAGACAGGCAATGTCTAGTGTCCACTCACGGTAGCTACGTGAGGCAGCCCCTTCCTTCAGGGCCGCCGAGTTGCAGCAGGCTGCTGGGAGCCGGGAGCCGGGCTCTGGAATGTTCTGTATGCCTGTAGGATGCTCGTCCCTGCTCACAATGAAGGCATCTGCATCTGTGTGTTCATCCCAGTGACCCACAGAACTCTGTCGAGTCCTGTCAATGTTAGAGTCAGGTTTTATTTTTTTTTCCTTTAATTATGTCCTAGTCATTCTAATTTTCCCCCTATAGTTTACTTAGCATTGTTCTCTGGCTCAGAAAAGCAGTTCTCTTTGGTTCATTTTTATTCTGCTGAGACCAGTGGCCTGCAGCAGGTGCTTTCAAGCTGTTTATAGCCATGGAAACTTTCCTTAAAATGAAACCTGCAGAGCCGCTCCTGGATAAAATGATAGAAGGGGACCCACCCCCCCATTTTATCCAAGTGAGCTGGGGAACCTAGCTGTCTGACCACCACGGCTCCTCCTTGGCATCTGCGGTTCCCGGAGTATAATTTTAAATCCCCTCTTTTAGTTGCTGGGGGAGATCAGGACTGGTAATCCACGTCCTCCGGAGACCAGCATTGTGCTTGCTTTCCTGAGCACCTTTTCAGCCAATCGCTCTCATTCACGCATAAACCATGTACTTCTTGCTCTCTTCCCAGGTTTAAAGCACTGTGTCATATGCTCGTGACGTGGAAATGACTAAGACTCGGCCTCTACCCTCTCGCTGATGAGAGGATTTTCAGCTTTCGGGAACAAATCTGTCCCAGTGCCTAGGCTAGCTTGCGTGTTCCGGCCACAGGTCATGCCTGTGGGCGCTCCCGGGGCGGATGTGTCTTACCCAATCTAGTCAGCCTCCTCATGCAGAGTGCTCCCCTTAGGAAGCCATGAGAAGCCCAGCATGCCAGGAAAGTCCCGCTGTGATTCCCAAACTATCCCTGGGAATCAGGGACCAGACACAAACCATGGGGACTCAGAGGTAAATGCAAGAGCTGGGCAGAATGATGGCTGAGGTTCTCCGCGATGCATTAAACTTTGTTTTATTTTGGAAGCCACCCCTCCCCCGCCCCACTTCACCACCCATGTGCTTTTAACCAGGAGGTGAAGGATGAAAGCTCAGCTTACTCATGTAGGTTTTCCTACCCTGAAGACTATGGCGCACAACTATTCAGGCATGTCTCCCCTTCTGCTAAGTGTATTCTTGGAAACCACAGCAGGAAGTGGAGTGGGGGAAAGCGGGTCTTTTTCTGCGGAGCATCTCGCAGTTAACCGCCTTTGCCACTAGAGGGCGGTGATAGCTGGAATGAAGGGCGGACAGGGTGACTATTGAACTAGGGGAGGCTAAGGAAAAAGCAACTGGTTATTAGTTTGATTGCTCCAGGGCCAGAAAGAGCAAGCTGGATTGCTGAAAGGTTTGAGGCTTAGCCAGGTGAGCGAACTGGTGATATTCTAGGAGCAGAAATTCTGGAATTACCCCTGTTTCCAGCAATGCAGCACTCTTCTTTTATGAGCAAGGTCCTGAAGTTAAACAGGAAAAAAAAAAGGACAAAAAGTCAGGGGCAGAGCTGTGCTTTTCTTTTAAAAATAGATACATAGAAGCATGTGTTTGTTTGTTCCTACTTGGTGTTTTTGTTTTACTTCTAAAATGAGAACAGCTGAAATAATTTCTGAATTGTTCTGGACTTCGGAGCAGACTCCCAGACAGTCTCTGTGGTCTGGGCCCTTAAAAACCCACCTGACCAGGGCTGAAGCCCATCCTTGGAAAAAGCTATTTGAGGCTGTGTGAAGCAGCCCGAGTTTGTTTTCCCCTGCTTTTGAAAATGAAAGCCTAGCATGCTCCCAGGACAGAGAACTCTGTAACTGTGACCATCTCAGGGCCGGAAGGGATTTGCAGCTTTTTTCAGACAAAGCCTCATCTCCGTTCTTTCTGCTGTGGTAGTCCTCACTGGCGACTCTTCTCCTGCCTAGATTAGAGCAGCAAGCATTTTCCTGTCAAACTCACTGAAGATGCAAATTATGAAATAACCCGGAGAGGGGGTGGAGGATTCATTTCGGGTGACCTGACGGAACCCTCCTTTGCCTCGGAGCCCCGGGCGTTGTTGGCCACAAGGAGGTTGGAGTCCTCAAGTCCTTCATTTGCTAATTTTTGCTACACAGAAGAGCAGCTGACGGCCCTTACCATAGTCTTCCTCCTCTGACACCCCCCAAATCAGCTAAATATATCTATAAATGGAGTTCACATGAATGCCAATTAATAATGTGTTTCTGAATACTGACTCCTGGGCAGCCCAGAACCAGTGAGACTTCCCCGCATGGAGGGCTCCTTCAGAAACCGGCAGGGGAGGATGATGGGAAGGACGTCTTGGCCACAAAGGCTTCAACTGTAGCCCGAGGGATTTAGATTACCATCAGCAGCCTGCCCCAGATGCAAAGTCTTACCCAATGCTATCTCTCTTCTAGATTAGATAGAAAGAAGAATCGGGGAGATACCAGGAAACATTTTCTGAAGTCGGCTGTCCTGCAAGTTGGGGGACCTGCAGACTTGGGGGGTTGGAACGTGCCTCACTGGCTTATAACGGGGAGCATGACCGACTCCCGCAGGATGCACAGTTACAGCGACCGAATGAATGCCTTTTAGCTCTCTCGGGCTTTCTTCAGGCTCCTTAGTGTTACAGGGTTTTGCTACTTTATGCTCACATGTCTCTCTTTGCTTGTGGAAGTCCCTGGCTCAGGGAATTTATGTTCCTTTGCATGGGATTGAGGGGGCGGGGACAGGGGGGGCTGTTGTTGTTGACAGTGAGCTTAAGCCTTCTACAGATGTTGCTCTTTATTTTTAACCAGAGTACGAAGGAGAAAGTGTTGACTTTCTAACTGGCAAGACCATACTCTGAAGTTATTTGACCCTTGCACATTCTTAACCCTTCGGAATATTTTGCTCAAGTTGTTGCAGCCTTCAGAGCTAGGAAAATAGAGTAGAAGATAGTAATTCTCTGGACTTCTTTTATTCATTAGGGCAGGTAAAGGAGTCAGGGAGTTGATGTAATTCTTGGCTTATTCAAACCAAAAAGCCTACTCTAAAGGGAAGAGAAAATGGGACAACAACTGCCCAAGACCTACTCCTTGGAAAAATGCTAAGCATCTAGTATCCAGGGGGCAGGAAATGTGTCTGTGGATGAAGGAAGCAACGCCTCCCTGAATCTCAAGGAGAAACAGTGTTCGGGGTTTGTCCTAGTTTCTAGCATACTCTTGAAATAGTTTCTCTCCCGACATGTGAATGCCATTGCCACTCCTTGCAAAGACTTTACTGATTCTACTAGTAGACCTTCCATCTTACTATCTGTCCAGTGAAACGTCACCATCAGAAAAAGGACACAGCCCTCTGGGGGAACCAGTGAGACTTCAATGATGTCTTGTTCTTCTCAGCTGAAGAGCCGAAGATTATTTGTGTGTGAGGACCCCAATTCAGAGAAGATCTGTCATAACTAAATTTGGAGAAACTACTTTTCAGATTTTAGCCGACTCCCTTTTACCTTCCGATTCTAGAATTGAGGTTCTTCTGACAGGTCTTTGCTTTATCTTAACGATCAAGATCTGATGTCACTAAGAGGTCAGAAGCATATGCAAAAAAAGAACATTTAAATATTTTCCAATTGGAAAATTACCCTGAAACACCTTTATTATATTTCTAAGCCATACATGATCACAGGTGCTTTGAGTCATGCTGCTGATTCCAGGAAGGTGTTTGCACAAGTTGAGAAAGTAGAAGGGGCCAGTCGACGCATGCTTGAGCTGATGGCATTGTCTCCTTGGAAGCTAAGGCCCCCTTGTCTTATGCATATGGGGCTGCTGGAACATCGCTCCTGAATTTGTCATAACTATCTCTTCTGCGACTGTATTGATCCCTTCCCCAGCTCCAACCCTTCTGCAAAGGCCCAGCAGCCTTCCAGAAATTACTATTTCACAGACATTCTGAAAGGCTACATGCGGAGAGCTCAGCCACCATTTTAACCTTGGCATTCCCCTTGAGAGACTAGAGGAGTAGCAGACCGGGACCTAGAGGAAGGACATGGAAGTGATAAGGGCCTCGGGGATCCATGGGGAGATGAGCTAGCCCTGTACAAGATCAAGCAAGAGGGGGAAACGTCCCTAAACTCCCTTTCCTGTGTATTGTTGTTTCCCCTCTGTCTCTGCCTGCACACTGCCCATTTGAGTGCGGGCTTGGCTATAGTCACCTCAATGGAAATATTGCAGTAATAAGAGTCACCTACCTTTATTTCGATCTTGATTTCCCTCCCTCCCTTTCGTTTCCCCAAAAACCTTATGAATGGAAGTTGATAAGCAGAGGTTGAATTGACTAAGGCTGTTGGTTACCTCTTGATTTTCCAGTCTCCGGGGAAAGGTGGCAAAAGACTACCTACTGTAACTAGAAATCCTAGACCTCTATTCATTTAGCAACTTTATATTACTTAGTACATTGTGTTCAGATAAACTGTGAAAATAAGTGATTTCTAGTGCTCGGGACATTGTCTGTGAACTGATCTGCCTGTGTCTCTCATAAATTTTCCATTTGGATGATCAGAGTGGGGCGGAAGTTCTTTAGGCTACAGGCAACTGTTGTCACTGGCTGAACCTGGGCTGTGGGTACGTGGGAACTCTGCCCGGGGCTTTGCGGCCCGGAGGAGAAGAGGTAGTTCTGTGGGGTTGGTGGGAGCTCCTGCTGGTTATTCTTCCGTCAGTGCCTCTGCTTTAACCAAGTTGGCAGAGTTTTATCTTATCCAAACAGAGATACATAGCAAAAGAAAACCAATTTGGGCAATTAGAATCGGTGGTAAATCTGAATTACATGGAATTTGTTCAGAAAGATGACATTATGTTGCGGGCACGGCGAGGAAGTAGAACTGCTAACGCTTGCTGCCAGGGAGGGCTTCCTCAGAACCTTCCATGATAAAAAGATAAGGGTGATTTTCATTAGCACAGTTGCTAAATCAATCGGGGCTGTCCATGTGGTTAACAATTTGTGTTCTTGAGTTACACCTCTTTCGTGCTTTTGAATTGGCCATTAATTGGCCAAGCAAGGCATTTCTTTTTAAAGATAAATTTTCAGTTTATTCCTGTTTGAGATGCTGCAGTATATCATATTGGAACAAATGCCAAATGGATGGGGCACACTATATAACAAGGCCTTGACTGTCACAATAATGTGGTTCAAATAGTTCAGTCTCTTGGAAAAGAATGGTATTAAAGCAGTAGTCTAGAACCCCGAGGACCAACCCGAGGTGGCCTCTGAGAGGTATGTGGGTGGCAGAGGTGAGAGGGGGTGCCTGGCAGCTTAAGCCAGTGAGTTCTGTGCCCTCTTGCAGTCTTGCTCATCTCAGCTGCATGTTCAGTGGCTCTGCAGATTGAGACTCAGCCCACATGGTATAAGATGAAACATCAAGTACACTTTCAAGGGCAGACACGTCTTAGAGGTCTTCAAGAACAGAAATGGAGAATGAGCAGTGTGTGTGTTGGAGGCACACTGCCTTGCGTTTTGGTAAATGCACAGAAAATATCTGCTGAAGATGGATCGGCACTTGTGAAATCAAGGTACCAAACCTAGAGTTAGCTGGGCAGAGCCCAAAGGCTCCGAAATGCAGGGGAGCCCATCGTTACGAAGCTAGTGCACTTCAAGAAAGTTAGTCAAATTTCCTCTGTGGGGGCAAACCAAGAATCTGACACAGAGTAGAAGAACGGTAAAAGTCATGTGAATCTGGAAATACACCTCTTTTCCAGGCATTTATTTAGCGTTTCCTGGCATTGGATTGTTTGTAGGTCAGTATTGCAAGAGAATGCACATTTTTTACATAATACTGTGGTTGGAAGCAGTGTTTCCTTACCAGTTCACAGATTATTTCACTAAGTAAGGAATTAGTCAGAAGGCAATTGAAAAGTCTTTTGTTTTCATTGTTCACAAGAGACTCTGGTGGTTTGCCTGCACTTTACATCATTGGTGGGTAGATCTCCCCTGTGGAATTCTTAAAAGAAGGGTCATGAACGTGCGTGAACTTTAGCCGGTCTGTACAGAATGAAGAAAAGTAATCTATTTGAGTGAGCCTCTTCAGTGATCAGCCATCTAATGTATAAGCGTGCCCACTCTCCTAGGTCCAGAAAAGGATTCAGAAAGAGACCTTGAGAGCCACTCTAGGAACCAAGACCATAAAACAAGGTTGAATTGGGTTGTCTGGAGTCATGGTGCTCACCCACCTAGTAATTCAGATAATCTTAGCTGAGCAGAACCAAAATTATATTAATACATTGACTGATAAGTCTATTTAATCTGTCATGATTTATTGATTGACTGTTATAGGCAAGGTATAAGTCCTACTCTCATGGACTGAAAAAGTCCAACTGAAGAAGTAGGCTAGAAAAACAAAACTGAGTTAAATAACCCTCTCTGCATTAACAATATATACCAGTGGTAGAAGTTATAACGTACAGGATATGATTAATTATCCCTTGGGAGGTTTAAAGACTGCCATGAGTTCACCAGAAAAAGAGTTCTCGAAATGCTGTCTTCATTGGAAAAGGCATCGCCAAGGAGGAGGAGAACAGGAAGTGTTTGGCACATGGAGAGGAGGCGTGGGAAGCAGAGTTGCCTGGACGGTTCAGGAGTGACCGAGAGCAAGGACTGGTTGTGAGACAAAGAGAAAGCATCTCCAGTAGGAGGCTGTGAGATAGATTGAAATTTAGATTACTGCCCGACAGGGAGGGTCTACAGTGAAGTCCTCAGAGCACAATCCTTAGACTAGCAGGATTGCGGCATGAGGGAGCCTGCTAGAAACGCAGACTCTTGGGTCCCCACCTGGACCCGCAGACTCAGAATTTGGGGGAATGCAGTCCAGGAATCTGTGTTTTTAAAAATGTGTCCCTTTGATTCCTCTTCGGGCTAAAGCTTGAAAAGCACCACTAACAGAGAGTTTGGACTTTGTTCCGAAAGACAGTGGAGACCCTTTGAAGGCTCTGGAGTAGAGAAGGGGCACGTTCTCTAGAGAGCTAGCAAACCAGGGCCTCGGAGCAGCGGTCTTCCACGTATATGCTTCTTCAGTGTTCTCACTGATCATTCTCACTCACCTGCCGGTCGCCACGTGTGCGATGAAACCGCTCCGGATTGCCAGTCATGGAACCGTGGGAGCCGAAGTCATGTAACTGCTCTTTGAAGTGGTTTCCGAAAGCCCAGGGTAGGTCTTGTCTGGGTAGTGATGTGGTATGCATCTATGCTATATTTCTATAAGTAGGGGTTTTATTGAAACGTGTGTGCTTTGCAAAAAGTGATTAAAATCTGCGACAATAACAAACACCTATATGGGGCATTATAGTTTAAAACACAATACGATGGACTGATTGGAACTGTGTCCATCACTGAGCCACATGCGGCCACCAAACAAAAGGAGGCGTGTGGATGAAAAATTAGAACGAATATTTTCCTTGGCAGTTCCCCCCCACCTGGACCAACCACCTGCAGTAAGGATAATCTGTTTTAATTTTCTATCAAGTAGCTGCTTTCCAATCTCGACTTTTTGATGGCTGGGAAAGCCAATGCCTGTGTTTGTCTAAGTTTACACAGCCAGGAAGCCTCTGAGCTAGGATTCAAATGCTAGGTCCAGAGGCTGAGCTGGGACCGCTACACCATGCAGGTGAGGGTGTGGGCAGAGAAAGCTACCAGAATGTTAAAAAAAAAAAAAAACAAAAAGCCCACTGACCAAGTACCCAGATAGACCTTGACTGCAGTCAAGTCGTACCCCATTTCATTCGAGGTTCTCAAGCTCCCAAGTCTCTTACCCCCCCATTTGTGGCATTAATGAATCTGTTTAGATAATGGATTCCTACGTTTTAAAGAAACCAGCATCCTATCCAAATTAAAGTTGTTGGCCCTCAGCCCGTGTGAGAGCTGCAGCTCATCCTGAAAGTCTTCCCTGGCTTTGTCTGTGCCGCCACCTTTCCAGGTCATTAAGAATGTTTGGGAACAGATTAAACACAGGCGGTTTGTGTTCCACGTTTTGAGCACCTGTGCATGTTGCATGCAGACTCCGTGGTGTTGGTCGGAGTCCGCGCCCCTAGGTTTTCAGAAACAACACATGCTGGGATTTAGTACCTTCTTATGATAGCACGGCAGAGCTTAAACAGTCCCTTGGAGAGGACCCTGTGCTATTCCACCAAATACTGATCAGTCTATCTCACCACACTGCCTGGTATTCTGAGTGAACCTGGACAGAAGTATGGAGATCAAAGAATGTAATCATCAAAAACCTTCCTTTCACGCTCTACCTACCATCAAATGAAAGTATTAGTGAAGTGGTATGGAAATCCTCTTTGGGCTGCCTGCAGCCACCGGCCCTGCCACTTAGGATTTAAAGCAGCGCGATTGAGTGTTCAGAATCCGAGGGACTGAGTAGTGTGCATGTGTTAGTGTATTATTTCCAAGTTGCCAGTTTCCCCCAGATTAGCACATTTTCGTTTCGGCTTTATTAAAGGAGTCAGGACATGAAAGGGGATTTAGCACCGTGGAGATGTCAACCACGCTTCCTTGCCGTCCTAGAGTGGCTGATTCTGTTCAAGGCAGCCATGCATGTGAATCCACCAATGTGACTGGGGGACTCAAAGTCAATCCAAGTGGGACTGATAGAAAGGAAAAGACAGAAGTACAGTGATGGAGCCCCGAGTAGGAACTTCAGGCCCATGATTTTATGTCATAGGGCCCTAAGAGTTGCAAAGAATGCAACACAGCCAAGTATCAGTGACATAGTAAGTGCTTTCTCATGGCATTACTGGAATGGCGTGGATGAGCCCACTGTGGTGTTAAGGATGGTAGGGACACAGCCAGGTGCAGGAGACATGGCCCTGGTCATACTAGGAGATGCCTCCTGTCATGGAAATCCATGATTTCCACAAGAGCACAGTCTGCCCGTCAGAGTGCTGGGATGGAGGAAGGCTCGAGACCATTGGTCCAGGAATTTACGTTCAAGGATCCTTTTACATAGAATCAGCTCAGACTGCTACCCCCCAACCCCCCACCCCCGCAGCCAGGAGGTATGGGGGGGAAGCTTTTCTTTTGTCATGTTTGGCGTGATCAACCTGAATATTTCCATCTGAGCAAGTTATGCATTTTTCCCACAATCCAAGGGAAATAATGATGTCCATTCTCCACACACAGCAGAGTCAGCTACCTGGTATTTACTTATCTTTAAAACCATTACGAGAATTTCATATTATCTTTGGAAAGAAAAGAAAGGTAAGAAAAGAGGGACTATAGCGATGTCAATAGCTGGTTGTAAAGTGAACAATTCAGTTAACTGGCCAGTCGTTTTGTATACACAAGTTTGAAGAAAGTCTCCTTGATTGCTTTTTGCTGAATGGGCTTTGTCACTTGACCACTAATGTGGGTACATTCTAATCCTCTGATTGGTGAGCAGGATTTCAGGCTAAATAGAGTTAAGTAAGCAAAGAAGTAAAAACACAATAGCCACAGCATTAACAGGCTCAAGGGTTGACCTCACCCAGGACCAGAGGCTTTATTTACAATAGTAGTAGGTGCGTGAGCCTCCTGGAAATCAGACCTCAAGTATGACCTCTATAGGTACTTCTTTTTGTGTTGGGTGCAGGAAATACTAAGATGACAGCTCAGTTTCTGGAATCAGAGCAGCAGCTACCTGGGCCCCTTCGATCCTGTGTGGGGTCTATCTCTCTAGCATCTGAGCTGGAGATGGAGAGACTCAGTTCTTCTTACTGAGCTGCACGTGCACTGAGCCTAGACAAGATGGGGATACACAAGAAAGGGATGTCCTGAGCCCCAGCTGTTGGCACTTACTACCTAATGAAGACACAGGAAGGCTTATGTGTGGCAAACAATCTGAGCTTGATGCAGTTAGGCAGTGGATTGGGAGGACCAGCCTGAGCTCATGGGAAGAATGTTAGTAAAGGGCAAGGTTATGATGTGGGCCTTGGCTGGGTTGGGGAAATGGAATTAGAACAAGAATACTTTTATTCCTATGCTTGAAAACACTTAGAAGGAGCATTCCTTAGGTCCTTAACATTGGCTCCAAGCAGCTGACTACTGGTGACAGTAGGCTCCAATGAGTACGTGATGTCTTCTTCCGATTTAGATTATCTCTTGGTATCATCACAGACAGATTTGGCCTATGTCACCATCTTGACCAGGTTCTGAGTGGGCAACGGACCCAGCACAGAGCCTGAAACCTTTGCTAGGTGACCAGGCTGCTAAGTTGGGCAGATGAATGAGGAGGATCAAGGTCCCCAGGGCCTGCTGCTCTCCTTGAGCCGAGGTCAACAGCTGGGGACAGAGGATGATAGCCCAATGCCGCACCCCAGGAGGGGCACCTGATGAAGAAAGCTGCTGGTGGGAGAAACCAGGAGGAAGCCAGGTACTGTGAGGTGACCCTGAGGTACCAGACACTGACCCTCTGAGGATGTGATGGACTGAAAGAAAGAGCCTCAGCCAAACCACACCACTGTCCTTTTCACTGACCGTATTCCCCATCGAAACCCTCTTGATTCTGTCATTTTCAAAATGGGAACTAACGATAAGCTGTCACTCCCACTTGACTTCAGACACTGTCCTTGTTCAGGGCAGGAGGTCACTCAGGCAGGTCAACATCATTGACACGTAACCTACTTGGGGGTTATTCCCTCCATACTGTCATGTCGTGTCAAAGAAACTTCTTTCTCAGAAGAGGTTGAGGACCCTGTCAAAGGAAAGTATCTTCTGATGTGCTGAAGGCAGACTCTTCCCCTCACCCCTGGCTTTCATACAAATGACAGCATGTGGGGCAAGTTGGCAGTGACTTGAAGTTGTTCTCTGAGCGAAGTGCTACTCTAATCAGAGGCAGGAAATGTGTTTTTTTTTTTTTTTGAGCTTTATTGAGTGAGTCAGTTTGCTACAGCTTTAGGTCCCCTTAAACCTGGGGCTTCCTGTATATGCCAAATATTCATAGTTTTAAGCAACTGGAAACAAATATCAGATGTACATGAATGAAGTTCAGACCTTCCCAACCAGCAGACTCTCATGCGGAATTTTTACTGTTTGGCCAATTCTGATTAGGTTAAAGCTTTCCCTCATGAAAATGAGCATCTCCCCTCTTTCCCAAAGTAGGGTGGACTCTTCCCTGTATGGCTTCTAGAAGATCACCATAAGACACAGCCCTGTGAAAATCCACTCTGTATTTTCCCTACTACCATTGGTGTTGGTGGAATTGGTTATTGCTCTTGGAATTTGGCTGAGATAAATCTGAACTTGGGGAAACATCACAACAAGGTCAGACACTAGAGTAAGGCCTCTGAACAGTGGGAGGTGAAAAGAGGGGACAGCCTATGAGAGGAAGGGCTCACAATGTGTGAAAATGATTTCTTTTTTAACAACATTATTTGGGTGATAATTATTTTTGTTAATGCATAGGAAAACTTAACCCCATAATCATAGTTACCATCCACACGAGAGTCCCCTTCTCTATTTAAACTGAGAGGTAAGTCTCCAGTAAGAAGAAGGATGTTTTCTGTGATGAGGGCTTGCTTTCTTTGTGGGGAAATAAAATGGTTTTGGTTAAGTTTCCCAGAGTGGTTGGATCTTGCCTTTGGTTCTACCCAGGAGATGTAATAGAGAGGAGGGAAGGTTGCCTGTTGTTTGTTCTTTTTCAAAGATAATGAAATGTTGAGAACAGTGGAAATAGGGAGATATGGAATAACTTCAGGCTGCCTTCTTCCACTCCATCTTGAACTCTGCTTCCAGAATAATTTTGCTTCAGGTCAGCTTTAATCGTGCCATTTTACAACTCAGAAGATTTGGGGGATTCTTTGCTTCCTATGTGTGTTTTTAGAACTACCTCCTCCCTACCCTGCCCCCCCCACCCACCACCAATCTTTCTTCTTCCTACCTACATCCAGAATTTATGAGCTGTTTCCTAGATAAAGTTTTTTTTCACCTGCTTACTCCCACCCTCCCCATCCCCACCTCATGGTGTCCCTTTCCACTTACCTCTTTCTTGAGGGCTGTTCCTTTAATTTTCCAGGACTACTACTTCTCTCTTGCCCACCTCCTAACCCTAATTCAGATTTGTGTCAACCAAATTCATATATAGCAATAGCCAGTTCCACCAGGACAAGTTCTGTTATGGAAAATAAAATATAGAAAGGGTTTTCCCATGATGGTTTCCTATCATGATCTTCTGTAAGTGCTAAGGCCTGGATGACGGACAGTTATTCTCTATGGCGGCTCAGAAAGTAATGACCCAGATACCTACGTTTCACAATCTGATTCGATAGAGGAGGGTTTTGCACATAGCCTTAGGACGTATTGTGTTGCTTTTTTGTGGTTTCCCATGTTCAATTTCCCACTTCTTAGAAACCAAGCCATGGCTCATGTCATCTTTCATATCCCCCAGGGACCCACACCAGGGCTGGGCACCAAAGAAAGACCTGTTGAATTGATAGGTTAAGTGATGTGGAGGGGAGCGAGGAGATATCACAGAAGGTGAAGTGAGGACCCATGGTTCCCTTAGGTGACGCACTGAAGAATTTGTTCATACTGTCATTGGCACATCAAAGGTGGACCGTTCCAAGTCCAATCTTTTGTTGGGCACTCATGTGAAATTGACTCAAAAGCGATAGAATCTTTGCACATATAAACAGCTAGCAAATGATAGAGAATGTGTGTCCAAACAAATCCATTTGGCAGGACCTGTCGTGCTGCTGGGAGGAAGCCTCTGGCTATCCATCACACCTTGAAAGATGAAAGATGAAGGGAGCAGTGCTCCTTTCAAAGGCAGGAAAGGTTAGTGCTCTGGGAAAACAGAGCCCAATGGTAATTTCAAATACACGGTGTGGCCCTTCCGGCTTGTGGGTCATGATTAACTATTCTTACCCTAAATGGCCATGACATATAATCTCTTTCCTAATTTCATTATTTTACTAACTATCACAAGACCGTAACTTTTTAGACATTCAGGTGAGATTAAGGGAGGAGGAGGTGGAATAAGGCTTTTAAAATCTTTGATTACCTCAGAAAACATATTTGCTTACTTTACCAGGAAGTTGGGTTTGTGTTTTGTTTTGTTTTCTGCTGATGCCAAGAGGGGATTAATGAGTAGCTGCCGGGTCTGCCAGCTTTCTTTTGATTTCAGTTTATGTAATTAAGCAGTTCCCAGGATGACTTGAGGTTCTCACTCTGCATCAAAACACGCTTCTCAGATGTGTTAGGTGCGGAGGTCAGAAGGGATCCAAACTCCCTGAATGGAGGGAGGGGGAGTGAAAAACTGATCTGGCTTTCAACTTCAGTTCGCCCCCTATTTAAAAAGGTTTGATTCTTTCTACTTTGGGGCCATGCGCACTGAGGTATATTGAGTAGAAGAAAGCAGGTTTCAACGGAAGTTCAAAATGAGCTAATGTTAGAATAACTCCAAGTGAGCTTAACAATAGGAATAACACAGGGAAACCAGCTCTGCTTCACTGTTGAATTTCCAGCAACTAGAGCTTCGTGCATGGTGGATGTCCAAGAACTCGTGCGTTGGACAGGGACGCACTGGTAACCCACTGGGTGCCAGGCTCAGCTCCGGTTGCAAGAGATCCAGTAAGAAATGAACCTGACAAGGATCTCCCCTCCTCAGGAGGCTCACATGGAGCAAATGTTGGATAAGCAGACTTTGATTGAGTGTCTCCTTAGTTAACGGAGTTCCCAGCTAGTGGTGGTGGGGGTTGCTAGGAAGAGGAAACCTTGTTCCTCAAGGAATGGATCATCTCACTGGGAAGTGAGGACACTGCCCGTGGAACAAAAGAACTGTTCAGAGCTGTAACCGAATACAGGGTACTGATCCAGACAGACGCCCCGTGGGGGCAGAGCAGTCAGAGCAGCACTCACCTCCAGGTTCAGCAGGCAGGAGGCTCTGTGCAGTGGGATGACTTGTCTCTAGCTCCTTGAGCAGTAAGAATTTGCAGCTGCAGAAATCAGAGTTCCCGCTGGTTCCCTTTCTCCCTTACAGCCCCCTAACCTTTTTTCGTTCTTCCAACCACACGGTGATTGTTTCTAAAGGGAATTACAACAGCTTTTCTTTTGGGGTCAGGCTAGTTCCCTTACAAACTAATAGGGCAGAATTCCTCACAGTTCCTGCCCTCATGAAACAGACAGCTGGGGGAGAAAGACATGAGTCAATTAACCCAAATCAGACCTCCCGAATGCTACAGGAGAGAACACAGCATCTAATAAGGAGATTTGACCTTGTCAGAGAAGTTAGGGACAGCTTCCTAAAAAGAAAAGATGGCTGTACTGGAATTAGCCAGGGGAAGGGAGAGGGGAAATATTCCAAGCAGAGGGAAGAGCACAAGCAAAGGCCTTGTGGCAAGAGGGAATTTGCTGTTGGGACAGAGGGAACCAGGGATGGCTGGAAGGGAGAGGACTCAGAAGAAGGTAGATGGGGCAGATCATAAAAGGCCATCAGGCATATTAAGGAGTTTTCTGTTTATTCCAAGAGTAATAGGAAGCCGGGGCGCCTGGGTGGCTCAGTGGGTTAAGCTTCTGCCTTTGGCTCAGGTCATGATCTCAAGGTCCTGGGATCGATCCCCACATTGGGCTCTCCACTCAGTGGAGACCCTGCTTCCCCCTCTCTCTCTGCCTGCCTATCTGCCTACTTGTGATCTCTCTCTGTCAAATAAATAAATAAAGTCTTTAAAAAAAAAAAAGTAACAGGAAGCCCTTAAAAGGGTAATCAGTAGAAAGAGAGGAGGGGAGGGGTGGGTTACACTCAGATTTTCATTTCAGCGGGGTACCTGCCTGTGGTATGATTGGCATTTGCCAGGGGAACTGGTCAGTGTGGGGGCAATAGGAAGAAGGCACTCAGCAAGAGTCTAGACAGGAGGTGAGAATTACTTGGACCAGAATGGTGGCCACGAGCTGAGTGGGCAGAGACGGAAAGACATAGACAAATGCAGCAAGTATGGAATGGTACAAAAGCATGGAAGGGAGCTTGGTGACACATGTGAGGGACGAGGGAGAGGGAGGTGCTCGCAGTCACTGTCAGGTTGCTGACTTGTACACGGGTACCCTGGACGAGGACTGGTTTGCTGGGGGGGGTAGGGGGACATTACCGAGTTGGTTTTGAACCTGTTGGGTTGAGCAATTTTGAGGCACCTAGAGGGAAACGTCCGAAACGTGGCTGGATAAAGGGTTGTGTGGCTCGGAGGGGAAGTCTGGCACGGAGGCTGACGTTCGAGGGTCACCTGTGCCCAGCAAGGTGCGTTAGGCACTGTGGGTGTGGAGGACACTGCTCAGTGAGGAAGGGGGGCCCTAGAGCCTGGCCCGAGGGACCCTAGCACCTGATGGCTGGGGAGACAAGCCTGCACGAGCAGGCCCTGAGACGTGGGGAGGAAACCGGCCAGAAAGCCAAGGGAGCCAAGTGTTCTTTGGAAGAGGAAGTGTTCAAAGGAAAACTACTGCTGAAAGGACAGGAAATGAAGACTTGGTGATGGTAGCCGCTTTCCTGCCATCGGTGACGATAGGATGAGGCCGCCTTCGGGGAGCACCTGCTACCTGCACCAGGGAGCAGGTGCTATCACACCAACTTACGATCTCATCCCTGTAAGACCTCTGTAAGGCAGGTCCTCTGTCAAACTGAGCGCAGGGAGGAAGTCATTTTGCCTGAGCTCGCATAGCCAGTAAGTGACAGATCTCGGTGGGAGCCCTTCTTTGTCACTCCGTGGACCCTGTTCTTCTTAAATGCTGCGTGTCGAGGGTCGGTGGAATCAGAAGCAGCCAGCGAGCAGAGAGGGGTGTGGAGAAGAGAGGTTTCCTCCTCCCGAAGGCCTTGGACTCTTCCACACACGGGCTAGGAAACCCCGGGCCGCTGCCCGCGGGAGGGCGTCATGGTGCTTGTTCCTGGGGCTGAAGTTCAGGAGATCAGGGCAGTGCCCGGTGCGTGATGCAGCTGCACCCGCCGTGGGAAAGGCTCGCCCCCGGCGCCCGGGGGCCGTGGTGCTCAGAGTGGGGTTTGACATCACCTGGGAACATGCGAGAGATCCCGCTTCTCAGACTCAGCGCTGCATGTCTTCCGAATCGAAAACTCAGCGGTGAGCAGCTGAGTCCGTGTGCTCACCAGTCTTCGTGCAATTCCAGTGCACATGCTTGAGAACCCATGTTCTTGGGGGATCCTTGCAAACAGAAGAAGGAAAATCAGAATGACTTACCATCCGTGTATCTCTCAGACGCCAAACACCTTGGCAGACCCCAGATGGCAGAGTGGTTCTGAACTGGGGCTGTACCTGGCAGGCCCACGGGGAGCTTCACACACCGCCGAGGCCTGAGGCCCGGCCTCAGAAATTCTGGTCTCGTGGGGCTGGGGTCAGCCCGAGCGTTCAGTTGTTGTGATGAGGACTGGAATGGGGAATGGGTGATGGAGGGAGTGGCTGGCAAGGCAGCCTGAGTACTTTCGAGTCCAGAATAGTACTCTGGGAGAAAACAGGGCAGGCCTTGAAGGGGAAGGGAGACAAATGGAAGAGAAGCTAGACCATAGGCCCTTTGTGAGTACCGGTATAGTCTGGAGACTGTCGGGGCAGAAGATAGTCTGAATTCATAACAGTTCTTAAGAATGGACTTATTTTCAAAGTGATGCCAACAATAAATTAAGTAATGCTATCAAAGCTGCTTCATGACTGAAGGCTCATGATCACCTCCTGGCAGCTTCGCTTAGATTCTGGCTATACGTTAAGAATGTGCTTGGCCCTCTGGCCTCCTCAGCATCACTGTTTTCCCATTGTACTGTGAACCTTCCTCCCCAGCCGACTCACTCAACCCCCACCCTTGGCATTCTCACCCTGTCCCCAGATCCTGGGATTTGTTCCTGCCTCCCCCACCCCTGCCTCCTTGTTGTCTCAGGCCCTAGCTCTGTCCAGAATCCTCTGCGGCCCCCAGTTTACAGAGCCCCTCTTGCCCTTTCGTCTTTAAGATGGTCCGCTCCTGTTTTGTTTTCTTCATTCTGCCCACTTCCCCATCTCCACCCCTGGCTCCTAAGTTCACTGTCCACAGGGACAGTGCTGGCTTGACATTCTTTGCCTCCCACCCAGCACAGCACCCTACACCGTACAGGCTTAGGAAATAGTAGTCAAGAAACTGCAAAAGTGAATTTCCATCCATCTGCTTCACACACAGGCACAGAGTACGGATAAGGAAGGCCCTTCCTCCAATGAGGTATGAGTGTGGTTGGGTCATTTGGAGGCCACCTTGAGGAAAGAAGCCATAGGAAATGTGGCAAGATGGGAATCCCGGTAGGAACATCCTCCAGAGTGAAACGTGGTCCGATGAAGGGGCCACAGAAGGAGCACTTGCAGCCTCAAGAGCCCGCGCAACCTTGTAGTAGTTTCCCAGGGCTGCCTTCACACATTACCACCAACTGGGGGCTTAAAACAATCTGAATCTGTTCTCTCATAGTTCTAGAGACCAGAAGTCTGGAACCAGTGTCACTGGGCTGAAATCAAGGTGTCCACAGGGCCCTGCTCTCTCTCCAGGGCCTCGGGGGAGAGTCCATCCTTGCCTCTTCAAGCTTCTGGTAGCCTCCATGTTCTTTGGCTTGCGGCCACAGCACAGTCTCTGCTTCTGAGGCCACATTGCGTTCTTCCTGCTTCTCAAATCTCCCCCCTGCCTTTCTCTTATAAGGACACCTGTGATTGCCTTGAGGACCACCCCGGTGACCCAGAATAACTTCCCATCTCAAGGTCCCTATCATAATCACACCTGCAAAGTCCTTTTTTGCTGTCTCAGGTCACACTCGCAGGTGAAGGGATTAGGACATGGATGTCTTGTGGGGAGCCGTTATCCAATCTACCACAAATACAAAGGTAACTAGAGCCTCCAGAGGGACAGAGACTTGTCCAAAGACACACTTCAGGGTTGTCACAGAAATCAAAGACCCAGGTCTCCTTTCTGTCCATTTTGGGCTTCCTCTGCTAAACTAAACTGTTGTTCGTAAAAGTAAAACCGAGAAAAGGATTTAAAATAATGCCTCCTACCCTAATCTGGGTGCTGACTGGATTATCTGTCCTCTGTCTTCTGTCCGGATTGTGTGCTACCAGGTTTTAGCCATCTCTGCACCTTCTTCCCCCATTGAGTTCAGGCTCAGGAGACCATCTTTGGCCTGCGTGGCCAGCAGCAGTGGAATCACCTAAATGGGATTTTCTGCTCTCCTTTCAGGACCGCCTCTTCTTTGTCATGGAGTACGTAAATGGTGGCGACCTCATGTTCCAGATTCAACGCTCCCGAAAATTTGACGAGCCTCGTTCCCGGTTCTATGCTGCAGAGGTCACGTCAGCCCTCATGTTCCTCCACCAACATGGGGTCATCTACAGGTATCTCTTCCCTCTCCTGCTTTCCCTGACAGTGAAAAAATAAAGAATTCTCCAGACACTTGAACTGACCTTGGCTCCTGCCCAACTGGTGTCTTAGCAACCTGCTTTAGATTAGTTGTTTGTTCTAATGTGCTCGCAGAGGACTTTTTGGGGGCTGTTTATCACTGTGAATGTTAATATTTGAATAGCCTCAGGAGATCTGGCCCACTGTTTGTGCCAGTTTTGATTGAAAGCCCAAGCACAACATTTTAAAGGCTTGGTGCCGAGCGACCTTGGAGTGACCGTCATTTCTCTCTCTCCCCACCCTCTTCCTTCAACATCAGGGCATTCTCTTTACTTTTTCCTTCTGTGCCATGAACTTCCTCCCCTTCCCAACCTCTTGCCACTTCCTGAGTTTGTTTGGCTTAGTTGTCTCCGGCAGATAGAATCAGAGAAGGAGTTGCTTGGGGGTCTCTGGGTTTATGACTGGAGGAGGAGGAGGAGGGGAAGGGAGCTAGACAATATCCAACAGGAAGTTACTGCAGATCATCCAGTCCCTCACAGCCGCCCTGTCCCCCTTCCAAGAAAACATAGAACACACACACACACACACACACACACACACACACACACACACACACACACTAATTTTCCAGTAAGGGAACGGGACTATTTACGCAGGCTCTTCTGTGAGGTCAGGAATTCTGGTAGGAGTAAATATTTATTATTAGCAACAAGGACGCTGAAGTTCCTTAAGGTTTTCTCAATGACTTTCGATTTCTTGACTTGGTTTTTGCTCCCTCCCCCTGCCTACCTTTTTTCAATTGGATAGAATAGCTGGCTGGGTTCAGCCCAGAAGTTAGTCACTAGAACCTTCCTGACCCTCTCCTGGGAGCAGTGCTCGTTGAGGGGTTCTGACCAACCCTCACCCCAGGCTTCCTTTTTACTGATGACTCTTAGTTTCCTCAAGCGTGGGTCTTCTCTGCTTAAAAGTAATCAGTGCCTCCCCCCGGCCTCCATAATAAAATTCAGACTTTTCAGCTGGCCAGGCATGGCACTCCACATCCTGCGTCCCCTGTATTGGCTTCCTCTTGCTGCGTAACAAAAGACCACTGACTTTGGGGCTTCAGACAGCACCTTTTTATTAGCCCCCCATTTCTTCTCTGTCCTGGAGTTCAGGCACGGTGTACTCTGGCCCTTGGCTTTGGGTCTGCCTGCCACAATCACAGTGTCAGTTAGGCCGCATGCTTGTGTGAAGTTTGGGGGCCTCTTCCGAGCTAATGTACTGGTAGGCTGGACTCAGCTCCTCGCAGCACGTGGCTGGCTTCTTCAAGGCCGGCGGGAGAGACAGCCTTTCCTGCTCGGAGTCTGTGACTCCAGGGAAGGCTTGGATCCTCTTTTAACAGAATCACCTGATTAGATTAGGCCTTACCCCAGACAAACTCCCTTTTGTTTAGCTCAAACGATTAGGGACCTTCATTCTATCCATACAATTCCTTTGCCCTGTAAGTCACATTATCTCCATAGTGACAGGACATGCCTTTTTCACATTCTCCCAGTTAGAGGAAGTCCCAGCTTCCACCCTCCTCAGGGAGGGATTATGGGATTACACTGGAGTGGGACTCATTGGCGCTCTGGCTTCAGGTGTCTTTGCTACATCCTGGTGCATCTTTCTCTCCCTACTCCCCACAGCACCTTGTTTTGAACCCACCAAGGTTCTCAGCTTTTCTCAGACCCACCTGCCAGTTCCCAGCGTGACTGTGCTGATGCCCTCCTAGCCCTCTGTCCAGCCCAGAGGCCTCTCACAGTGCCACCTGCCTGCACAAAGCCTGGTCCCGCCAGCCAGAGCAAGTTTCTCCACCACCCACGCTTCCACCTGCAGTTTGGGAATGAATGGGATTTGAGACTTCTGTTGGCTGTGCCTACCACTGTCCACCTCGAGTTAGTGTTAGGCATCGCTGTGGGTCCTTCACTAAGTTGCAGACTCCCTTAGGACCACTTTTTTGGTTAAACCCCTCAGTCATCTTATTTTGTACACTCCTCTTGTCTTCCACATAGTAAATAGTCCACAAGTGACCATCGTTTCCAATTAGCTTGAATCCCTAATCTCTGCCCCCAAAGCAGCTCACGAGCCCATTCAAGATACAGGATTTAGGTATGGGAAGAGCTCACCCATACTACAAGACTGTGCACTGTTGGGTGCCCATGACAGGAGGAAGGACCACCATCCTTTGCGACGTCATCGTCATTCCATCCCTATTACAGTGGGTACAATCATCCAGTTTCCTGGCAGGGATTCAGAGCCTTCCCTGAAGCAGTTTGCCCAAGGCCCTCCTCCGTCAGTGGCAGATGGAGGAAGCCTAAGTGACTGATCAGCAAGCTCACGCTGTACACCATGACATCCATCACCCTGCCTTTTCAAGCGCAAGTCCAAACTCTTTGACTTGTCGTCCCAGGTACTCCAAAACTCCCCTCTCCCTTACACATCTCCCTCTCCCCTTTCCACTTCCCTCTCATCACACCTGTCAACACTTCTGTTGGCTTCTAGGAGCCACACTTTACCCTCCCTCCCACCCTGACACTCCTTTCCACCTCCCTGAACCTTCCTCCTCAGTCTCTGTATCATCTGGCCTGGCTGCTACTCCCCTCCAACCTCCATTCTCTAAATTCTGCTTTTCACCAGGGCCTCCACCCCTTCTTCCTCCTACCCTAAATACGCTGCCCTTGCGATTCCAACACGTGCATGCGTTCAGAGGACTCCGTGTGCCAGCGACCCTGTGTCACTACATCCGGCCCCCAGTTATCCCTAGAACCCAAACAAGCTCTCTCCCCTTGACCTCTCTCTCAGGACATGACCAGGCAGGGTCCTTCTGCCTTCTTCCCAGAAGAGCTTGCAGTTGTTGACAGACTTGAGGCCCTCACTGCCTCTTGGTTCCCAGCCCTTTTCTCCACCCTCCCCCCTGCACTGCTGCCCAGCATTATTTCAAAGCACACGGTGGTCACACACTCCCCTTTTTAGCCTCCTTCAGACTCCCTCACGCTCTGGGCTTGCTGTGCTCGGCTGTGTGGTCTGCGCACAGCACAAGAGCGGAGGGCGCAGCAGTGAGTGGCGGATGGCATCTCGGCCAGCTCTGCTACTGTGGCTGGCCGGCTTCAGCCCAGGGAAGGGGTGCTTTTTCTACCCAGGGGAGGTGGCTTATCGTGTCTCTCACAAAGACACAGTCTCTGTCAATGGGACCCTAGTGGCCTCCAATGATCTTGTGACCTTTATCACTGTCCCCGCCGACCATATATCCCACCCTCCAGGTGCTCCAGGTTATTTGCCATTCTGCCCCCGATGCCATTCTTTTTCATTTCTCAGAGTCTTGGTACCCCTGTCCCTGGAAATCCCTTGCTCCTAATCTGGGTCTTGATCAATGATCAAGTTGACGTCTGTGTTCTGACTGCCTCAGAGTCCCTGGTTTAAAAGGTACAGAGATCCTATAATACTGGAGGAGGGGAAATCAATAAGGGTTATTGGTGAGGGAAAAAAATCAGCCCTGAGTTTCTGATTGCTGAGGCTGCGTGGTGCGCACATGGGTGGGTCGCTATCCTATCTACTGTTGTATGTGTTTGAAGTTTACCATGATTATAATATCTTTTTTTTTGTAAAAAAAAAAAAAAAAGAAAGAAAGAAGAATAGCAATTCCAGTGTAACATTCTAGAGTTTTTGATTCAGTAGATCTGGAGTGGGGTTCAGGAATCTATATATTTTTTTAAAGTGCTCCTCAGGTGACTTGGGAACCAGAGATGGAGAAAAATTCTGTTCTGCCTCTGGAACTGCGTCAAGCCCCCCTGCTCATCTGAGCCTCTGCCTGACCACCCAGCCTGTCCTGGGGGTCATGCCTTCCCTCTGTACCAGGCATTTAGCAGGTTCTCTTTGCAAAGCTTATGTTTTTACTTAAGATCCCTATTCTGTGACTGAGAACTCCACACTGGAGTGCTTACCTAGATGGCCTAGAACAATAGCCTGCTTATAGTAGGTGTTCACTAAAGACTTGTTCTTCTAGTCTCTGATGCTCCAGAGCCTTCCAATCCAGTGGGTTTCTCCCTCCCCTAGGTGTGTACTTCCTAAAAGTCTGTGTTGGAAGCATTCCTAGCTCCTTGACCCGAAAAGGGCCCCAATTCCTTCATAGCTCTCATTTGATGAGTTAATGAGGATGCTAGGATCTCTATTTCCCGTGTTGCTCTGTGCTGCTCTCTGTTGCTCTCCACAGAAGAGGGTAAAGGGCAATGTATCTGCAGCTGGCTAGGGGCGGGGGGTGTTGGGCACTGTGAGTGTGTCTCCACCTCTTTGCCCCTGGCTCTTCTGAAGTCCAGGCAGAGACGATGTTTTGTGCGATACAGGGGTTTATTTGGGAGATTGGCAAGGCCAGGTTTTGGAGGAAGAAGCCAATTGCTGGAGTGGAAATGGAATTTTTGGCCTTCCTGCTGGAATTTATACACACACTAATTAGCAGCTAATTGGCCAGTGTTCAAGAATGAAGGAAAGAAGTCATTTCTCTGGCTGGTGGCTCACACTTCAAGGAGAGCCTACGCTGACAGGCACAGCCTCCTTTCTTCTGGTCC
The DNA here is from genome assembly GCA_002007465.1 of Ailurus styani. Taxonomy (NCBI): domain Eukaryota; kingdom Metazoa; phylum Chordata; class Mammalia; order Carnivora; family Ailuridae; genus Ailurus; species Ailurus styani. The sequence continues at coordinate 2,971,956 of LNAC01000096.1, forward strand.
TTGTCTGAGTCATGTTCCAGCACCAGGCAGCCCAGGCCACCATCTCTCTGTCCCCTGCCCCAAGTTTCTGGAACCCTCTGTGTGCTGTGGCAGAAGCTGGCACTGTGTGTCCAACCATGGCTTAAGTAAAACATCCTCTTCCCTCCTTTACACACACAGTGAGAGGTAGAGGTTTTGAAGGGTAGGCCTTCTTTAAGAGTGGATTCAGAGAACTTTCTCTTCCTCTCCATGAGGCTTGCTGCCTGTCCATTTTCCTCTGAGCTGCTCAGTTGGAGCAGTAGACTCTCCAAAAGTGCCCCTCTCTCTGTGCAACATGAGAGAGAGAGATGGTGTGATCCGCCTCAGACAGAGATGACAGCCGGGGGCCCTGAGGAAGATAAGCAAAGGCTTGGCAGTCAGGAATGTATCTCTGTATGCTTTCAGAGTTCAGAAGTCAGGACCCCTATGACGGAGGGTGGTGAAGAACGTGGCGTTGGTCACACTGGCCAAGCACCTTAACACTCCATGCCTCAGTGTCCTCACCTGTAAAATGGGAATGATAGTTGTACGTACCTATCTCATGAAGTTGTGGAGATTTCATGATTTAATGGTCCTAAATAATTTTGAATAGTGCCTGCCACACAGTAGGTCCCAGTAAAGGTTAACTATATTATTGTATCTTGATTTTTACTAAGACGGATTGAAAGAACATTGAAGATCTTTTATCCAGACTGAGCTCCAAAATCGATTCCTGGAATCACACGAGAAGAACGAATTCCTTTCTTCCTTCTTATAAAATGTAATTCCTTTTTTTTAAATTATAAAAGTGGTAGTCCTAGGAAAAATAAAAATGTAAGCAGCAGAGAAAGGTGTAAAGACAGTTTTCCCTTCACCAACCTTAGAACCACCCAGGGTAAAACACTGGAATGGTTTCTGGAGAATCCTTTGAGAACTCTTCTTGAGCAAGTTCCTGACCCTCTTTGTGACTGGCTTCCATTGACCTGGAGCTCAGACAATGCCTGCATTGTCTCCTGTGTGCAGGAGCAGNTCCTGGAATCACACGAGAAGAACGAATTCCTTTCTTCCTTCTTATAAAATGTAATTCCTTTTTTTTAAATTATAAAAGTGGTAGTCCTAGGAAAAATAAAAATGTAAGCAGCAGAGAAAGGTGTAAAGACAGTTTTCCCTTCACCAACCTTAGAACCACCCAGGGTAAAACACTGGAATGGTTTCTGGAGAATCCTTTGAGAACTCTTCTTGAGCAAGTTCCTGACCCTCTTTGTAACTGGCTTCCATTGACCTGGAGCTCAGACAATGCCTGCATTGTCTCCTGTGTGCAGGAGCAGAGTGTGATCCACTCCAAGTCAGACTGAGGAGGCTGAGGTGAAGGATCAGAAAGCCAGTGGGGAATGACAAGGCATTTTCCTTCTGGAAAGGCTCATTAATGATTAACATCTCACGTGGAGCACTAAAATTTGGCCTTTATCTAGCACAGGGGAAGTTATGACTTCTCCCTTAATTTTTCAGAACTTTCCATCTTAAGTGAGCTGTCACCACCACTCCCCAACAGCTGTCCTGCCCTGGGGACCTGTTGTGTGCCTGGTTGCCCGAACTGGCGGCAGCGGGGAGACAGGGGTCTCCGCTCTGGTCCATGCTAGATCACTTTGTACTTGAGAGGTGCTTAGGAAAGGCTTTCCTTGTTGATGATCATGTTTCTAAAAAGTCAGTAAGAATGAAGAACCTGGATCTTCAATGCCTTGTCCTCAGCGGGACAGGAGGACAAAGCCAAGAAGGGGGAGCTTAGGAGGGGTTTCCCTGGACGGAGCTGGAGACACACCGGGGTCTGTAGCTACGCTCTGCAAGCCAGACCTCCCTGGACAATGCACATGGAGTTGTGATACAAACTGTAGCCTTGTCTTCCTGCTTGTCAAAGAGGGAACATGTGTGCCTCGCTTGCGGAACAACAGGGATGGCCTCCTGCCGTTGACACAATTCGGCATTTCCTGACTTGGGGAAGGGCTCTAGTTAAAGCCTGTGCTAACAAGTGGAAGGTCTAATATTTGGATTCCTATCTTCTTTCCCTACATTCTCAATTTAATGCTAATATAAGCAGAGGAGGAGGAAATAGAATGATTTCTTCTTTCTTTCTTCCTTCCCAGTCTTCTATGACATGCCCTCAGGAAAATCACTCTGGACGCTCTGGGATCTTCTCCCCCACTGAGCATTATCCTCCACTGTCAGCTTCCAGCCGTTCTAGAAAATTATATTGTGATACAACATTCCTGAGGATGTAAGGCTGAGTGTGTAATGGGAGTGTTTCGGGAGTCTCCGATGTTAGATCAAGGAGGGCTCAGAGCGATCTAAACCAACTCCATTTTCTATCTCTCTCTCTCTTTTTAGATTTTTAAAATTTTTATTTATTTGTCAGAGAGAGAGGGAGAGAGCACAAGCTGGCAGAGTGGCAGGCAGAGGTAGAGAGAGAAGCAGGCTCCCTGATGAGCATGGAGCCCAATTCGGGCCTCGATCCCAGGACCCTGGAGACCTGAGCCGAAGGTAGCCACTTAACTGACTGAGCCACTCAGGCACCCCTTAGATGTTATTTTAATCGAAGATATACATAAAGAGTCAAACCATTCTACAAGGAGCTTAAACAAATAAAAAGCTGTTTTCTGCCCTCCTTCCCACTCCCACCCAGTTTCCTCTTCCCCAGAGACAACCATTTTCAGTTTTTTCAGCGGATGCTTTTGGTACAGACCTCTGTATTTACTGTTACTTTTGTAAAACTTGTTTTTGGCATTATTTAGTGACTCTCCACTGTGGAAGTGAGAGTTTACTTCTCTGCCTCTACTCCCACTGCCCCGTGACATCCACACTCCCATCCCAACCTCCCATCTTCCATTCCTCTTGGTAAAGTTTACTATAATTGTGGTTAAATGAATATACATCGTACGTATTATTATAACTGTGAAGTACTACTTGGGAGCACCTGGATGGCTCAGCCAGTTAAGTGTCTGCCTTCGGCTCAGGTCATGATCTCAGGGTCCTGGGATCAAGCCCTGTGTCAGGTTCCCTGCTCCTCAGGGAGTCTGCTTCTCCCTCTCTCTCTGCGCACCCCCCACCCCACATAGTACATGTGTGCACTCTCTCTCTCTCTCAAATAAAGAAATAAAATCATAAAAAAATACTATTTGGAACTAAGCCATGTGGTGAGCTGTAATTTTCCTATACCTTTTCTTTGTTTTCCCTGGAGATAATAATTATCTCTTTGCTTTCTACGTGGTTATTAGTTCAGCACGAACTCTACAAATTGTCCACATCTCCCTGCAGGATGTTTCAGTGCAATGGGTACTCTGTCAACTTCATGTTCAATGGCAGCTCTCTCCTGGAGCCTTCCAAACCACTCTGGTCTAAACAGTGCCCCCATGGCTGCTGCTTGGCCATCATCCTGGGCTGTCCCCGTACAGCTGTCCTAATGCTTTGTTTGGCCTCTGTCTTCTGTGAAAGCTCCTGTCTCTTGTATCCCACATCTCTTTCTTAATATACTCCCTTGATGTGGTGAAGTAGCCCCAGCAGTTTTTTGAGAAGGATGGGCAATACATTTTTGAGCCCTTCTTCTTATATGCAAAATCATCTTTATCTCCCTCTCAAATTTGATGAAGACTTTGGCTGGGTGTAGAATTCTAGATTGAAATCCATTCTCACTCAAAACTTGAAGATATTGTTCCATTGCCTTCTAACTTCCAATGTTGCTGTTAAGAAGTCTGAAACTATTTCAGTGCTTGATTCCGTTGTAGGAATCTATTTCTTTTTCCTGGAATCTTGTTCATTATGTAGTAATGATGTGCTGTAGGCCATTTTTCATCCATTGCACTTGGCTCCAGATAGACTTTTCCAATTTAGAAAAACGTATCCTTCAGTTCTGGAAAATCTTTAAGGATTCTTTCTGTTCTCTCTTTCTGGAACTGTCATTTGGGTATTGGATTAGTCAACCTGGCCTTTGTTGTAGACTAATATGGCTTGCCGCATTGTTGGGGAACTCCTGACTGTCAGTACTTTTAGAACTTTGCTCTTAGAGTGTTCAGATTACCCCAGGAAGACTCTTCCAGCATCCTACCCAAAGGGAAAGGAATTAGCAGCCAGTACTGTACGAGCTATGTAAGGAGGCAGACCTGGAGGGCCCCTCTCCCAGGATACGCTGTCCAGAGAACTCCTCCATTTCCATCTTTGTACCCTGGTGCCTGCCTTCTGCCCCCATCCCACCCTGTGTCCAGAGACCCACTGTTTTTCTTCTCCAGAGAATAAACCTCCGGGGACGGGGAAGGGGCTGTGCAGAGTAAAGAGAATCTGAGTTTATAATTCCTTTTCAACCAACTGTTTTTCTTTCTCCCCACCTTCATCTCCAGAAGTAATTGTCACTGCAAATTCCTGAGCTTTGCATGGGACAGAGGATGGTAGATCGTACAGTGTAAATGTAACCGTTTTTGACTTTCCCCATTGGAGGTTCTTGATTCAGTGTTCTCTAAAGTCTACTTTTTTTAAAGACTTTGTTTATTCACTTATTTAGAGAAAGTATGCATGAGCAGGGGGGAGGAGCAGAGGGAGGGGGAGAAAATTTCAAGCAGACTCCCCACTGAGAGTGGAGCCCGAAGTGGGGCTTGACTTCACAACCCTGAGATCATGACCTTAGACGAAATCAAGAGTCAGATGTTCAACCAACTGAGCCACCCAGGCGCCCCCCTTTCTCAGGTCTATTCAGTTATTTACCACTCATCTCTTGGCTTTCCAGCTTCCAAAATTGTGTTGCGATTGTTTCTTCTCTCCTTCTCCCCATCTTTGTGTATTTAGGTCTTTGTGTATAATTTTGGGAAGGAGAAAAAAATAGTTGTGGCTCTTCAAGCTACTCTCTGTCCAGAAGCCAATAATAATAATAACAAAAACAAAGCCACAGCACACCACAGCAGCAGTGGCAACAACAACAATGGATAGCAAGGCCCTCATTTAGCCTTTGTTATAAACCCAACGCTATTCTGCACACTTTACACCTCTTAACTCACTTAGTCATCACAGCAGCCCTCTGCAAAAGATTCTGCCACTGTCCATGGGATTTATGATCTCTCTGAAGGAGGAGGTCCTGCCAGATCTCACCCTGCTGTTGCCACTGTCAGGTCTTCCTGTCCCATTGCTGCAAACTATGACTTCGCATTAGGGAACAAAGCTGTATATTGGAGACAGAGCTGATTTTGGACTCAGAGAACTGCGGCCAAGTCCTGGCTGTACCTCATCTTTATTATGTCTTCCTAGGCAGAATACTTAAATTGCCTGAAAGGTAGTTTCCTCATTCCCCCATGGAATTAGCCAGGACTATTTTGAGAATCACATGATAAAGCATGTACAGAAGTACTAAGTACAGTCCTTGGCTCCTGGGAGGCTCCATACATATGGGTTAGATATATGGGGAGTGTAGGGTTATGGAGTCAAAGGATGTAGTGCTGAATTGTATTCCCTCCAAATTCATATGTTGAAGTCCTAATCCCCAATACCTTAGATTGTGGCTGTGTTTGGGGATAGGGCCTTCAAAGAAGTAAAAAGTAAAGTGAGATTATGTGGGTGGGCCCTAATCTGATAGGACTGGTGTCCTTCTAAGAAGAGTTGACTAGGACACAGAAATGCATAGAGGGGGCCATGAAAAGACACCAGGAGAAGACCAGTTTCCCAGCTGCAGAGAGAGGCCCTGAAAGAAACCAATCCTGCCAGTACCTTAATCTGGGACTTCCAGCCTAGGAGAAATAAATTTCTGCTAAGTAATTCAGTCTGTGGTACTTTGTTATGGCAGCCCTAGCAAACTAGTATGGAAGTCCCAGGTTCAAGTCCCAGCATTGTCACTCACTAACTGTGTCACCTTGGGCAATGTCCTAATCTCCCTGAGCCTCAGTGTCCTCATCTATAAAATGGAGCTGATAATAATAAATAAAACAAGATGGCCGAACCTGCAGTCTTGGCATAGATTTAAATCAGCTAATGGACACAGAAAGGCCTCTGGAAGTTGTTTGGGGCCCAGCAAGGCCTGCAGAGATCCAGGCACACAGCAGCGATGATGGTGCAATAATGCCCTTGTTTGAGGGATGCAGGGTGGTGGGTATGTGATTTCGCATCCCCCATGCATATTAGATTGCCCCACTAGGGCAGGGCCAGATCTTGAAGCCAGGCACCATTCCAGAGAAGGGAGCCTCTTCTTGGCAGTATTTCCATAATATGAGCACTCAAGGACCCTAGGATAGGACAAGCAAGTACTGATAAATACACATGACAGTGACCAATGGGCTGAACAGATATGGTTGCCCTGGAAAGCTGCAAGTCTGACTCTGGCGCCTGAGACTTCTTGTTGGACTCCATTTGCATCCCTCCATCTCCATGAGGTCCCCACGACACCCTCACCACTCAGTCCCTTACAGGACCTGCTTCTGCAAATGCGCTGCCTTTAGAAATGTGCATTTTGGTAACAAGTCATCCTGTCCCTGTACCATGTTAAGCCATTGAAGGGCTTGTCCTCCTGATGAAGGAAAGCTAAGTATCATCAAGAGTTTTTTTCAGTAGTTACTTTTCTGTGGGGCCAAGTTTACTTAAATGCAAGATCATCTCTACCCCAAACTGTTTTTGTGCTGTGTGTTACCCGCCAGTAAGAATGAAGTCACTAGGACATGATTAAGGGGAGGGACAAGGAGAGGCAGAAACTGAGCTTGCTTGGGCTGAAAAGCCAAATTTACATCCCTCTGAGGAAGCCACGTTACTGCTGACCTGATCAGAAGCAGAATTCTGACTCTCATTGACATCAGAGGCTCAGAGCAAACAGGAAGTTTGGAACCAGAGGGAAATTCCTGACTAAATTTGTTCGAGGGTTTCAAACAAAGTTTGAGCTAATAGTATGTGTGAAAGAAAGAAAGAGAGAGAGAGAGAGAGAGAGAGAGAGAGAGAGAAAGAAAGAAAGAAAGAAAGAAAGAAAGAAAGAAAGAAAGAAAGAAAGTGATCAAGGACCTTGCCATCTATTTTTGTATTTCTCATAGAACTGAGAATCCAGTACAGTTGTAAACGACTTTTGGGCTCAAGCTCTGTCTTCGCTGCTCATTAGATGTATGATCTTGAGCAAGGAAGTTATTTCTCTAAACCTCAGTTTCTTCATCTGTGAAGTGGGGGTGTCCCCTTCCTCAGAAGGATATTGAGAGAAGCAAATACACACTGATACCCATAAAGTAATTGCGACTGTGTCTGGTACAAAGTAAGTCCTCCCTAAGTGTTAGCTGCTGTCATTATTGTCATATTATTCTGTTGCACAAGTGGCTGAGTGAACAGTTGATAAGATTCACTTTGTTCATCTTGAAAATCTCACCATGAATGAATCCTGCCGGCTGGCAAATGACTGAAAATGTCTTGTCACGTTGGTTTCCAAACAAAGACAAGTCTGAGTCGGTGGGACCGGCCTTAGGAGGAGGGAATCAATACCTCTTATTTTATGACTATGATGATTATTAGTTTATATTGTTATTTTATGACTATTGTTTTATGACTGTAAAAGTCTTGGAGTGTGCTTTACTGCAATATAGTCAACAGTCGAGCCTGAATCCTTCCGAGGTGTGGTCAGTGAAGTTTGCTTCTTCAGTGCCTTTGGCTAATGACTGACCTACTGAAAAGAGGAGTTGTTTTAGCAAACCGTGGGGGGCTTTGCCTCATGATAAGTGAGGTGTACCCGAACATCTGAGCTGGTCCTGTGATCTCTGACGGCCCTGGCTGAGTCCAGCATGGCTCAGGATGGGCGGTGGGGGACAGAGTGCTTCATGTGAAGGCCACACAGGTCACACTTAATTGCCTTTGCTTCTTTTTCTGGTCATGTGGTAACAGGCTGACCATTCCTGCAGATTAATTATCATAAAACAAGGAGTTCACGCAACTTCTGGCCCAGAAGTCTGCAATCACTCTCTGTTATCAGGATAATGTCTAGACTGCTTCTACCTCTTACCCAAAGCCAGCCCCAAGCTGACCCTCTTAACTAGCTTCATCTCTGGGATTTGCGCACATTCTCTTTCTACCCCCACCCCACCCGCCAGCATCTCAAGTGTTTCCGCCGCCAGGTTCCTCCTCATATATCTTCTTGAGCCTGACAGGTGTCCTCATCCACACAGCCATACGTGCTGTACCCATGTCGCCTCCATCCTGCACGTCGACGGTCACAACAGGACTCCTCCCTTTGCCTTTTCCTGGAAGACCATACCTTCTTTTTCACTTTCTATTTCTTCTGACTCACGTTCTTTGAGATTCAGCTTCAGCTCACTTCTTCTCCTGGTCCTTTCCAGGGCCGTTAGTCCCCTCTTCCTCCTGTTAACATTGCATCTGTTACATTATATAATAGCATTTCTCACATTGTATTGTAACTGCTTCTTGGTTGAAAGATCCTATAGAGAGAGCTTCCCCGGGTCATGCCAAACTTATGCTTTTGCCCCATGGCCCTTGATTTCTTGGCCAACTCATTCAACTCTGTTGAGGAAACACCTCCGTGAAAGTGGGGGAATGTTCTAAACATATTTGGCCACAGGATGAATTTTCTAATGACTTTTTGCTGGACCGACATTTCCTTGGGCCCCTTTTCTCTGTGCTGTGCCCCTCCCATGACTCTTTATTCTTCAGTGTCTGGTTGATGATGGACTTCCGTGGAAGGAACATGGGGTTGGGAATCAGGGGCCAGAACTCTAATAGGCGCTGTCTCAGCCAAGTGACTAGGCAAATTCTCCTTTCTGGACCTCAGTTCCCTGCCTATAGGCAGGATTGGTTGATCTACCTCTGTGACCCTAAGATGTTGGTCTGGGAATGCCTTGAACAGAATCTGAAAATGAAACTCTGAAAAGCATCACCAAATGATCTCAGTGAGGCTCTGGAGGTAACTGAATCCAAGCAGCAAGAATAGTGGTGCCCTTTGGAAGGGTTCAGAGGTGTGACCCGCAAGTCCCATGATCCCTTAGAACATGAGATGTCATCAGCAGGTGGTCCCATTTGCCGCTCTTTGAGGATCAGATCACCATGTGTGGGTTCTCCTTCCTAATGTCTCCACAGTCCTTCCTCTTAATCAAAATGAATAGTTTTTCAAGGCTCTACTGTAGGCAAGTTAAATAGTTAAATATTTATCCCAGTAGTGAGCAGAGTTCCTGTGAGGGGCTAAAACCTACCATATGGGCTAGAAGCAGCTGAAGAACGAGGCTGCTTGCTTAGGAAGTTGTGGTCCCATTGGGTCATGCTCGCGGGTCAAAGACCCTCTCAGAAGCGGGGCATCTGTCTGATGAAATTTGATCCCTTGTTAGAAATCTGCTAATCTAAAAGCATTCTTCCAAAGGGATTTCTCTTTGGGTTTGTACCTTTTCTTGAGAAGCAACCAAAAAAAAAAAAAAAAGTCTCTGTTGTTTAGAGAGCACTGTGCTTAAACAGATGCTCATTTCTTCAGTCAATGGTTGTCAAGTCCCCTTGGTATGTCAGGTGTAGGACTTCAAGATGCCATGAAAGGGAAGAGATGCATATTCTCTGCCCTCTTGGCACTCAGGTTTGGGTGGGGATGCCAGATAATAAAACAGGCAATAACAATAAAAACTGATATGAATGATGATAGGGAAGCCACATAGCAGAGATACCTCGGCTACTTGGAGAAAGTCAAAGAAGGCTTTCTGGGGGAAGTGACCTCTCCCATTGAGGCCCGATAAGTTGGAGTTGGCCAGAATGAGAGGATGTGGGAGAGGGAGCTATAGGCTTAGGGTGGGGGAATGCCAAATGGGCCTGTGGGTTTAAAGAATTTCTACAAGCAAGTATCTCAGACCAGAAAGGGAGGCCTGGTGAGCAATGAGGCTTGAGGGAAGGCCAGGGTCCCCATCCTGAGGGGCCACAGATGAACTGTAGAAGCAATGTCACTGTCCAGGGACATGATCTTAGATTGTATGATAACTGGGGGCCATGGAAGATGGGCTTCTATTTAATAGAATTGCAGAAGTGGAAGCAAACTTGGAGGTCAGCTCCTCCAGTTCCATCCCTTACAGATGAAATAAACTGAAACAGAGGTTGTGTGACTTGTCCAAGGGCATTCTGTCTTTTGGTGACATAGGCAAAATCGTGAGTTGGGGTATATTTTGATGGTGTGTGTTGATAAGCTGACTCTAAACAGACAGAAATACCTCATTTATAGCTGATCGCTGTGGTGTAAATACTGCCCGTGTGGTCTATTTCAAATTACCCATATTTAACCATCAGCTCCCAAAATTCTTAGAAGTTGAACAGTCTGGTTTCTGAGCCAGTACGAGCCAGCAACAGCGAACCACAGGGAAAGCTGACTCTGTGCACCTCTGCCAAGCTCTGTGATCAGTGACATCTTGCTGGTGGTTTGAAGCCAGTGGTGGAATTCAGCAAATGCTACAGATTAAGGTTTGTTCCCTTGGAGAGCCATTGTCAAACATTGACCAGCACAGTGCTATAAAAGGAATCTGAAGTTTGGGTTGGGGGTGCTGTTCATGTCACCCACATCCTTACTGATTTTCTGCCCACTGGATCTATCACTGAAAGGGGCCATTTGTCCATTTCTCCTTTCAGTTGTATTTTTTCCTAACAATTTTTCTAAGCTTTAATTCACCCAGTGTACAATTCACCCACTGCAAGTATTCAGATCATAGTTGTTGTCATTGTTGCTGCTGTAGCTGTTTTTTGTATCTTCACACATCATGCACATTTCCATCACCCCCAAAGAAGCTTCGTTCCTTTTAACCATCATTCCCCCAGCCTCCCACCCCTCACCACCAGCCCTGAGCACCCACTTATCTACCTTCTTTTTCTTTAGATATTTCATGTAAATGGAACCATACAAAACACGGTTTTTTGTGATTGGCTTTCTGGATATTTGCAAAGTCCATCCATGTTGTAGCGTACATTGGTTCCTCATTCCTTTTTATGGCTGAATAGTGTCTCACTGTAGGGATATAGCACATTTTGTCTATTCATCCATCAGTTCATGGACCCTTGGGTTGTCCACCTGCCACTCTAAATATTGCTCTACCAGTCTCTGAGTGGACCTAGGTTTTCATTTAGCTCCTCTGTGTACCTAGGAGTGGAAGTGCCAGGCCCAATGGCAGCCGTTTAACTTTCTGAAAAGCTGCCTGTTTTCCAGAGTAGCTGCGTGGTCTTACGTTCCCACCAGCAGCACATGGAGGTTCTAACCTCTCCACGTCCTGGCCCGCACTTGTTATCAGCTGGCTTTTGATTATACATCTGAGCAGATGTGACATATATCCCGTTGTGGGTTTGAGTTCTCTCAGTTTTTGCCTCTACTTTGACACTCTGCTGTTAGGTCCATCCCTGTTTGGATTTTAGGTCATTTAGAAGAATTGACCCCTTTGTCATGATGTAATATGCCTCTTTATTTCTGATAATTTTCCATATTGTGAAGTCTGCATTGCCTGAAATTAATATAGGTAATCCAGCTTTCTTTTAGCTAGTGTGAGGACTACGTATTTCTTTCTCCATCCCTGTTTGTTGTTTTTAAATCTACTCCGACAATCTCTGTCCTTAATTTGGCATATTCAGATTTTTTTTGTATATTCAGATTATTGACATAATTGAATTGATACCTACCATTTTTTGTAACTATTCATTACATTTTTTCTTTGTTCCCTTCCCTTTTTCTGTTGTCTTTTAACTGAAAAGAACAATTAATTTTAGTTTTAAGATGCATCATCAAAATTATTAAAACACGGGAGGGGGAATGTATGTTCTAGAATCTATGAGACATGGCCGTAATACCCCCCTTACAAGAAGGTTGTGAGGCTCACATAGGACCATTTATCAAAGTACTTAGCCCAGTATTTGGTTTGGCAGTGAGCACTAGATATTAACCATAACCATAATTACTGTGTTAGTACTATCTGATTAGTTTGTGGACCACAGCTGACTTAGACACCCCAGTTCCATTACTGCACCACAGTTGAAAATAATTACCCTAAATACATAGGAATATAGATCTGGAGTAAGTCTTTTTGTTGCTTTTTGTTTTGTTTTTTTGTTTTTAAGTCACTTGTTGAGAATATGTTCTCTTGACCTGCTCTGTAGTCCATAGTTAAACACAGAACTCTGAGGTCAGACAGCCCAGCATTTGAATCCCACCAGACTTGTCACTTACAGATGTTTGACCTTGGGGAATTTCTGAGCCACTCTAAGCCCTAGTTTCCTTATTTGTCAAATGCTTATATTAATGCCTTCCTCATAGAATGTGATCAGGACCTAGCAGATACTCAGATCATAGATATTATTATCAGTTGTCCAATCTCTTCCTCTAAACCAAATGCTCCCTGTGTCTCAGTCTCCCTTTTTGAGCTGGAAACTCTAGCCAGGACCTGAAGAAGGCAGAGGGTACATAGAAGGATGTAAACATTAGCAGGAGAAATGCCTTAAACCACAGGGATGGATCTCTCCAGCTAGATGTGGCAGTGGGGAAAGAGAGTGGGGCTGTTTCCTGGCATGCCTCATGTAGGGGATTGCCTCTCAGCCCTGGACAGGGGTAGCTCTGGGCCAAGAAGGGACTCCTGGCTGAGGCAGGCAGCAGGGGCAACAGGCCAGTAACCACCCTTCTCACATCTACCATAAAGCAGTGAATCTTGATGGAAGACCAGCTATGTATTCATCTCAGTCCCAGCTATCATGGAGACAATGATTGTGCTTCATCTCTGCAGTTTTCTCCTCAAGAATATTCTGGATACTGCTGGTTATTCATTTATTTCTCTCTCTCTTTTTTTTTACTTATTTGCTTTTCATATATATATATATAATATGTCTATATATTTTATATATTTGTATTACTTATTATAAATATACTTTAATATGTATAAAATATTTTTTCCCTGAATCTGCAGTTTTGGTTTAATAGAAATGAATCTCTACCTCTCTCTTCATTCCCTGGACACATTTTTAATGTCTGAACAGCCAGCAGGCTGGCCTTTGGACCCAGATGAGCAGGGAGACGTACACTCACAGAAAAACTCTATAGTGCTTGGTTCTGTTTCTGCTTGGCCTAGCAGTGATGGCTATGTCAAATAGCATAGAACTAAACATATGCAGACCTAGGCCTGTCCAAGAGGAAATTTCTATGTGGAACCTAGTTTTTTATGGTCAGAGGGCTTTGTTCATGATCTTTCTGAGTTAAGGCTGCAACCTTCTAGAAGCTGGGCATCACCTGGCCAACATAGCTGGAAACAATATTGCCCTCCCAGAATCTAAGGCTTTTAGAAGAATCTAAAACTCTTTCCCTCTAGAGAGCCTTTTTATTGTGTTTTATGATTCAGTGAGAATTTTGTGATGTACTGACATGAATTTTTAAAATATGGTGAATTAAAGCAATTATCTGTATTATGTAAGCCAAGAAAAAAGTCAGGATTTGAAGAAAAGGGATTTGAAGCATTAATAATATGTATTTAGAGATCCCTTTTCTCAAGATCGTGTTTTCTGGAAGATCCCAGGAAATCCCCTCCCACTGACCTGGGCTGCTGAGGAGATGTAGCCACAGCTTCATGAAGCCTTCCAGCCTGTCCTGAGTGGCCCTCCACATGGAGCACACTCTGGCGAGCTTCCCCCTCGGGTGTCCCTCCTTGACCACAGTGGAGTGAAAGCCTCAGTCATAGGCACTGGGAGCTTATACTTGAATAAAGTGGCAGGGAAGTATGATTTCACAAGTTATCAACTATCCAAAGCAGAACAAATGTTCCAAGCTCAGCTGGTCACTTTAGGCTCTCACAGCCTGACCTCGTTCCCAGATACTGCTCCCCATCCTTTCTGTGTTCCTGAGAAGTAGCGGAGGTGATCGTTTTTGGAGAAAGCCTGGAAACCTAAGTTATTGTTGGCACAAAGAAATGCACATCTAATAAAACCCAAATCCCCAGCATGCCATGTCCACCCAGTCTTTCTTGTCCAGACTTAAGCCCCTGAGCACGTGACTAGAAGAATGCGCTAAGAGGTGTAAAGAACCCAGAAGCCCTGTTTCCCTGGAGATTCCACAGCGTTCTCCAGTGGGCACCCTATGCAGTCTAAGGACACATTTATGTGCATAGGATATGGTATCTGGCCATTGATGGGGGACGTATCCTTGCGTGCATGAAGCCAGAGTTTGGAGCTACCTCTGTGTATGTCAGTACTTGTGTCAAAGCTACCAAGTTCTTTGTGTATATGTGTGTTTGTGTCTGAATTATAAATCAGTATTTCCAATGGAAATAAGATACCGAGCTATAATTAGAACCTGCTTAGAATCAAACACAGGCTTCTTACTTTCTCTCTGTAATTAGCACCACGTCACAGAGGGTAACCTGGGGAGCACAGCTCAGAGAGCTCTCCCATCATTTGCATTCTTTTCTGCTATCTTTGTATATGACTCTTTGTTTTTCTTTCCAACGTGAGACAAAATTCCTTACTGTCGGGAACCAAAGGCCTAAAGTTACAGGAAGAAAGATCTTGTTTCACAGCGTGACAGGGGCAGGAGGATTGGGGTGAGATTTCTCCAAAAGGTGAATGAGCATTTGCCCAGTGGCCGTGGAATTTCTGAGTGTGGGTAGGGATGTAGTGTTTGCTCCATCTCGACATGCTTCATTTTTGTTGGTGTTCCCAACTGAATTGTGAGGCCTTGGTCAGGGATCATGACCTCTCCTCATCCCCGGCTCTCCAAGGGGCCCAGCCTATAGCTGCATGGGAGGCAAGCCACTGTCAGGGAGGATATCCCTGTTGACACGGGGGCACATGCCTACGGCTGGAGAATGTCAAACCAGAGGTGCCTTTTAGAACTTCTCCCAGAGCAGTGTGCACACGTGGGGATGAGCTCCTTTGCACCTACAATCCATAAGAGAAGCTTCAGGATTCTAGCTTACACCATCTCCGTGCTGGGTAACAAGCAGTTGGGTAACTGAGACCTAGGTGTTTCAAATAAAAGAAGAGGTTGAGGAAAAATGCAGAAGGAGATTGGAGAGCTTCTGGGGTGACCCGGTATGGTAACCCCGTACGGTGGACAGCTTGCAAAGAACGTAAGCTCAGAAGTCTGGGTTGTTCTGAGGATGAGTTCCTCCCTGCTCTCCACCTCAACCAAAACTAAGTGGGCCATGACACTGTTGGGATTTGGTCCGCGCTAATGACAGTGCTGACCCCGCAGCCTCCATGAGCTCACCGGCCCAGTTTACGTCGTCTGTCCCCACTCTCCCCGTGGTTGTCCAGAGACAGCAGTTTAATAATCACAAATAATGCTTTTTCTGAGAAGAATTCTATTAAAAAACAAAACCAAACTGCCCCCCCCCCAAAAAACCGAAAACTCGTTGAAAGGCTGGCTAGAGAAACGTGAGGATTAAAAACTTCCTAGACTGAAATTAGGGGAAGGAGAAAGTAGCGAATGAGCATGTACTTCAGCACTGAGGTCTGCAGGGGGGAAAACCAAACTGTGGATAGCAGAAAGATACTTCACTTGGAGAATCTAGAAAATTTTTTGGTGGTTTTTCTCACTACTGTCTAAAGGGAAGCCCGCAGTAAAGAAAATTGTGGGTCAAATTTCATATAAGAAGGAACATGAAACAAAGGATCTTATCTTTAACAGCTAAGAACCCAATTTAATGTTTGAAGGAACATGAGGAAAAAAAAATACAGGTGACTGTCAAACATACTATAAAATCCTGTCAGATTAGCTCTTTCAGAAAGCACGCAAGGGCATCCAGAGGCTGGGAATTTCTCAATGCTGCCATGAGGAAATGGACTGATTTTTTTTTTTTTTTTTTAGGCAAACATACGAGAGTTTATACATCCAAATGAGTACTGTCATCCCCTCTGAGGGAGTCCTCCTGGGATACTTTGTTCTCAGGGGAAAATGCTGCTTTTACATTGAGTATTTTTATACTCCCCTCTAGGTTTTCCTTTGAATGCTGTCCTTCGTGTCTAATGGGTTCTCCTTTAGTAGCGAACCTGATTTCTGAAAATCATTTTGTGTCGTCAAAAATCATGTGTGCATATAATGGCAAAATCCTGGTTTATCTGAGGGGCTTTGAAATGATGCATTCTAAAATAAATTCTACACGAGGTCCAGAAATCAAGGGGGTGGAAGCAGCAGCCTCAGTGCTCTCCACAGTGATGACCAGGGACCCAACATGCAGCCACCTGGCTGGGCGATCATGTGCCTGTGAGCTGGACACACCTGGATAGGTGGGATCCTGGGTCTGCATGCTTGCCTGTTCTGTCGCTTTCTGACCTTCAGTTTCCTCATTTAAAACCTGGGATAGGAATAATACCCACCTCACGTGACTCCTTGGAATATATACATATATATATTTTAAGTTTATTTATTTTTTTAGTAATCCCTGTACCCAGGGCAGAGCTTGAACTCACGGCCCAGAGAACAAGGGTCGCAAACCCTTCCAACTGAGCCAGCCAGGCACCCTGTGACCTTGAGGAATATTAAATGAGGTGATGCTTGAAAAGGACATAGGGCACAGTGATTATTTATTGCTATTATTCTTCCCTCATAATATCTTGCTGTGGAACTGGGCACTCGATAAGTGATCTCTGAGAGGTAGTGGATTTGTTGTGAGGTTGACGCTAAAAATGTCTGGCTTTGAGTTGAAAGTATATCCGTAGCTGAAGAGTGGGGTCATCTAAGGTAATCGCAGAAGGGCTAGGAAAACACGTCTAATCCTCAATCCCGTGGAGCTCTTTCAGAAGGGTATTTATTTACCTCAGAGTTCTACCTCAGCTCTCCTAGCCTGGGAAGTTGACTATTACATCAAACAATGGAATTCATATGAACAATAAGAAAAAAGGTTAAGTAGCATGGATAATTGAAGAACAAACTGTCAGAGAGTCAAGTAACCCTATATAGCGGAAAATGTCCTTGGGACAGTTTTTGTCAACCTGAGAGACTCCTCTGTGGCCTCATCATTCAAAACCTATGAGGTAATTTGTTTAACTTGAGCAGGAGCGGCATGACCAAGAAGAAAACCGACCTCAAAGTCCACAAACAAAGGAGAGTGGGTCCATGGGCAGTCGTGGGACAGGGTGGGGAAAGACAAACTGCCCAAGTTTGGCCAAAGATCTAGTCACCCTTTTATGACAATCTCAAATTGATCAAGAAGTCTTTCCATAGCTTTTCAGGTTCGAAAGGGAAACTAGGCATTCTGGCAGCTCTGCACATACCGTGTTGACTGCGAAGCACAGTGTGGTGCACTATTATAAGCCAGATATTAAAAATTAGAGGAAAAGGCAGAAACACAGTGGGGGACACTTTCCATGGAAAGCCTTGAAGTAACAAAAAAGACAAACAGAAGTGAGGCTATTTGCTCAGCACCATATCGTCGCTGACTTCAATAAGGAGGCTCTGAATGCTTTCTCGTAAGCACGGAAGGTGACATGTAAGAACAGAGACCTTCTTGGGGATAAAACGTAAGAGATCCCTCTTGTTGGGCAAGAGTAACTACGGGACCTGGAGGCTTAGGTATTAACCTGTCCACACATAGGCCTGGAACATGGACTGAGGGGAGCCTGGTGTTTGACCCAAGGCCCTCTCGTTTGAACAACCAGATTGAATCTCAACCTGGAACATGAGGAGCACAAGTTTGTTCTTGGGATGCGGGAGCTAAGTGAGATGGAGGCATGGGAAGCAAGGGGACGTTGACGGCCTTGGCTCCTGGAGAAGGAGCCAATGGCTTATGAAGACTTTTCTTTCACTGGTTCCTGGGAACCACGGAGTCAACACAAATTAGCAGAGCTAAGTAGGCAGAGTGGGTTTGGAGGCATAATTAGTACTGTTTTTCTCTAGTCTTGACCTAACTGGAGTTCACTGGGTATGTAATGGAAAAAAAACAACCAGCTTGATATAAAAATACAGGAAATGCCTGCAATCACTGCTGATTACAGTAGCAGCTTTCCTTCTGTTATTTTTGTGAAGGAGGAAAAAAAACCCCAGCATTTGTTAGGTTTGGTCTTGTATTGCTTTTTTTCCCTTTCCTAAATGGTAGAAACAACTTGGCCTATTAGTTCTTTTTAGGGCATTCTTTTCTCTAGCTAAATGATGTCACTTAATCTTTATAAATAAGGGGTGGGGCAGAGGCAAGAAGACATTCAAATTCTT
The DNA here is from genome assembly GCA_002007465.1 of Ailurus styani. Taxonomy (NCBI): domain Eukaryota; kingdom Metazoa; phylum Chordata; class Mammalia; order Carnivora; family Ailuridae; genus Ailurus; species Ailurus styani. Next base: position 2,990,089 of record LNAC01000096.1, read on the forward strand.
ATCATAAATAAAATTCCTTTAAGTACAAAATACATTCAAGTGGTTCTAAATGTGGCTTATTAGCCCTGGGGGCTCATGTTTTCTGAATTCCTCCAGTTGCTAGTCCCTCTAGGCTGTTGAGAATGAATTTTGTTTTTAGCATAGTGCCTCTTTTTGCAGTGTGGTTTACATTAGGGCTGGAAGAGGTAGTACCGTTTCCAGCAATTTCTTTTCTCAGAAACCGTCACCTCTTAGCAAGTGAAGACACTCATACAAAGAGATCTTCTGAACTAGCGGACTAAAAAACACACAATGTTCAGACAGAGAGAGCTAGATTCTTACCAACCAGGAGCTAGCAAGAAACACCCACCCAGTCTGTTAATGACGTTCATCTAGCATATTTCACTTTTGGCTTGAAGATTCTTAATGCCTGTGGCTGGAATTGGGATGGAAGTTATGGTTATAGTGTGTCTTTTAAAATGCCACCTGGGAACTGGCTGGATTCTCCTAGCTTTCAGTCGTTGGGTGCCTTGGGGGTCTACAGATGGGTGGCCCCTTGGGCACCACCCAGAGATGCTGCGCTTTGCCAGTAAAGCCTCGAGGCTCCTTTGTTCGTAAGGCTTTTCAGGAAGTGTTGTCATTCCAGACAACAGACTTGGGGAACTCACCTCCCCACCATGGAGCTCAGGAAAAAAAAAAAAATAGAGTTTAGTTCTCAAGCCACAGCACTGTTTAGGGAGGGAAAGCACTGAACTCAGGTTCAGAATGCTATATTCAGCCATAGTTTGTTCAGCCGTCTGATGAGATCGGACCACATGATTCTTGACTTTCCTCTGATGGGGTTCTCAGCTGGGGGTGATTTTGCCCCCAGGGGACAAGGGGCAATGTCTGGAGACGTTTCTGGGGTTCACCTCTGGGAAGGGGTCTGCTGTGGCATCTAGCGAGCCACCGGTGATGCTACACAGCCTGTGACGCCCAGGACGGCCCCCACCACAAACCATCCGGCCCGCGTGCCGGGTGCTGCCGAGGCCGAAACTCCCTGCCTGGCTCCCGAGTCCTCTAATGGTGCCGAGAGTTGGGAATTAACAGGTTATGCCACTTGTGGGGGGCAGGAGGGGACATGGCCAGAAGGGCAGGGTTCTCAGATCCTGAAAAAATCAGACTGAGAGGCTGAAGGCTTTTGAACCCTTCTGAAGATAAGGGGAAGGCATAAGGCAGAGATTTCCCTCTTCTTGCATTGCCTTTACTCCACTCTCCAAGATTCTACAACAGAACCTCAGAGATTATACTGAACTTTTTGTGAAAGAACTGCACCCATGTTTGAAGGACCAGAGGAGCTTTTATTTTCTGTAAATATTAAATCAAGAAAGACATTTAATCTACCCATACCATAAAAACTGGAACAGTCTAAGTGTGATTCTCTCTTCTTATTCATGTATTAAGATCAGTTTCCCCGCCCCAGGTGGCCCTCAGGTTTGGTTACAATGAGCATATGTGGATCCTTTGGAACTGCTTGGCCCACTCACAAACTAAAACCACTTCTCTCCACGTAAATTTTGCTTCAAACAAAACAATACAAAAATTTTAAAGTAATTTTACCGTCATAATTCGATTTAATCAGAGCGCCTTAATGTCACCCCACCCTTTACTCTTTTATGGGATGATTTATGCCAGTAATGGTTTGGTGTTCTCGGGATTAAAGGAATTAAGAATACACAGGTAGACAATTTTCATTTCCACCTATGTGCCCCATCGTAAAGTAGACTTCGTATTGTTTATGGCCTCTTGGGACCAGACTGCCTGAACATGAGATTAGTCTGCAGAGGCTCTGCCCCCAGCCCCCTGAGTCAGGCTCCACCCTGCGCCCTTCAAGAGAAGTCTCTGTGTTCTATTCTCTCTTGACTCCAGGATGCCTAGTGCCTTCGCTGCCTGCCTTTGACACCTGCAGTCAGTACCTGAAAACACCTGCTCAGTCTGCAGCACAGTGGGCTCTGAGATGGCAGCGCTGTCCACAGGGAAGTTATAGGGCCTAGCACGGTGCAGGGGACATTAGGAGATGGCGAGAAAATGTTGACTGGTTTTTTTGACCAGAAATTCTAGGTTGATGGTCAAGTTCACCAATTTCAGTATGTCAGTAGGTACATTTGTGTTGAAAACAGACCAGCGTGCCCATAATCCCATAGCTCAGTACACCTAAATATATACCCAAAATGACACTTGTGCATGTCTCTGTATAGTCGGCTCACTCACTGAGCAGCCCTCTCCTAAAACTGGGTTTATGGTTAGTTTACATGGAGCAAGGCAGACTAAGGGAAAAACGATTTATGCCTGCTCCTTGTTTTTTTCTTTTTTTTACTCCCTTCTTTCCTCCTCCTTTTTTTCCCTCCCTGCCTTCCTTCTCACTTCTTTGGTCTTATTGAGGTCTAATAGGCCTCCAGTGAAGCACATAATTCTTATATGTGGATAAACCTTTCCATGACTAGCGTGCTGTATAATGCAGCTCGAGGTCCGGACTGTTTCTAGCACCTGGCAGGCTTTCCTGCAGTATGACCCCCTTGGAAGGTAACTGTCTTGTCCATGGGCAAGTTTTACATTCTGGTCTCTTTAAAGATGATCTGAGTGGTAAAATACCCTAAATAGCACTCATTTTCTCCCTCTGACCTTGCCTGGGTCTGAGTTCATATGAGAAGCTTCTCACTTGGAAAATGATCAACAATAGCTATTGAGGGGTTAAATAGTGACTGGCAATAAATGTCTTCCATATGTTCTCTCATTTAACTCTCAGGAATATAGCCTGGGTGGTAGATAATACTGTCCTCATTTTACAGATGAAGAAACCAAGACTTCAAGCTGCAACTTGAAGCAAAAAATCCCGTAGGCAGGAAGTGGGGGAGCCACGTGGGAATGTGGCCCGGGCACCATCGCCTGTTTTCTTTACCCCTGTGCCAACAGGTGTTTGCCTCCATTATACGCAGAGGAGTCCGAGCAAAGCCGGATTACTTTTCATATGAAATTGAATTTAATCCTTCCTACTAAAGCTTGAAGGAAGATTCTAGAAACCTTTACCAGACTGCCTTGCTGTGGGTCACTGGGACAATATTTACTGCCCATTGGGCATGGTTTCTGAAACCTCTCTCTGGGGTGCTATGTTTAATCTTTAAGAGGAAGGTTTACTCAAGTTCACTAGGAAAATGTGCAAATACAAGGAAAGGAAGAGGCTTACAAAGGAAAACACTTGAGCCCCCCCCCCCCGCCTTTTTCTTTCTTTCTTTTTTTTTTTTTTGTCCACACACTGCTAAGAGGAAATTCAGGGTAAAAAGATAAGCAAGTCACACATATTAATGTCTTAAACCATTGCCTCTAGTTGTAGGACAGTTACTGAAAAGTAGGAGACTGAAATAAGGTTCAGCGAAATCTTGAAGATAAAGGAATTTGGGGGAAGTGTCAAAAGCACTACCCCAAAACAAGGCATTACTTTTGGGGGGGTGGTGAATGAATGATTTCACCTGTTTACTCCTAGAATCCTTAAGAAGTCCGTATCACATGGATCAAAAGCAAATGTATTGGTTTTAAGGACATATTGTATCTTGTTCCTCCTTCCACCCTCTTTGGTTTTGGGTGGTAAGGTTTAGCACCTCCCAAAGCACAAAGAAATCAAGTTGCCAACAATGAATGAAGGAAAGGAGTGTTTATGAGGCACGTACTGATCTGAAGGGGAAACAGACTCAAGGCACCTCGGAGTTCAAGCAACTGACAGTGGTCAAGCGATTTCACTAAGTTTGAAAAGTGATTTCAAAATGTTTGCTTGTAAATGAAGAGTTGTTAGTGCCAAACAGTGGACACTAATCTCATTTCTAATTATAATGGTGTTTTTGCCTCCTGAGACATCATAAGGATTATGAATAGACAACCATCTAGAGAGCATCTCCTTTTAAATACTAACCTACTGAGCTGATGTTAGTATCATCCAGTCCCTCCTCCTCCAACCCTCCAAGGGTTGGTACCCTTGACACTGCCCTGTGTTTATTCACCAGTTGGAAATTCCTGCTTATGTGGAAAATGACCATGAAGACCCAAGGCTCTGAGTTTATGTTAGAGCTCCCAGGTAGACGAAAGAGATCATAGTCTTTGTACCCGAAACGTCACTCATTGCTCTAACTTTGATATGCTACAAATTCAGCTCTCTGATCTTCTCCATCTAGCAAAGATCTTTATCCAGCCAATGTCGTGAGTGACAAGGATGACTGTGTTGCATGTTGATATAATGCCAGGTGGCCCTAAACAATTAAAAATATTTCTCCACTAGCAACCTCTACCTAATTGGTAAATATGGAGAGTCTTGAACCATTTATAGACAGTCAAATCTTTTCTGGAAAAAAAAAAGATATCTCACTTGGACTATCTCACTGGGGCACAATCAAGACACTTTGGTAATTATTTGCAACAGTGTCTTGCTTACTGCAGCCACCAATTGCTCTGTGTTCTCTCTCTCTCTCTAGCAATTTCTCAAGTTCTTCTCTGCCATACTTTAGTCAGTCTTCTCTCTCAAACTTTAGAAAATTGAAATTTAATCGATTCCTACTTACAGAAATCTAAATATTAGAATAAATGTCTTTGGAAGAATATTTGGGAAAATGAACTGATGGGCAGTGCCATAGTTCATCCATTTTGGAGAACTCAGTAATCCAAATTGTGTTAGAAAGGAAAAATAGGCATAGTCCCCATTTTGTGGCTGACAAAGAGTATTGTTTGGTTTCTGATAGACTGTGCTCCTCTAGAAAGTTCTTTGGAACCAGTCAGTAAGTGAACACAGAATGACTTTGAAGGCACATTTTTGGTAACAATGACTGAGTTTAATATAAAAGTTTAAGTTTATGGGAATCAGTTTATCTGGAACAAAGGAATCTTTTCTGAAGTTGGCACATCAGACTGGGGTTGGCTGTTGCCAAGCAGGGTTTAAAGGGGGGAAGGGAGAAGAAAAGTCAATTTCCTACATAGGGTTCACTCTATATCATTAGGAGGGAAATGAATTAGTCACTGACTTCATGTAGCCAAATACAACTAACTGATGGACTTTTTCCACTTTTTAGTATCTTCGATAATTCCCTTCTCCTAAGTTCACACATGCTAATAAATGAGAACACACACACACACACACACACACGCATGCACGCAAGCACACACACACACAACAGTAACAGTGCAAGGACACTTAGTAGGTACCTAATAAGTAAGGATCCTTTGAGAAAAACAAATGTTCAGCCTAGGACAGTGAGTCATTCGTAATTCACACTAGGATTAAGTAAGCATGAAAATCAGAGTCCATTCCATACGTGATTATCACCAGGACAAAATGGAGTGTGAATCAAAATCAAGTTGTACATGTCTTCATTGTGTCTAAGTGAAGTACCTGCTTAAAATGATTAAAAATTATCGAAGGAAGTTAATCTCTGCAAACAGCATGGCAGATGCAAGTGGCAGGATTGAGGCTGCCAAATCAAGGTGCTAATAACCCAACAGGTTGGTTCTTGTAGAGAGGGCTCAGGCCGTGCTGTTTGATCAGCTTGGCATCTGAGCTGTGGCACAGGCCAACGTGAAGGTTCTAGAAGAAAATTACTTAATGGATCTTTCTTTAGTCAATATTCCCAAGCGCCTGCAGTCTTAGAATCAGACCATCTTCAGCCCACAGAGATCTCTCCGAGTCTCCTCTGAGTACCTGTGTCCATTCTTTGTCAACCCACGGTTTTTTTTTTTTTAAATGCCTGTTCCATCTCAGGTACCACACAGGGTCCTGTGGAGATAAAGTGGTGAACTCAACGTGGTGCCTCCATCCTTTCTTCGAGCCTAGTTTGGGAGATAGACAAATAAATAGCCCTTCAGATGGCATGGCATGAATGGTATGCGAGGGCACATCCGGGTGCCTTGGCACCCCCGTAGGAGGGGCCCTGAAGCTACCTGGGGGAGCCCGTGAGAGCTTCCTGCCAGAAGTAAGTGATGGGAGTTGGCCAAGGAAGAGAGAGAGTGTTCTAGGCAGAGAGAACAGTTTCTGCAAAAGCCTTAATAGGTATACCTTTTATTTGACATTTATCAGTACTTAAATATATATTTTCCATTTTCATGCCAGCTTAAAAGCTTTTTCCCAGTAGAAACTCACTTAGTGTTCTTGGGTCTCCCTACAGCCCCTGGCATACGTGTAGGAGTTTGACAAACGTGAACTCCCTTCCCTCTTGTCCGGCACGTTCACTCCCGAGGGTAACGAAGATAACGCCACCGCCACGGCCTTCCCGGGAGCTGGCTGGCTGGGAGCAGGGAGGGCTGAGCCAGCAGGCACCAGGCCGGGGAGAGGGCAGCCCTGAAGAAGACTGGGCAAGGGGAGCAGAGGCTCCGGAGAGTGAAGATGCCTCTCTAACTCACACTTTCCGTAAGGCCTGGCAGTAATAGACTTGTCTAGATGAGCTCCTTTGAAATACGGGTAGCATGGCTGATATTTAACAGCTAGTGGCTATTTGTGCTATTTTCGGTCTCCACGCCCTTGGCCTGGGAGTTGAGGGCTAAAGTATGGAAAGAGCAAGGCTTGAGGGCCAGAAAGCCTGCAGACTTGGCCCTTCCTCGTTGGCTCCCTGCTTCAGCTTTGATTCCTTCTAACAGCTTCCAGGTCTGTTCTGCTCAAAATCATTGACCCGTGCCCTTAAACAATTTGTCACTGATACTTTCTTCTCAGATTGCTAAAACCCTGGACTCTAGAATCCTTATAATACAATGGCCCTATAGCAGTGATTCCTCCAGGTTTTAATAGCGGCTTAGTGTTTTCTCTTATTTTGAAGTTGGTGTAGAAACAGCTGTGGGGGCTATTTTTTAAAAAGATAGAGAGAGAGAGAGATCAAGCCCTACACCAGCATCTGATCCTAACCTCTCAGCTTCTGGATGTTCGTGGGTCATGTCAACATATGTTGTGTGGCTATCCTCTGTTCCAGTCTTCTCTTAAAGCATGGGTAACTGCTGCATGGGATACTGCTCATTCTATCATTTCTGACTGCTTTCGAGACCATATTGGTCTCTATTTTCCATCAGGTCTGTGCCTACACTAGCCGATGTACAGGTACTTGTGAGTGTATGAGGACCAGCAAGGTCTCTCCACTCTCAGAGTACTCTGGTCTGGCTCCTGAGATAGTTCTTGGTTGGAAGCCTTTGAGAGTGAGTGGCTGTCATCATGGGCAGCTGGCTACCACTGATGAGTGAGGGATTTTTAGACTGGCCTGGGACCCGTGACTTCGTCAGGGTAGTCTTAGTGCCAAGCAGAGGCTCTAGCTGACTTGCACAGGAAAGGAATTTGCTGGACAGTGGATGGGGCAGGTCACAGATACAGTGGGCAGGCTGGAAAATCAGTGAGAAATGGGCAGGGACCAAGGAGGCTGGACACAGCCATGCCTCATAGACACGACCATGGGCAACCATAGCCCGGTCAGCTCAGTTCTTTCACCTACCTGCCTCTGCCTCAGAAGTCACAGGAGCACCAAACTGGCCAAGCCTTGATGTCCCATGTCCTTCCACAACTCACACACGGGTGTACCCCTCCCCATCAAGTCAGATATGGTGGGAAATAAAGTCTAGCAGCAAGGGCACAGTCACTATTCTATAATTCCCAGTTCCGTTTCTTCACTCTGGTTTCCCCTTCTGCTGGTTGTTTACCATTGGGCTGCTCTCTTATGGTGTCACTTGAAATGTGGTCAGTCTGAAGGAAAAAAAAAACAGACATTGAATTCTGTTTATGGGGCAGACAGTCATTTTTGTGTAGGTGAGGGAGGAGTATGAAACTAGTGGTTTCGATGATCAAGTTTGGAAATCACTCACGAAGGAGAATTGGAACTTACGTTTGTCAAGGACCCACCCTATGCCAGGAACTGGAATGAATTTTTACATATTATCTTATTTAAGCATCACAGTAAGCCTTTGAAATGAGTAATTGTTATCCCCATTTTACAGGTGAGACACCTGAGCCTCAGTGAGGTTAAGTCCCTTTATTCATGTATCGTGAATAAGTCAGAACCCAAGTAACCTCCAGACTCCTGTCTGTGAGATGCCACAGCCTCCTTCTTGGTCTCAGGCTGTTGTTTTGTCTTAGTAATTCTTAAGCGGCATCATGGAAAAGTCCCCGTTTTGGTAAATATTTCCTAATTCTTTTTTTTTTTTTAGATTTTATTTATTTATTTATTTATTTGACAGAGAGAGAGGGAGAGAGAGAGAGAGAGAGAGAGAGAGAGAAAGATCACAAGTAGCCTGAGAGATAGCCAGAGAGAGAGGAGGAAGCAGGCTCCTTGCCGAGCAGGGAATCCAATGCGGGCCTCGATCCCAGGACCCTGAGATCATGACCTGAGCTGAAGGCAGAGGCTTAACCCACTGAGCCACCTGGGCGCCCTGTTTCCTAATTCTTATGCCCTTGATCTATAACCAATTTTCCAAGGGCTCCAAATCTAGATCTCTGGTTGACCATTAAAAATAAGATTGACAAGTCAATGAAATGCAGTTATTGAGAAGTTGGGACTGGACTGCCACACCTCACAACCTTCTGAGCCGGATATTGGGGTGACCCTGAAGTGAGATCCCCAGAGAATGACCGAGCTGTCAGTATGTACTCACCTGTCTTGGCACCTGGCCCTGGAGCAGACACTGTGGGGGGGTGGCTGGGGAAAATACGGACAGTGTAGCAGATGTGATCCCTCCTTCAAGGAGCTTCTGGGTGGTTGGGAACTCCTCCAGTGCTACTGATCTCTACCACCCGGTTTAGATGACATGGGGATGTGGTTAGGAGGCTGCTTTGTGGGGTGCAAATCCTGGTCCCCAGCCCCAAGCTAGCAGTGGGCTTCTGGGAAAGGCATTCATCTTCTCCAGATCTCAAATTTGTCATCTATAAGATGAGAGTGATGGTGGTACCCATTCCAGAGAGTTTCGGGGAGACTTAAGTGAGCTCACACACATGAGGTACACTAGTAAATACTCACTAAATGCCATCCTTGAGCAGGTGGCTTACGGTTTGCTCCTGGTGTCACCTGCAGGTGAAAGAAGCTACATATTAGAATTTTGTCTCTTATAAGTCATCTCACAAAGGCCAGGCATTTAGAAGGTGCTCAGTAAATACCCATCACTTCGTGGAAGGGAGAGGAGGACATGGGCCAGAGTTCATTCCAGCCTAAATGTTCATAGCACTTTCAATCCTTAACATACTACTTACTGTTTTATTAACTGATGTCCCATTCACACTAGAACGTAAGCCTAATGAGCACAGGGACTTTGTTTCCTTCAGGCCAAGGACAGAACGTGTCGCATAGTAGTTGCTTAGTCAGTATCTGAAAGCATGAATGATTTTTTTTTTCCCTAAGAAAGGAAAACAAGCCCACTAGCAACCTATGGCCAGCCTCTTCCCTGGGCCCTCCTGAGGCCTGGGCTGATGATCCCACTGTCCCCCAGACTCGAGCCCGCCTTGGGTTCTCACTAGAGGCCACCCACGGAAAGCTGCCCGAGCCTGTCCGTTGCCCCAGCTCCAGCCAGCTCACCTGCAGGGCCCAGGGCACAGCTTTTCAGATTGGCAGATGCTTAGTTTGATGTTGTAAAACTCACTGGGAATTGCTGCCATTTGGATTTATGATTTTAATTGTTTTATAGTTTATACTTGTGCCCTGCAGTGATTTTCCATTAAATCAGAACATTGACATTTCGAAAAATAGCAGGTATGGTTGTGGGTATATGTATCTTAACAGCTCATCTTTGGCAGTGAAAACTATTTAAGAGTCATCAGCAGATTAGGAAATTAGCATTTGTTTAATTAACCTCCACGTGGGGCTGTTAGTGCATGAAAATAGTGGATATTTTTTAGCTTCATAAGATGATGGATTTTGCATTTGTATATTCTTAAGGCTTCAAGAGTAATTGCTAGCATCCACCTCTGTTGGCATAAATGAGCAGGTAAGAATAAATTGCAAAATTGGAAGGAGACCAACACCACCAAATATAATCTAAGAAGTCACTTCAATGTAAAACATACACTGTATACACATGTATTATACTATATGGACATATGTGAACTACACAAATATACAAATAATCATACTAAATATTTGTTACATATATGAATACTAGGCACTTTATTACATGTATATTACATATATACTTAATTACATATATGTTTATTACATATATTTTTTGTGTATATATAGGCAATGTATAACTCCCCGAATCACTCTATATCATGTATATTAATCATACTGTATATGTATTACATATATAATGTATTATATAACTTTATTATCTATACTGTGTTATACACACAATACAGTACCTGGTATGATTAACACGTGAGGGAGTTACATGTTGCTTGGACTCATTCTCACACAGCACGTTACCTACTTGGTTACTTATATACTTCATGGCATATACACAGGCAACATGTAACTCCCAACAGCTCTGCACACATCTGTGTCTACAAATATTAATTTGCCTCTGTATTAGCAACACTATATACTTTCCATACATAATAAAGCACATAGATAATGAAGCGTGGGTCAGAAAGTATAGAGTACGATCACTCGAACATAGAGCCGTGGGTGTACTGGGAGACGCTGAGAGCACATCCTCACGGTACAAGTTCATGACCTTTTTAGTTGCCACTGAAGTTCAGCTTTTGCCACAGGACTTGGCTAAAATAAATTCGCAAATCGTGATTTATTTCAGAATAGAATGTATGGAGAACTGAACCACCAACAAATTGTCTTGAATTCGGCCACTCCACTTGCTTTCTGGCTGAGAACTACACCTGTCGTAGACCTCCTCACTGTCTCTAGCCAGCTGGCTTACCCCACATGCTGGCTTCATCCAGAACCAATTAGAAATATGTACCCTGTATAGGTAGAAATTGCTACTTGTCGTACACGCTCACGGTAGCTTCAGAATAGGAAGCTGTAAATGCTAACTCTGGGGGTCCACCCTGCTCTGTGTGTATACCGCATGCCCTTAGTACCCTTCCATGACCTCGATGTAATGAAAGAGACTTTGTTTGAAAGCCAGATATCCCTTTTCCCAAGGCAGAGATCGGTCAACCTATATCAAGTACCTCCCTCCATTGAACGTAACTTACTACTGTTTCATCCACGTCTGTGACCTTCCAGCCTGCTCTAGGGTGAGGATAAACGTGGCTGGTGATTGCCAGCAAAGTCAGGAAATGAATGATACTCTGAATTTTAGCTGAATGACATCAAATAAATCCAATCCTGTTCCAAGAATGGTCCCAGGGTTAAAGGAAAGGAAGCGATGACTCAGGCTGAACTCAGAGGCAGGGTAAACCAGCGGCCACTAGAAGGGATATAGGCCCCCTCTAGCCAGGATCTGAGAAGTGATATTGAAGCTGTGCCCCCCATCCCATCTTCCCGACTAACTCTGTAGAGTTTTATCCATCTATGCAGGTCCCCTGGAGGAAGTTACACCTCAAGCCATAACTATGTGCCCCCCTTAGCTCAGCAACAATGAACAGATTTGCAACTAATTCAAAACATTGATAGTTTGTGAGAAGGTGGTTTCTAACGAGAAGGAAGCAAAGAAATATCCAGAGCACAGGGACCCCCTCAGATGGAGCAGAAGGAAGGGAGGGCCAGGGAGGGCAGCCAGAAGGCAATGGGCTGGTAGAGAGGAGAGAGGGGCCTAGGGAACTGGACTGTTGTCGAGCTGGGCTCCCACTAGCCGGGAGTGGAGGGGAGCCGCTAGGTCCTCGCTGGCTGGGAGGCTGGACAGCTCCTGGAGACCATGTCGCTCCACTCTGGTAGGTCTTCTCTGAATGGAGCTCCTTCTTGCATGGAGACAGCTGCTGTCTTGTGCAAGGGCAGATTTCCCAGCGTCACTGCAGACTTGCTGCTTTCTTTTATTTCTTTCCCTGAGTAGAATTCTGGAATTCCCTTCCCTCCTTCCCATCGGTGGATTTGAAGTTTACAGTTCTTTTCTCTACTAAAGCTGTTCGCTGGGCCAAGCCTGGCATGTGATACTTCCACTGATCTGGAAAGCGTTTTCTTGAAATATACAATTTACGATCATTATCATCACTTCTAAATTGAAATATCTAAGCATAAACAGAAAACATCAATAAATATAAATGAGGGCAAGTGCCTTTATCTCTCTGAGCCTCAGGTAGATATTTGGGCTTCCTCCGGCTTCCTGAGTTTCCTCTCGGGTTGTCCGATTTAACATTGGGTTGGCTCACAGACCAGCCTCAGCCCGCTTCTCTGCTCAGACTATTGCAGCCACTCCCATTCGCTTTCCGGCTCAAACCTTCATCTCTCACTACCTGGTTGCCGTGTCCGCTTAGATGTCTCCAGGGCACTCCAGACTCAGCACTTGCGAGTGGAAGTCTCAGTCAATCCCTGCCCTCACTCCAGATCCAGGACCTCCCTGGTGCATAGCAGCTTCCCAGTAAATATGCATCAGCCGGAGCGGTAGAGGCTGCCTGTTTTATAAACTCCATCAGATTTTATGCTGCCTAATAATGAAAAGAAGTTTCTCCTTCACCTGCCTCCTGGTCATGGACCTGTGTACTCTCCGCCTCCACTGGCTGCAGGCCTGAGCCCCTGGACAAATGGGTGGGTGTGAGCAGAAGCCTTTAGCGGTCCCCAGAAGTGTGTGTGCACGCGCACACGCACGCGCACTCACATCTCCGATTAGCTGAAGAGCACCACACAGTCTTAAAGCAAATACCTTCTATGGCCAAATTAAACAAATACAAATGTAAGACTTCTTTTTTTAGGAATAATAAAATCTGTTTTCCGTCCCTTCCGAGGTCAGTCCATTTTCAGCTCCCTGGCCTCGCTTGAGGCCTCTGATATCCTCCAAGTCACTTGAGTGACCCTCACTTTGCAGGAAGACGTGCTTTCCCTACATCCCCCTCAACTTGTGCAGAGTTACATTTGTGTTTCCTCAGCTCTTTCTCTGGGCGGAGGTGACCCGCGAGGTGCCGACCACTCTTCTAGCACGTGGCTCCTTGTGCGGCTGGACAAGGAGGACCTACACCTACTAGTTGGGCAACTTCTTGCCCTGACCTTGAAGAGTGGTGTTCTGGCCTCCCTGTCTGGGAATTCTGGGCATGAGGAGCTATAAGTTCACTTCTGCCAGGCTCCAGGCACACCCCCGGAAAGGTTCTTGGTCCTTTAGCTAGAGTGGCCATTTTTGTCATGACAGAATGCTGGCTAGATTTTGAGCTGCAAATCGCTGGGGCCAAAAAAAGAGTTAAGACCGGCAGCCCTGGCCTTCTCAGGGCAGTGGGGGTATCCTGTTTGTCCCTCTAGTGTAGACCCATCCTAAGCGTTCTGCCCTCAGGTCCACCTCTCCTTCCAGACCCTTCCTTGAAGACTGGGACTGTGTCCTCTCCCGGTATCCTCAGGGCCCACCACTAAAAGCAGGCTCCGAGCAGCAACCCTGAATATTGTGGAACATGACACACCAGGGCCAACGAGGCAACCGAAGCATGAGGATTTGTAATCATGCCATTAACTGGACCATCACTGGAGTGGACTGAATACAGATCCGTCTCCTTCGGACGCTCAACCAACAGTGAGGGCAGGCACTTTGCAGGGCTCTGGGACTGTGCTGGGAACACGAAGATGCAGTCACCGTTCCCATGGAGCACGTGTGGGGGAAACCATATACTTAAGGAAATAAACAAGCAGAGTCCTTATAGGTTGTGGTCGTTGCCGTGAAGGAAATGACTGAGGTGAATGAAATTCAAGGAAGGGTTGGGGTGGGGGGTCGAGTGGTGGTGGGCTGCCTTAGACAGGGTGGCCAGTGAGAGCCTCCCTTAGGAAGAGAGGTCGAGGCATGGACCTTAATGACAAGAGGTCTGTTCTCCAGGGAGAGGGAACAGCCATGTGGCAAAGGTCTCAAGGCAGGAAAGTGCTGCCGGAGACCGAAGATGGGGAGGTGGTGGCAAAAGAAGGGGGAGGAGGGCCAGCTCCAGAGCCCGAGCAAGGCTCTTGGGCCTCCACTCTGAGTGCCGTGGAAGCTGCTGGGGTTAGCGGAGGGGTTCTTCCTGAGTGTAGCAGGAGAACGGACTGGAGGTACAGGAGAATGCCACATCCAGCTGTCTCAAAACCAGCTTGGCCTTGGTTTGAACAGTTCCATATGGTATCTGAAAGCATTTGTTTGGGTCGCCTGGCTGCCTGGGGCCAGGATTCCTAAATTCCCAAATTTCCCTCCCCGCTCCCTGATTTTTTTACCCTTTGACCAGCGGGTATCAAGCTGCTAGGAAGGACCAGGCACTGGGGGGCTTCCAGGCCCCGCCTTCACGGGGCATCCGTTGTGGAAGACACATCCTCCTAGTGGGTCCTGTGCCGGGACATCAAGGCAGGAGACAGCCTCACACGCTTGGGAAGCACCAAGGCCCACAGGCCCTGGTTTGGATTATGAGGGGGTGTGGTGAGGGAGGAAGCTAGTGGAGACCCCAGAGCACCTCGCACACCGCACCAGGAGGCATGTTCGCCGGATGCCCCTGAGGAGTGCAAGCGGAAGGACAGCACTGTCTGATTTACATTTTGTATGAAAAGGCCTGCTGGCAAAGGTTTGCTCTGGAGTGGAAAGGGAAATATTTGGTGTGTAACAGCCAGGATTGCAAGTTCAGACTGCATGAGCTCCAGCTGCCCTCGCTTCCCAGGATCTCAGACGAGAAGGGTCCTTGGGGATTAGCTCATCCAGCCGTCTTTTCTCATATTTGAGGACAGTGAGCTCAGAGAAGTGACTTGCTTGAGGTCGTCGCTGTCCTTGGCCCAGTCTGTATACTGACTGAGCCCCAAAGATCCATTTCTAAGTGCAGGTTGACTGATGGCCTGGATAGGAATGGGGGGGCTCGGTGTAAATGTCATGATGTTCAGAGGGGCGTGTCCCACTCTCTGGGGGCACAAGTCAAGGCCTGTTTCCCATCGGTGGAGGTCAGGATATTTATCTGTGTGTGTATCAGGCATAAGAATTTGCTTTTACTGCGGATAAAAAAAAAAGTAATTGGATACAATCTTGCAGTCAGATAAATTATTCTGCAGGGATTCCAAGTCTTAATGTTCAGGTACAGCCCCAGGCTCTTTCTTTTGGCTGTGAAAGGGGTACCATTTAACACCTCATGACCAGCTGTCACTGTGGTAGCTGGAGGTCTGCTCTCTCCAGACCGGGGGTCATCAATTTGATCAAAACAACATTGCCTAGCATATGAGTTACATCTTCTAACCACCTTGCCATGAGTCCGAAACAGCCATCACCCCAACATCAACATCCGTGCTGTCCATCCCAGAACAGGGTAGGAGTGTAGATGCAATCTTTTATTTCCCCCCTCCTCAAGCAACGTAGCAAAGTGATTCAGAGCATGGGTTGATGTCTGGCAAACCAGCTGTGTCACTCTCCACCTGTGTGTCCAGGGTCAGGGACGTAGACCCTCAGACCCTTCTTCCTGGTCTTTAAAATGGAGATGGTAATAGTCCTACCTTGTCCTTAGGCTGTTGGTGAGATTCAATGAGATAACGCATTTAAAGACTTATTCTGAGCCAGAATACAAAAGCATCTGGGAGGGGCACCTGGGTGGCTCAGTGGGTTAAAGCCTCTGCCTTCGGCTCAGGTCATGATCTCAGGGTCCTGGGATCGAGGCCCACATCGGGCTCTCTGCTCGGCAGCGAGCCTTCTTCCTCCTCTCTCTCTGCCTGCCTCTCTGCCTACTTGTAATCTCTCTCTCTCTCTTTCTGTCAAATAAATGAATAAAATCTTTAAAAAAAAATCTGGGAAAAACCCAAAATGGTAGTTAACTATTTTGTCCTAAGTGATTGAGCTTTTCCTATGAAAAGACTCCGAGATCTTCCTTCAGACTGGCCCAGAGTGAAACATTACCACTGACTCGCAGGTATCAATGTAGCAATGGAGAATTTTGAAATCAGTTTCAAATGAAATGCCCTTTCCTAGTCTTCGTGCCTTTGGTGGCCCTGGAGTGATGTGGCGTGACTGGGAGCGCTAAGGGGTGGCCACCACAGAGGGAGTCAGGAGGAAGGACAGCAGCCGGTCATCAGCGTTTGCCCCAATGTCAAGGGGAGTGTGCTATATTGAAGGGGAAAATTGTCTTTCTCGGGAATGTGTGGTTCAATCTATGAAGCAGCATCTGCCTGAAGAGCCTGTATTCCCATCTGATTAACCACAGTCATGTGGTAGTCTCCACTCTTTGTCCAAAAACAAGCAGAGTTTCTTCATAACCTCCCCCGAGGGCCTGCTCTCTGGTGATCCAAATACTTGGCATCCTGAGAAGTAATCTTTCTAATCTCTTATCTTCAAGTAAATGGAAGAATGTGCTGTCGTTGGTGTGGCGTTGGGGCCTGAGCTTTGGGGAATTAGCATGCCGGAGGGATAGACCAGTGAGCGTACCAGGGAAATGAGGGCATTATAAATGGAGAGTCTCGGTGAAGACTGGGACATATGCATCTCTTCCTTTGGGGTGAGTTTTCAAGGCAAGCAAAACAAAATTTTTTTCACATTTTTTCTTGCGTGTGAAGGTTCTCCAGGGTGCCAACCCTTCGCTAATACTAGTGGTTTCCAGAAGAGATTTTGGCAAATCTACGAAATTGGGAAAATACAACTTCACAAGAAGGAGAGGATGATTTTTTTCGGCTAAGATAGCTGAGGTGCTGTGGGAGGGGCCAAGGACTCCACCCAGCTTCTGCCCTTCAGGTCCCTGCTCCCTTAAGGAGCTTTGGTGCCCCCCCCCACCGGGCCCCACCCCCAAATCTTTACAAGTTGGGGATGATGATACCCCTCCTGCCCAGGGCTGTTTTTGGGAGACAGCGAGATAAGGTGTGTGATAGCACCCAGTGTACCGCGAAGCACAGGGATTCCCGCTACTAGGACAGCTGCTCCCTGCTCTGCATGAGACCTGGGAAGGTTGCTGAGGGTCTGGAAGCTGTAACCTCGGTCCTGATGGGTGACACCTGTGCTGCCCCACCCCCCTCTTCAAACCACACTGCCCTCCTTTGCTTTCTCCCCTGGGGCACTGGTGTCATTCTCCAGGCCCAGGGGAAAGGAGTCTGTGACTTTTCTCCCTGGGCTGGACTAGAAGTTTCAGTCTCTTTCTGTCTCGCTCTCAAGTATTCTTTGACACTTTCCCCTGTGTGTTAGTTTTATATGCTCCCTATTCTTCATCCCACAGAGTTTCTCTCTGTAGTTTATACACACTAGGGAGTGATAAGCATTTCTCCATTATTTTTTTAAAGATTTTATTTATTTGACGAAACACAGTGAGAGAGGGAACACAAGCAGGGGGAGTGGGAGAGGGAGAAGCAGGCTTCCTGCTGAGCAGGGAGCCAGACTCGGGGCTCGATCCCAGGACCCTGAGATCATGACCTGAGCTGAAGGCAGATACTTAACAACTGAGTCACCCGGGTGCCCTGTATTTCTCCATTATTAAAGAGTTTTTAGGGGCCTACTGACCTGCCCCCACAGGGCATGTGCATTTTTAAGAAATGACTGTCAGAGACCCCTGGAGACTCTTAGAGACCATTAGTTACTCCTGGAGTAACTACCATGCATCAGGCACTATGCTAGAACTTTCACATGGATTACATCATTCAATCATGGCAATATTACTCCCATTTTACAGATCAGGAAAGTGAGTCCCAAATGTATTTGGGGTTTTCTGGACTGTCTTTCAAGTTTCTGGAAGTGACCTGTGTTCCTACCTCAAGGGAGCCTTGGTTATACCATTGTGCCCCTAAATCACACCTTCCCTGTAAGCGACCATGACCTCTGGGCCTCTGTATTCCTCTTCTCACCATGAAGCCCGCCTTTTATAAGCACAAAGGAATTTGGGTCCCATCAGCAGATAGAGATTTCCAGCTCATGGATCTTACATTTGATCTGAAAAGTGGTCAGTTGTGTGGAGTTAGCCCAGCACTGCCTCTTACCAGCGCACTTAACATGCAAGTGTGGGTGAGCGGCTTACTTTTTCTGACCCTCAATTTCCTAAGTTGTTTAAAAAGGTGGGTTGATGGTAGCAAACACCAGCAGGGCTGGTGTGGTCAGGCTTCCTGTCTTCCAGGATAAAACAGCAGAGGCAGGTGTACCCCTTCCTGACAGCCTTGCTCTCAAATCCCTATTCAGCTTAATGATCTGGGCCAGACCATCTTGGAGCTTTGATCACTATTTAAGACTTAGAGCAGTAGTTGTCCACCAGCGGTCTTGCAGGGGACATTTAACAATGTCTAGAGCCATTTGGGGTTGTCACAACCGGGGGGTGGGAGTGTTGATAATAGCATCTCATGCATATAAGTCAGCATTGCTACTAAACGTCCTACAATGCCCAGGACAGCCGCCCCACAACAAAGAATTAGCCAGCTGCAAATGTCAGTCCAGCTCCAAGGTTGAGAAACCCAGGACTAGAGGGGCACTGCATATAGCCTGTTCCTTACTATCTTCCCCATAGCTCACTGGGACCTCAGGAAGCTGGGGAGAAAGGAAGTTTCCATGGAAGTTCTCCCAAGACTTCAGACTACAGTAAGGTAGCCTTCAGTCAGGTTCCAAGTGACAGGGGCTATGAGAAAGGCATTCTGCCTGGGGAAATGCCTTTGTCACAATCAGAGACCCCCAAAATCCAAGACTACCAAATATGCTCACACCATCCTTGTTACTCAGCCTGGTTCTTAAGGTTCTAACTAACATAGTCAACCAAAATAAATAAGTTACAAATGTAAACACTGAAAAGGAGAAAGTAAAAATGATCACCAGTTGCAAATGATTTGGAAAATCCAGGAAAAGCAACTAGAAAAGTCCTTTACAAAAATAAAGAACATTCATATCGTGGCAGGATATAAAATGATAAGTAGAAATTAATGACTAGTATACACATATGTATCCAGATAAAGGATATGATGGAAGAGAAGACCCACATTTACAATAGGAATTTAAAATATAAAATAACAACTTGGATTCCTCAGAAGTGGACTCAGCTACGATTATCATATAAGACCCAGACAACAGTGCTTTAAATAAGATACAAGTTTCTTTCTTTTTCATATGAGTGTTATCTGGAGATAAGAAGTCCAGGGACCATTTCTGGGGCTTGGTCCTTTTCTTTATGGCTGAAGGTGGCTACTAGGCCTCCAGGCATTATATCCTCCTTCTGGCAATGGGTGGAAGGAAAGAGAAATAAGCCTCTTTCTTTTGAGACCTACAGCTGACTGGCTAGAACTTAGTTATATAACCACACCCAGCTCTAAGGAAGGCTTTGAATTCCAGTTTATAGCTACATCACTGTGTGCAGGGCTTAAAAAAACAACAACAGCGTGCTCTTACTAGGGAAGAAAATGAGAATGGGTATTGGGCCAACTAGCAGGCTGCCTTTAAATATAACAAGCAATGTACAAGATCTATAGGAGAGAACTTTAAAATGCTTCTGAAGGACACAGACAATACTTTAATGAATAGAAAGACAAACAATGTTATTGGATAGGAAGACTCAACATCATAAAAATATCAATTCTGAGTTAATTTATAACTTTAGCCATGTTCCCAATAAAAACATCATCAGGATTTTTTTAAAACAAGACAGATGATTCTAAAGTTCATATGGAAAAATAAACAAGCAAGAGTAGCCAGGAAATTTTGAAAAAGAAGAAGGCGACCAGCCCTACTGGATGTTAAAATGCATCATAAACCTACAGTAATTTCAGAAGTATGGCATAGGTCAACATCACTGAATAAAGAGTACGGGAATAAG
Organism: Ailurus styani; assembly: GCA_002007465.1. Lineage (NCBI taxonomy): Eukaryota > Metazoa > Chordata > Mammalia > Carnivora > Ailuridae > Ailurus > Ailurus styani. The sequence goes on from LNAC01000096.1 coordinate 3,009,830, forward strand.
TCCAAATACTTATGGGGAGCTGGGACCAGTATTTGAAAAAGGTGATGTTTCAGTCGACGAGGAAAAGATGAACTATCCAACATATGAGGCTGGAAACAAAGTTGGATGTCTACTTCACACCTTTCATCAGGCTGAATTCCAAATATATCAAAGACTTACGTTTATAAAATAAAAGCATGAAAGTACAAGGGGAGACCTTGAGAGAATGCGCTTATAACTTTGAAATGGGTAAAGCCTTTCAAATTAAGACATAAAATCCAAAAACCATACAATAAGCTACCATAAGCAATGTCAAAAATTAAACCGGGACAAGAATTTACAATCATTCTACCCCTCAAAGTTCATTTCCTAATGTAGAAAAATCTCCTTAAAAAAACAAGAAACAAACACCATAAAGGAAAAATGACAATAGTTCACACACACACAAACAAAAAGATATCTTTTAAATAAATGAAAAAATGCTCAAACATAAGAATATACCAGAGATACATAAGAATATACCAAGATAGGGGCACCTGGGTGGCTCGTCAGTTGAGCGTCTCTGCCTTAGGCTCTGGTCATGATCTCAGGGTCCTGGGATCGAGCCCCACATGGGGCTACCCGCTCAGCAGGGCGTCTGCTTCTCCCTCTCCCTTTGCCACTCCACCCGCTTGTGCTCTCTCAAATGAATAATATTAAAAAAAAAATAAAGAGACAATATACCGAGATATTACATTCGACTATCAGACTACCAGAAACTCAACAACGGACCAACCACATCGGCGAGGAGGCACTATCCGTACTGCTGTTAGAAGTGTAAATCCTTCAGCTCTGAGGAGGGCAGTTTGGCAACATCCATCAAAATCTGCATTCCTGTTCTAGTGGATTCAGACATTTCTTTTCTAGAAAATCTGTATGATTACCTTCATAGATTTAAAAGCTTATTCACAGCACGACTGTTCGTAATAGCACAACATTGGAGGTAAGCTAAAAGTCCCCCAGTAAATGTGACAGAGTGTTGTATGGCCATAAAAAAGAATTACGAGCCTCTTCATCTGCCAAGACAGAAAGATCTCCATTGCATATTAAATGGAAAAGGTAAGGTGCAAAAATCGCATGTAGTCATCTCCCAATTAGTTAAAAGGGGGGACATGAATATATAGTCACACATTCTTATCTATGCAGAAAGTGTGACCAAGACAAGACACAAGGAATGAATAAAATGCAGTTGTCTGTAGGGGGAAAAAGTGATGTCTGGAGAACAGGTACTGGAGAAAGAATTTTTACTGTTTGTCATTTTATACTTTGAGTTTTAGAACACCTGAAGTTACTACCTACTGAAAAAAATTGAATGAAGCTATTTAATAAGTAAAAACTCATCATGTTGACTCATGTAGAGGGGAAAAGGATTTTGCTGTATTTTTTCCACAATTAACAAAAATGACCCTGTTCCTTAAAAAACATCCCAGTCCTCAAAAGTACCCTGTCCTTGTATTTGAGGACTGATGGGGATTAATATCTGGGCAGAAGTCCCTTTTTGCAAAGCTGTCAGTCCACAAGTTTGAGGAGCACCTCATATGTGCCCGGCCACTGACCTGAGCACCAGGGGAATGTCCAAGAAGGAGCAAAGCCCACACGCCCTGTCCGGCAAGCTGGGCATCAGACCCGCAAGGCTGAGAAACGATTGTCCCTGACCTTCCCAGGGAGGCTTTAGAGACCCCTCGTGAACAGGCAGCACTAAAAGCCAGCAGATGGGGGGATCCTGGGGCAGAAACAGGAAGTTGAAAGTCGGGGGTCCCCCGGCAGCAATGCCGCTGATGGGGAGGGAGGGAAAACCAAGAGGGGTCGCCCCCAGCCAGCTGGGCAGCCAGCAGAATTCCCACCCTCCTTCAGCAGCCCTTGACCCTCTCACGCCCTAACCTCTCTCTTTCCCTCGGCCTGAGCAAGCGTGGCCCTGGGCGGCCCGGGCTCTCCCCTCCACTGAAACCCCCCACTCCGGAACTCACTGAGAGCCCAGCACTTGACAGGATTGGTCCCAGCCGTGGGGGTATTTTTCTTCTTAATGAGACTGAAGACTCCCGGAGGAATCAACTTTTAATCGTGGCATTTCTGGTCCCCAGGGGACTTTCCAGCTGAACTCATCTTCCCTGTCACCAAGGAAAGGAACATAAGTCACTGTCTTCCATGGGGCTTGGTTTTGTGTGGGGAGGCCGAGCTTCAGAGAAGCAGAGGGGAAATTTGAGGAGGTGAGTAGTGGCAGGATTTCTGGCATCCACGGCAGGACTGTGTGAAGACGTGCTTCGGCCTGAGGCCTCTCTTCCCCCACAGCAAGGAGCAGCTGCCCGTGTGCTGCCTGCAGAACATGCTTGGCCCTCGTGGGCCCCCGGGGCCTTCAGCGTGGGGCAGCTTCTCCCCTTAGGGAGCAGAGGGCGCAGGCAGCAAGGGGACGACGTGTACCTGGGCCGGAGGAGGGGAAGGCGAAGAGCAGAAGATGGGGAGAAGTAAGACATGCCGCCTTCTCTTGCCCTGAGTGGGAATCCTGAGCAGAAGGAAATGCTGACTTGAGCTTTCCAGCTGGGCAAGGCTCAGGCTGACTTGGAATCTTCCAAATCTGCTCCATTCATTCAAAGCAGAAATGCGCCCTTCCGACGAGGATTTGAAAGAGGGGGCTTTGAGAGGTAGCGCATGGGGTCCTTTCTCAAATTGGGGTTGGTGGCCGACATTGGAAGAAGTCCACCAACGTGAAGACAGGAAAGTGAAGGAGTGTAGTGCACAGAGGCAGGAACACCAGCCTTTGGCGGGGGGCACCGAGTTCAAGTCCCAGTGAAGTCAACCTCCTCGTCACCTTTCAGAAGTCACCTACCTTCTTCCGGCTTCCATCTACTTACTGCTGCTGCGATCGTAGCAAAGCACACTCTTCCGAACCCTCACAGTTGTTCAGAGAATGAGTGTGGTCTGTAGCCCACAGAGGTGCTTTCTACACATTTGTTATTGCTGTTCCTAATACACGTGTTGCCATGGCAATCATCGTGCGAGCGTGTGGGCCAGGCAGCCCTAGGTTAGCGAGCACGAAGGGGTTGTAACTCAGCAGGGCACACGGGTTTGCCTCTCAATGATGCCCACATTTGCAGGTGGGCAGACAGAACTCCCGGTTCCCTCTAACTCCGTCTCCTCATGGAGGAGTGGGTGTAACTCTCTGAAGACCTGCTACTTCCACACACTTTATCTCAGCCCTGCAGACAAGCAGGAATTGGGAATGGGGCATCCCAATTTGATGGTTGAGGTAACAAACCAGCAAGGGGACTTCACCAGGGCCAGGCCCCCCTAGGGATTCAAACCCAGGCCTCCCATGCCCAAGTCCATGTTGTTCTCCCTTCCCTCCCCACCCCCCCTCTCCCCCTGGCCAGAGCTGAAGCTTGACCACACACGGTGGCCGGGGCGGCGGGGGGGTGCAGGGGGCGTTGCTGGGGAGCCCAGTCCCAGGGGCTCGGCTTGGTTGGGCTCACTGTTCTTTCTGTAGTTCACAAGCATCTGCTTAGAACAGTATATTTTATGAGCTTTCTCTTTTCTCAAGAAGTCCCAGCTGTAAGCGGAAACAGGGCCGCGGGTGCAAAGCAGGGAGGCCCTGAAGTGCTTCCTGTCCCACCTTTGCACTCAGGCCTGGATTCCTGATGGCGGCTGGAGTTCAAGTCCAGACGCCAGCAGGCTTGTGAGAAAGGCCCCCATCTTGTTCTGTGTGCAGGGCAACGGGCCTTCTCTGCAAGACCCTCCCACCCCAGCCCAACATGGCCACTGAGGGAGGGCCAACGTGGGGGCCTCCCTCTGACAGTCTAGGTCCTTCTATGGGACAGGTGTGGGTTTTGCAGATTTGGTTGGTAGGAGGGTTCTTACCCAGAACTTCGAATTTTATACAAGATCTTACATGGAACCCCAAACTGTAAAACAAGAGCGCTGCTCTGGCTGAGGCCAGCATCCCACCCCTCCGCCCTGCCCTGCCCGCCCGTCGTCCCCCATGGCGCTCGCTCACTGCGCAGAACCACCTGGGCTCTGTAGGGCCCGGTTGTCGCCACCAGCATGGGCTTCCCTCCCGTGCCCCGACCCCTGCGCACTCTGCCTGCGTGCCTGTGAAGACTGGTCTTGCACTTAGCCCCTGCTCATACAGGCAGGTCCCCCATTGTCCTCAGCATGAGTTTCAAACTCCTCTTGCATTCTAGGCTTTTCAGGGTTGGTTTCAACACGCCTGTCTTGCCCCAGCATCCACCAGGGCCCTTCACTGCCTTTGGCACCCACCATGTGGGCCTTCCCTTCCCTCCCACCTTTTCCTTTCATGCTCTCTCCAAACCTAACCCTCTCTCTGAGCTTCTCTTGAGAGTCACTTTGTCCGGACGCCCTCCCAGCCTGCACCAGCCGGCAGTGGACTCCCCCGTGACACGATAGCTCACGCAGTCAGCGTTCTGCGAAGTAGCGTCTGCTTCTGACGGGCTTTTAGCCGGGTCATTGATGTCAGTTAGCATGCTTAGTCTTGTCCCTCCAGCTGATCCTTACGGTTCTCTCAGGAAGAAGGGGGGATGACTTGCTTCTTCCTCTCCTATCAAGGCCTAAGTAATATGGATTTCAGCACTCAGTAGGGCTTTGATAAGTACTGATTTTATTAAACCGCAGCAGTCTTGAGATATTCCTGGTGTTCCTGAAGCTCCTCCCTCACGTTGAGGAGCAGGGAGGCACCTTTGGGGGTTGGCAAGAGCCCTGGACTGAGGGGGGTTGCCAGCAGCTCAAGCTTCCTCAGAGGCTTTCCTCCCTGTAGCAGGTTTCCCTGAGATGTGCACATCTCTCCCACCTCAGGAAGACCCCGTTGGGATGGCTGAAGCATTAATCCTGTGCTTCTGGCCCATCTTGCAGGGATTTGAAACTGGACAACATCCTTCTGGATGCAGAAGGTCACTGCAAGCTGGCCGACTTTGGGATGTGCAAGGAAGGGATCCTGGACGGTGTCACAACCACCACGTTCTGCGGAACTCCTGACTACATCGCCCCCGAGGTAAGACGGCGTCCAGTGGGCCACCTTCTTCCACCAGGGCTGAGGCAGGGGCTGTTCCCTTGCTCTGAAGTCACCCAGTGGTGCTAAGGGAAAGCGGTAGAAAACCAGGAGAGATTCTAAGAGAGAGAAGAGGAAAGGTAGAAGCCTTACTCATTTCTCCATAAGGAAATGGTGATGATGGAGGAGATAAGGGGCCAACTGGGAGCAACGGGCCATTCCTGGTGCTGGGCAGAGCCTCTCTGGGCCTCACCCTTCCAACTCAGTCCAGAATTACCAACGGGCTAGGACCAAGAGAACTTTGTAGGCTTGTATCTTTGTCTTCACTTCTTTTTTTTTTTTTTAAGATTTTCTTTTTATTTCTTTATTTGACAGAGATCATAAGTAGGCAGAGAGGCAGGCAGAGGGAGAGGGAGAAGCAGGCTCCCCACCAAGCAGAGAGCCCGATGCGGGCCTCGATCCCAGGACCCTGAGATCATGACCTGAGCCAAAAGCAGAGGCTTAACCCACTGAGCCACCCAGACGCCCTTCTGTCTTCACTTCTTAATAACCAGAATAAAGGCTCATGATTGATAACAGCAGCAATTAGCTTCATCAGCAATGCCATACCTACGGTAAACCCTGGAATTATTTGCCATTTCTAGCATAGGGGTGATTCTGCAAGGCGGGTGCCCAGGATCGAGCAGGAAGAGGAAAGCATGCCTCGTTATAAAGGTAGATCAGAGATGTTCACTGGGAACCTGACCAACAGGCTGCCTTTCGTGAAGCTGTTTGGACATGCTGTTTGCCATATGGTGCTTACTGGCCTTGAGTTTCTCAAGCCAGTCTTGCCAAGGCTGAGAGATACCTAGCATGGTACGATTCAGATTTAAGACAAAGTGTCTCATAGCTGCTCAATAAAAATGGCCTTGAGGGTTCTGACCATGTAAGATGGGAAGGAGATACCAGCGCGCCCAGTAAGCACAGGTGCTCGTTAGCCCATTCCAACTGCAGTTCCTTTCAGTGGGCATTGTGTGAGCACCTGCTAGATGCAAAGCATTATGGGGAGGAAGAATTGACCGAGCACTCCTCACTCTCCTAAACGAACTTCTGGTCTAGAGGCAGCAGCCTCTATGTAAACAGCTAATTAAGCAGAATATATAGATACAAGAGACAAGATGGTATCCTCAGGGATAAGGGAAGGCTTCTTGGGACACCTGGTAGATGAACTGAGTTGTTGAGAATCAGCAGGATTTCCTTTGGTGGTGGCTATGGGAAGCATTCCTGAAAACAGCCAGGGGGGTTGGGGTGGGGGCGGGGCAGCCGAGAAGGTTCCGTGTTCCTGGGCTCTGAACCCTTCAGGGCAGGGGCTGTGTTCCTGCGTACTTCCAGGATCCGGCACACAGACTGGGCTTTTGGTAATGGTTTGTTGAATGAATAAATGAATTTGAACTTACAACACTCCAGTGTGAGCAAAGACGAAGGGATGAGAATATTCTTGGCCTTTGTTCGGGAAAGGAAAAGAGTATAGCTAGAACATAGACGTTCTTCATGTTCACAGTCATGAATAAAATTAGGAAAGAGGACCAAGGGAAGTGGCCTTGATTTTAGAGCATCCGTAGACCCACTAAGAGTTTTCCAGTGGAGGGTGTCCGGGTCTCTCAGACCTGTCCCAGGAAGAAGACAGGCAACAACAGTCTGGCTCAGAAGGCAGAGAGTACAGGAGGGACAGTTCAGAGACTTTTCACAGACCAGACAAGACATGGGGGGCTGAGGAGAGGCATGAGGATGGTCAGTATTAGTTGAGCTCACTTTAGAATCTTTACCTTGTAAGAGATCTGAAAGCAGAGATTTCAATCAGTCTTCCTTAGCAGGAACACTAGGAATTTAATCTTCCAGGAGGAATCAGTAAAAGCGAGGGCCCTCAGTTGGGACCTGCATTTTTACTGCCTTCCTCATTCATTCCTTCTCAACAGAATGACTGGTTCCAGTCCTCTGTAAGCTGATGCCAGAGTCAAAGGGTTAACAGGCCCTCAGAGTAGTTAAGGACCCAGCCCAAGGCAAAACAGTCACTTCATGATGAATAGAACATCCATCCAGCTGTCATGGCGGGCAGCCCGTTGACAAGAGTCACAATGAGCAGCACTGGCCTCTCTGTTTATAATGAGGCACAGACGTCCGTCCTTCCCATTTCATCCTCGTGCCCACAGCACAGAAATGGTGAAGTGTGAAATGGTGAACTTTCCTGGTCTTTCTGTAGGCACATTAGAGCTGATAAAGATAGTGCTACTGGGCGCCTGGGTGGCTCAGTGGGTTAAGCCTCTGCCTTCAGCTCAGGTCATGGTCTCAGGGTCCCGGGATCGAGGCCCGCATCGGGCTCCCTGCTCGGCAGTGAGCCTGCTTCCTCCTCTCCCTCTGCGTGCCTCTCCGCATACTTGTGATCTCTCTCTCTGTCAAATAAATAAATAAAATCTTAAAAAAGAAAAGAAAAGATAGTGCTACTTCTAGCCAGGGCTACTGGGGAGATGAAACACAATTTTGCCTCCAAAGCATTCAGCGCCCACAGCAAGCACTGGGTCTTTGTCTTCACTCTTGCTGGTTTGTGCGGGGGAGGGGGAAGCTGAGAGGGGTGGGAAAGCACAGTCCTGAGAGTTGAGAGTCCAGGCTAGACTGGACCACCGATGCCCCCAGGTGACCTTGACCAAGTCACAAAAGTGTTTTAGACCCTCCACTTCCTCATCTTTCGAATGGGAAGAGCACTTCCTGCCCTACCTACCTCAGCAAGCTGTTTTGAGAGTCTAATGAGATTAGAGCGTGGAAATGCTTGAGAAACCATAAGCCTTTCTTCAGACAGGAGGGGCTGTGAGGCGCCTGGTCTACCCTAAAACCACAGACACCTGATGAGGTGCTAGCCGTTGCCCAGCGGGGCTCTTTCCACCATGCCCCCTTGGCTAGCCCCCGCTGCACCCACTCTCCACATGCCCCGCACCTGCTCCCCAGGAAGTGGCAGCCAGCCCCGGGTATGACTGGCACCCTTAGGCCCGATGCTTGCCCTTCTACCTCAGCTCTGAGCCACTAAAGTGGGTAGCCTCTGCACCTGTGCCCTCCCATGGCGTGCGAAGCCTTGCCCTTCTCATTGCTCCGTGGCTGACAAGCCGGTTAAGAAGCAGGAAATTAGGGTCAAGCCCCAAAGGAATTTTATGAAAGAGGCCACCCCGAATGGGAAGGCCCTGGACTGGGCCTGGGGAAGGGTGGGCAGGGCCGCTCTGTTGTTTCTGCAGAGCCATCCTGTCTGAGCACACATAGGCCACCTGGAGGTCACACCTCCCCCTGCCCCTGTCACCCTGCAGGACCCAGATCTGCCACCTCCTGGAGGCTGGACGGCGGCCACCCCAGCAATCCTAGCCATCCGAACCCAGGAGAGAAGGGCATGTACCCAGCGAGACATGCATGGCGGGCATATGTGGCCACCTGTCTCCCGAGTGCTGGAATTGGCCTGGTCGTGGTGGGGCGCTCAGAAGCCTGCGAGAGCCCCTACCCTCGCTGACTAAGAGATGCCCAGGGAAACAACTGACCATGAGAAAATAACTAAAATCACAGTAGTATATGGAAAGTGCCTGCAGTTCTTAGGGACAGGAAAGGGTCTTAGGATGTCAGAAGATGTGAGAAAAGCTGGGGGCATTCAGGAGAGTTTTCTGAAAGAGATGGGTGATAACCAGGCCCTTGAAACCAGCGGAGCCATGGTGAGGCAGACGGGCTGCTCAGTCTTCCATGATTAGAGTCACTGACTTTGACTTTGGCTCTGGCTTTGGAACAGAGCAGCATTACTGGCTTCTCAGGACAGCAGAGCCTGTAGCTCTGACCTTATGGATACCATGTGTTGACCACTGGGCTGAGAGACCCAAGATTCTCACCAGATCGCCTGCCCCCAGTAATTCAAAGTTGGCTGGGTTTGCTTACATTTCTTTTCATTCGAAATTCAAAGAATTCCTAAAACATGTGTGTTTTTACTGTTTTCAGAATGATTGCACTTAATCCCAAGCAATCTGTAGTCTTTAGTCTCTAGGAGGGTGTTTTGGGGAGACCAGGGAAGGCCCCAATACTCCCGTGCAGCCTCCTCTTCTCTGGCCATCCTGAAGTCACTGTGTATGGCCTTTTGTCATTGGGGGGAAGTCCCGGATGGACACCCCTTTAGGACATGCACCCTTGCTGTGCTAGTCCTCTGTCGTCTTCACTTTTTGGAATTCTTCATAGAATTACAGACCTGAGAGCAACCAGGAGAGGACCTCTCCTCTGCTTGTGGGCAGCTCCATGCCTAATCTGGCTCTTGTCAAAAGGACAAGATAATTAGGTGATGGGGTCCTCACTTCACAAACCCTTTCTTAGCAGGGGGGTCAGCTCAGGATTTGTTTTTACTCCAAGCCAAACATATTTCCTTGACCTGCTGCATCCTCTCTAGACTTGGAGACCAAACCCAACAGAAGAAAACTTGGATTCCATACCAACTTCCAATTATATAGAGTCTTGTATTTCACAACATACTTTCAAAATCTTCCACCTTAATTAACCTTAGGAGCTTGAGCTGAGGATGTGAGCTTCATGTGATGAGGAAGTCAAGTGAACAGCTCAAGATCACCCAGGAAATGTAGCCCCAAACTTGGGAGGGAGTAGAAACACTGTAGTCAGCCTTCTGTCCCTACCAGTGTAACACATGGCCAGTGCTCCTGAAGAAATAGGATCAGGGGCAGTTACTTGCTTTTCAAAAGCTTCCACAGCTTCTTTAGGTAGCATTCCTCCCAGACATTGAAATTACGACTCCGTCCATAAAACTACACATCGTTGTGCAGGAGGCTGATGGCTCAGAGTCCCCCACAGCCACGTGTCGTGTGTGTGTATAACATAAATGAATTTGACTCCACCGTCAGTCAGAGGAAAAGAAGCAAGAGGGACTGGGAGTGTAGGTGAGAGAAGTGACCAGTGACAGACAAAGCACACTGGCTGATCCAGGAGATGCCTTGACTAGGGCTATTGTAATACGGAGAAGGTTCTGCTCCTTCCTGAGGAATGCCGCAGATAAAATGAAGGGGTCAGGGCCTTCTGGAGGCAGGTACAGAAAGGATTCATCAGCGAGTTTTGTGGGAGTTGTGAGGAACATCGGGGGTGGGTCTTTTCCCGGAATATCCAAGAGTATAGACATCCTTTGCGGTTAGAACACAAATGGGGAGATTTATTAACTATAGTTTCTTTTCCAAAAACATAGGGCTCAGGCGAATTCAACATCGTCCCAATTTAAAGAAGACTGGGGTTCTGCTCACCTTCCCACTCAGTGTGAGGCGGTCCTCATTTGCTCGCAGTCACTTACCGCTTGCTCGTGTCTCTCTCGGCCTGCGTCTTGCTCCTCTGACCCTGATTGTAGTGTCAAAAATACACACGTATTTTTATATGGTCCTAAGTGCAAGTCGGGAACTTCGTCTGCTGAACCAAAGAGACAGCGATTTATTCCCACAGGAGGGCAGACTGTCGGCGTTGACTTGGGAGCGTTGATAGTTAGGCCCCAGCATAGTGTCTTCCAGATTCGGTTTTCCCCGAATCTGTGGATTTCCGAACCTCAATTATATGAGCCAGGGCCGAGGGTCAAGCTGGAAATGAAGATGCCGCTCGCACGGCACTGGCAGCACAGGGAGGCTGTGGGCAGGCATCCTCGGCGGGCCTTGACCTTGCCGCTTCCCCCACAGATCCTGCAGGAGTTGGAATACGGCCCCTCGGTGGACTGGTGGGCCTTGGGGGTGCTGATGTATGAGATGATGGCTGGGCAGCCCCCCTTCGAGGCCGACAATGAGGACGACCTGTTCGAGTCCATTCTCCACGATGACGTGCTCTACCCGGTCTGGCTCAGCAAGGAGGCCGTCAGCATCCTGAAAGCCGTGAGTCCTCACCCTCCCCGACGCCCGCTGCTCCCCTGCCCTCTCTCCCTCCTCTCCCTCTGTCCCTGTCACTCCTTGCGGGGCCGAGGACTCCCCCCTCCCGTCCTCCCCACCTTCTCCCTCCCCCCGCTGCAGCGGAATGAGAGGCATTGCAGGCAGTCACTGCGGGGAGTTGAGGCACAAACTGCTTTCTGTGGGACTGCGGCACGTTTGTCTCTCCTGAGAGGGAGCTCTGCTCGTGTCTGTGTGCGCGTGCATTTTAGGAGAGGAACCGACCCAGACTGTGCCGGCATCGCTTCTGCTTCGTGTATGCTGGGCCTTAGACCCTGCCTCCTCCCCTGCCACCCACGCCTAGCTTTTTCCGGGGGAGCCTGTGACAGGCAAGAGGGAGGCGGACACTGCGCGCCTGTCTCCATGACAGCATCTCTGTGGCTGAAGAGCTGACAAGGAAAGAAGTGCCTGCTCAAGACCTGGGCAGCCATGCTGGATTCAGACCCCATAGGGAGACAGCCCCCAGCCCTGCAGATAATCCCGCACACGGGACATGCTTAATACTTGCCCAGCACGGCTGTTTCTGCAACGTAAGCCACTTGGACAGGACAAGTAAGGAACGTTCCTTTTATATCACTGTCAACAATGGAAAACCAGTTTCATTTACCATAATAGCTAAGTAACACAGATCATCATCGGAAAATGGCAAAAAGACCTCCCATCGTTCTGTCAGTGTCCGGGAGCTCACGTGCCGCATTCTGGAAAGTGCCACATCAGAGCACGCTGTCCTCTCCTGCGGCCCTTATTTTCTTCCCCTTCCTTCTTTCCCTTACCTCATCCATTTCCCTTTGCCTCTCCCCCTCTCCCTCCCCATTAATAATCCAGTGACCTACTGAGTGTTTCCACTGTGCGGGGTATCACGCCTCGTGCTAAGTGAGCATTAGTGAGTATGACAGCCATTGTCCAGCAGGTGAAGGTGGGCAGTAAATTAAAAAATACACCCACACATAATCACAACTGGGATGAGAACAGTGAAGGAAGCAAAGAGAGAATGTGTATTCTCTCATCTCGTGCGTACCGGTCAGCGTCGAGTATACACCAGGTGTTATGTCAGGAGCTGGCTAAGGAGAAACCTGCAGGCAGCACCCAGAGGAGCCAGAACACCAGCCCAGCAGAGCTGGTCACTTGCCCGTGGCCCTGAACACCAGCCTGACAAACCCATGAGCCCCCTGCCCGCACCCCAGCGAGGCCCTTTCATTTTTGGATGACCCAGAGCAGTGTTTCTCAACAAGGTGTGATTTTGCCCTCCCACCTCCACCCCAGGAGATATTTGGCAATGTCTGGAGATGTTTTCACCATCACAACTTGGAGGGGGGCTGCTGCTGGCATCTAGTAGGTGGAGCCCAGGGACATTGCTAAATGTCCTACAATGCACAGGACAATTGCTACAACAAAGAAGTATCCAGTGCAAAATGTCATCAGTACAGAGGTTGAGAAACTTCGACCTACAGAGAGTCAGAAGCTAGAGGTTATGCCTGTGTCAGCTGGTTGGTGAGGGCAAAGTCTCTGAGAGAAGGCATCTTCCCTGCGAGAAGAGTTTCTGACTTGGGAGAAGCTTCCTGAGATGTTAAAACCTGTATGTTTATCAGTAGCCCTGATACTTCCTCTCCCAGCAGTGGGAGGGCAGGAAGAGCTAAGGAAGTAAGGAAGAGTCTTTACTCCCTTGGCCTTGGAACACTTAACTTCCTCACATTGTCCCTTGAATCTCAGGCCAAGCCAGGTTTTCCATGACTCTGGCCACCAAACTGTGTCTCTGAGGGCTGCTACCTACACGAAAGTGGCACAGAACTCTAGAGAAGACCATTTACATGGTAGAGTTATGCAGTGTGCAACCTGTGCAACATAAGTGCTGGTCTTAGTGCCTTCTTTCCTCAGTGTTCAGCCTCCGACTGAGTCATTTAAATGTACGGTGTACACGATAGAAGTCAGGCACAAGTACTGGGAAGATAGGACTGATTCCTATATCCTAGAGCTCACCAAGGGAAAGAGAAGTTTAGGCAAATTATAATTAAATAAACAAGTAACAGGGGTCCGAGGTATCTACAGAGCACGGAATCTGGGGAGGCTTCACAGAAAAGGCAGCATTTTGACTAGTTCTGAGAGGATACATGAGGACTAGACAGGGGCATTTGACCAGGGGAATAAAGGACACCAAAGGCCAGCCAAGGTAGACTGGGTTCAGACTGAGAAGTTTCTGTGTGCCCAAGTCTGTGGACTTTATCCTGTGGGTGGTAGGAATCAAGAGTGTTGAAACAGGGTAGCTAGCCTCTGCCGACTTATAGTTTAGGAAGGTGAAGTGTGCGTTGGTTCCATTCTACCTCGAATCTGCCCACCACCCCTTCGCTCTCTTCCCTGTGGCTCTTCCAGCTGTGTGTCCACGTGCTTTGGCTTCAAGGGCACCAGGCAAGAGTCAGTAGGAGACTCTCCCTGCCCAAGAAACTCTCCCTTACTAATGAAGCCTCAAATTATATCAGTATAAGTTTCTTCCTTTGGGTTATGGTTTGTCCTCTTAAATTCCTTTAAATACGGACACTCAGCCTTCACCCTGTGAAATGTAACTCTTGTCTCTAGGGCACATGCACACACACACACACCCGCCTTTCTTTCGGGTGGTCGTGGGAAGCTGCCCCCAAGCCTGAGGCTCTTCTCACAAGACGGCAGCCAACAAATATAAAACACATCAATGTGGTTTTTACAGACAAACATTGAGAAGCCAGAAGCCTTTCCTTTTCTTGTTTTTTTTTTTATCAATTGATCTACATGGGTATTGTATGCTAGACATTACGAATTCAAATAAAAAAAAAAAAGTGAGAGGGCCCTGAGGCCAGGAAAAGGAGAAGTATAGGAGGTGCCTCTGATAATTTGCCTCAGCATGAATAGCTGGTCCACTTTTCTTACCTCAGCAAGGACCATTGACCTCAGTGTAAGTGAATTTATCAGACCTTAGTCTTCCTGATGAGAAGACTTGAGAATCTGAGTAGAATCGGAGAGTTAGTAACAGCTAGAGTTCCTACTCCCAGCATGGTACTTTGTTGGCTGTTTGACCTTGGCCAAGTTAATTAACCTCTCTGTGCCTCAACTATCTCACTTGTAAAATAGGGACAATAGGAGACCTCAGAGGCTTGCATTTGGATAAAGTGAGTTAATAATGTTTGCTGTGTTTAGAGTGGCGGCCAAATGAACTTACTCTAGTAAGTTCTAGAGGAAACTAAAGGAGGACCCTGGAGGGGCGCCTGGGTGGCTCAGTGGGTTAAAGCCTCTGCTTTCGGCTCAGGTCATGATCTCAGGGTCCTGGGATCGAGGCCCACATCGGGCTCACTGCTCAGCAGGGAGCCTGCTTCCTCCTCTCCCTGTCTCTCTGCCTCTCTGCCTACTTGTAATCTCTCTCTCTGTGTCAAATAAATAAATAAAATCTTTAAAAAAAAAAAATAAAAAATAAAGGAGGACCCTGGGTGGGGACAGAGCCCCCAGAAGTGGAAACAGACTTGGGAGCGGGCGCTGAAGACGTTGCCCTGGCCGACCTCCATCTTTCCCTTGCAGCCTGTCCCTACCAGGCCTTTGTCACTAATTCCGTCCTGTCCTCCCCTCCCAACAGTTTATGACCAAGAACCCGCATAAGCGCCTGGGCTGTGTGGCGGCCCAGAATGGCGAGGACGCCATCAAGCAGCACCCATTCTTCAAGGAAATCGACTGGGTGCTCCTGGAGCAGAAGAAGATCAAGCCTCCCTTCAAACCTCGAATTGTAAGTAGGTCCCAGAGCTCATTCCACATTGTGGGTCGGGCCTGGGCGCGTAGAAAGAGTGGTCCAGGGCACTGTCACAGCCCAAACGACAAGGGCAGGCGGCAGCCAGCATACCCCCCCCCCCCCCCCTAAGACTTTACTGTCAAAAATACATAACCTAGAGCCGTATCCAAGATGGTGATTTCCATGGAACACAGAAGAAGACGTTTTAACTTTAATAGAGATCCACTGATGGTTTTCACAAATGCTACACTCTGCATATGGTAGAGATACAAGGTTTCTTTACAAGCGAGGGGTCTGCTTTATAACTGAGTCAATTTAAAGAAACACACTAAGCAAGAGCCACAGTCCCAGTCGCGATGCGGATCTAGCTCAGAGTGCAAAGGCAAGGCCCAGGGCCCGACACCCGGGGGGCTCCTGCGCCTGCTTGGCTGCGCCACCCCTGCCGAGCCCTCTCCAGGCGCAGCACACACCTCCGTGCAAGTTCTCAGGCACCGGCGGTGATGCCTCTCCCGGGGGCTGTAGTGAAGGGTATTGAAGCTCGGCAGCTGGAAAGAGGAATCAGAGAGCAGAGGCCAGGTCCTGGTGGTGACAGCCTGCTGGAGGGGAGAGGGTCGGCAGTGCGGTCCTTAGAGTCTGTGTGCCTGCCTGTGCAGGCGGCGTATTGTAAGTCTGTAGGCGTGTTGCCCGATGAGGCAATCATTCAGACTGAAAATTGGGGTCGCGAGCTGGCTAGTGCACTCGGAGCACAGGGAATATGTAATATGAGGAAATTACAGGGCAGGAGCCCCAGGGTGGTGGGGCTGGGGTCCTGGGCGGGAAAAACGAAGTCATCCAGTCATCCACAGCCCCCCCGTGTTCTGTCAGACGGCCCCTCCTTCCTCACGTCCAAGTACAGGAAAGACCCTCCTGTGCTTTGTGAATCATCCGTGAGGAATTCCATTCTATTCCAGGAGGTTTTCTGGGGAGCGATTACGGATAGTGCTGGGATTCTCAGAAATGTCCCAAGTAGGAGGCGACTCTTAGCTGAAGGTGTGGTGCATGCCTTGGCCAAGGTTGACTGGCCCTGGACGCTCTTTTGGGTCACCGTTCCTCGTTTGCTTCCTCCTTTGGTTTTGATGAGTTTTGCTGGCTGGCACGATGCTTGGCACAGGCTGGATTTAGGTTCGCCTTCTCTCTTGGGTAACATCACCTCGGCCCCTGCCCGTCTCTCTCTCCCCCTTGGCTCTGGGGCCTGCTGTGGCTCTGGGCGTGGTGCATGGCACATGCCAGCCTGCTCCACGGCTGCCCCACCCCTACCCCGAGGGTCTCTGTGAGTGGTCTTCAAGGACAAGATTAACTGTGTCCTAGAAAAAAGTGAGGGGAAGTAGGAAACCAGAAGTCAGGTGGAGAAGGAGGGGCAAACTAAAGACTCAGATCTGAGGGTACAATGTTGGTGTCGGTTTAGGCTAAGGTAATCAACCCAAAGCAAAGTGGGAAGTAGGACTAAGTAGTGAATTCAGGCCCGACCTGAATAGGGTCCCCAGACAAGGGCAAGGACCCATCAGCAAGGGCAGTTCTGCAAAACGACTTACATGACTCAAAGCTAGGCTAGCAGAGGGTTGGGCCGGGCTAGAGGGGCAGCCCCTTCTAGGGGTGTGCGGCCAGAGGACAGGGCAAGCCCCGGGCGACCCTGAGCAGGGGGTGTGAAGAGAAGAGCGGGCCTGGGCTGCAGCAGAGGCAGGCAGGGGGGCCTCTGCCGAGAAGCCACAGGGAAGCAGAGAATTAGGAAAGATCTTGATGAGAAAAGGCCCAAAGAAGTTTTAAAGTCTGGATTCCTGGAGAAGAGTCTCTCTGTGGCGCGAACAGATGGCAGAAGAGTGCTCAAATCCAGAAAAGAAGAGTGCTCTGAGATTTCAGGGGCCCTGCGAAGCTCCAGAAGCCCTTCCCCAAGGCCTGACATTCCCAGGGATTCCTCAAGGGGCTGCCACCCTCTGTCTGAACTCTGAGCCAATGAAAAGGCAAAAGTAAGAGAAGTGACTCTTTGAGCTACGTGTAGCTGGCTTGCCCAGAGTGAGGGAAGGCCCGGGAAGAACAAGTGTGGTGTTTCTGTGGGCCTGCGGGATGGAGAAGGAACCAGTACCAAGGAAAGGTCAGGGGAAGAGAGAAGAGGGACTCAGGAGGCCAGGTCATGACCCAGCCCACTGGTGGGCGGTGGCCAGGCCTCAGCTGGCTCCAGCTCGGACAGGCAGGGATGGCTAGCTGGGGGTGCAGGTGCTCCTGGGGGCCAGGATGGGTTCCCGGGAACTGACAGCAGAAGTCCATCCCTGCATGAGGGGGTCAAGCCCACCTAGGGGTCAGGTGGGACTCCATCTCCACCCGGGGTACAGAGGACCTGTGCTTTCCTCCCTTGGGCCTCTCGCGAGCCCCCAGCCTGGGACCAGAAGGCAGGACTCTGCCTGCTTTCTTTGCTCAGGGGTTCAAGTAGGCTTCCTGAGGGGTGACAATCCCCTGGGAGGATGGCAAAGAGTAAGGACAGGGGCCATCCACCAGCTCCCAACAATGCCCAGCTGAGTCCACACTCCCAAAGACAGATTTCATCCTTGCTTCGCACATCACCTCTGTGCGTGTTCCTACTCGACCCCACAGACCTCCGGAGCTCTCCTGGATGCTGATGGGGGTCAGGGGAAGGGGCATCTGGCTGGCTGGCTTGCATTGTGCTTGGAAGAGAGAGTTAGAACATCTGAAGGAAGGCGAAGAAAGGAAACTTATTACTTCGCATAAGAGATGTTTCTGGTCACATTTCACGCCAAACACTGTTGATCCATACAGAGTTCTCAGCTATAGGTCTTTAAAGATGTGTGCGAGTTATTTAAGTATCTCACTGCATTTATATCCTAGAGATTTCTCTCTGGAGAAGTATCAAAATGGAAAAGAAAAGACCAGTCTACATCTCATTAGCAGGTTGGAAAGGTGTCCCGAGTCTGTCCCTAAGTGGAAAGCTCTTTTCCGCAGAATGTTGTGGGCACCACCCTAAGTCCTCCATGGGCTTGTAAACAGCAGAAACGAATTTTAAGTCGAATTAAAGCCCCCCACAGTGACAGACATACCGAGAGCCTCATGGAACCCAGGTGGAACTCACACCAGGTTTTCATAAACCACCACCCACCTCTTACTGACTCAGGATTAACCCTGGGGGTACGAGCAGCCGCTGGTGAAGGCTGCTCTTCATCTGCAGGGCAGGTGCCCACAGGCAGAACAGATGCCACCCACGAGAGGTCGCTTCAGAGACATGGGGGGGCTGAGCTGTGTCCTGCAGAAGTTGTCCCCCATTTACGGGGCAAGGGTTCCAGCACAAGACAGGCTGTCCTCAGGCTGAAAGTGTCCCATAGCTTCAGGGTACATCAGATCCTTTTGAGGAGAGCTAGCAAGGAAAGGTTTTGACAGAGGGAGGAAGGACAGTGGATTTGGAGCCTGGCATTGGGAAGACGTGGACAGGATAGTAGGTTGTATAAACCTCCAGGGACAGGGTGCGCTTCTTGGATCTTAGGGACAGACTCCTTGTAAAGGAGAGGATGAGTATGTGAGCAACATCACCAGCCTTGGTGGCCTCAAGAAGACACAAGGCATGTGCTTTAGAAGGCAGTGGAACCAGGTACACAGACACCCCCCCACACCAGTCTCATCATGCCAGAAACCCCCAGGGCATTCGGTCAAAGACCTGGGGCCCTGAGAGAACTGTGGGACTCCTTTGTCCTGGGCTAGCTCTGTTTGCTTCCTCCCCATGTCCTGTTGACATCACACCAAAATGCCACCACCCCCAGAAAACAGCTGGATAGTGACTACCCTGCGGAATGAGCTGGACATTCTGAATCTAAGGACCTTGGTCAGGGTCCTGCCTGTCTGATTCAGGATGGAATGGGTTTTGTCTGGTGGGCGGTGCTGGAGGTGAGGCTGGGTGAAATCACATCCTCCAGTCCAGGGCTTCTGAAGAGTCAAGACATAGTGCTATGTTCTCTAGAGCCCCTGACTCTTCCCGCTCCTGCTGCACCGTTGGAGCTCCTCGACAGTGGAGCCCGCAGTGGGAAACGAAGCCCACCTGCATGCTGCCCAGGCTGGCTCAGCCGAAGCCTGGGATGCCTTGATCACCCCCACAGGGGCTGAGGATGCGGCAAGTCCCGGGGCCTGGTTTCTATCCTCTCTGTAGGAAGCCTCGCCCCTCCGAAGATCTCACCAACAAGATTGTCCAGATTTGTAGTTGGCCTCTGGCCCATTTCCCTGGCATACCTTGAGTGGCTGCTGTCCCCTCCAGCCCTTTACCTTCTTGAGATGTTTTCTAGGCTGAGATTTCTGCTCCCCGGCGCCTGAGCCTCCCTGGCTAACCCCTGGCCTGACTCACCAGCTGCCATTAGTCCCATGGGGTTGCCTGCCCCTTTGCACTCACCCCCACCCCGGGCCACTTTGCAGTGGCCCCTGCTTCAGTGTGGGGATTTCCTGTCATTCATCCCACCGGGATTCCTGTATACTCGCCCTCCCTCCCTTGCCCTTTTATATTCCACCTGCCGGCCCCCTCACCTCCCACAGATTCAGACTTTGCACAAGCAATGTGCCATCGACCAAAGAGTTTATGCCTCTGTGTACTCACATCCATCTCTGGAGGGGGCCTGCTTGAGAGCAGGGGCGCACAGGGCGGGCGGCAGGCCCCCAGGCAGCGGGCGGGTGGAGGAATAGAGAAGCGGGTGAGGCGGGAGCCCAGGCCTCTGATGCTGGGGAAAATCTCCAAGCGTCGAATCCATTTGCCCATCCCACCGGGGATTTCGTTCTAAGGCGCCGGCATCATCCAGGAGCCAACAAGTGTAGCACGTTCCACTTCTGCGTAACTGATGGGCTCGCCTTCTCTGGGGACCGTAGCGGGCAGGAGTGATGTGTTTGGTGTGTTTGGGACAGCAGCATCTGGCCGTGCGGGTCTTGGAGGTATTTTCCCAGTCCCTGGTTCTCTCCTCCGTGTTCCTCCTTTGCCCGAAGAGCATTAGGCTCTGAGACGGTGGCTCCTAGGGCTCCCGCGCTGGGATTGGGGGAAGCCAGCCGAGGTGGGGAGAGCTCTGCTTCCCCCAGAAACCTAGCCCTCCTCAGTGAAAGCCAAGGGCAATGAGGGAAATGCCGGCCAAGTAAACTTCTCTTTGTGTACGTGTTCTCTCTTTTCAAGTTTGCTTCAGTGTGAATGCCCCTCTTTAAGGTAAGGCCTCCAGAATGGGGAGTCTGTCCAGGTAGGTGAGCCCTCAGGCCCGGTGACATGGAGGCCCTCCCAACCTCATGATCCGTTTCCATCCAGCCATCCACACTGCATGGCGGGACCCTCGAGGGAGGCCCTTCCTGCATGCTCCTGCATGAGCGGCCTGTGCTGAGAGAAAACTGGGAAGTGGGCTCAAGACCCTCACAGCCTCACCAACTTCGCAGCCTGAGGGAGGAGCCCTGCTGAACAGGCAGCCCCTTCGCCTAAAGCTAGCCCCCCCCCCAGCCCGAGGGACCACCTGGGAGCAGGCACCACGAAGACCGAGCCCCGGGTGACCGTTAGAGCCGGTCCTCCTCCCCCACCTGGCAGAGCAGGGACGGGGCCCCGCCAGTTCCTACAGATGTCCATTAGGACAGCCCCCTGGCCTGTGTCCATGCCCGAGTAAGAGCCCTGAGCCTCCAAGAGGCTGCAAGCTCCCACAAAGAGCCAGGACACTGGTCCGGGCCCGGAAGGCATGGGAAATGTCCAGGAACCTGTTTCTGGCCATTGGCCCAGGTAGTGATATGGCCAGTGCACCAGAGCTGGCTCTGAGCGCAGGGAGGCTTGGGGCGGAATAGAAGGGCTGCCACAGGATAGCCATGTTAGCCTGGGAATTCACTTCACCCCCAGACCTCCGGCCTCCTTGAGCCCCACCTCCTTATCCGTGATGAGGGGGATTAAAAATAGTCACTCATAAAATTATTCACGGGATGAGGCAAAGCTGTGGATTGCTGGGAGTTTTGGTTCTTCTCTCCATTCATCACCACCAGCCCCAGCCTGGTAAAGTCCCTCCTTCTCCCTCTCATCCCGAGGTGAGGACCCAAGAGCTCGGGATGGCAGGAGGCGGAGTGGTGTGTGGAGGCCAGGCCACCGAATCAGGTGTGGCCGCGATCCCGTTAGGGCTGCAGGAGCCTGGGCGAGTCGTCTCATCTCGCTGAGCCTCAGGCTGCCGATCCGGAGCGTGGGGGTAGCAATATCGACCGGGCTGAGGGGCGAGGAGTGCAGAGCAAATCGTGTGAAGCGAGGAGCACAGTCCTTGGGCTGCAGCGAGTGTCGGGACAGTGCTGATGCTGATGGTACCGGAGACCCTGGGGGGTCTCAGCCGAGGGGTGGGACCTGGACCTGGCATGGTGACCGGAGAGGCCAGGGGCTCGTGTGAGGGATGACAGCGTGTGGTCAGGAAAGCTGGGCAGAAGGGCATCTGAGGCCTGGCAGAGAGCCTTCTGGGGTTTAATTCTGGCCCTGCCCCTGGTCTGGGAAGGGGGTGGTGCATAGGGAGCCAGGAGATACAGCAAGGCAGAGACTCACCCCTAGCCATTCTAATGCCCTTGGGGAACCCCAAGTTTCCCCCCAAGGTCTGGCCCTCTTTCACCGTGTGAGCAGGCCAGCACCCTTACTCCCCCTACCTCCTTTCTCAGAGGAGTTGTTTCTGAGCACAGCTGTGACGCCCACCCCTGAAGTGGTGGCAGTCTGTCGAGACCCCAAGACCCCGTGGCCATGGCCCTGTGAGCACAGTAGGTTCCCAAGGATTTCTAAGCTAAACAGCCTCAGCGTCTTTGACTCTGCACAAGGGATCTCTCGGTCTGAGAATTGTGTTTGCGGGAGCATTCCTGTGGCTTGAACTGCATATCACTTGGGTGCCCCCACCCATCACCCCAGGGGAGGAATTCAAGCCCGGGGCTGGGCTGGGCATTTCTATAAGCTCCCAAGTTTTCCTTTATGACTTCAACCACTGTTAGGTTGGGATTTGCCTTCGTGGGGTCATCACACCAGTGTATATTGAATCGAATCTCCTCCCCGCTCCACTAGCTCTGGAGGTAACACACAACTTACCAGGGAGCGTGAGACCTACAGGGCTGTGTCTGACTGAAGGCCGGCAGGTTCTCAGAGGAGCTGCATCTTGGCAGAGAAAGCCAGAAAGCGTTAGGGAGAGATTGCTACCACCGGGCAAGTGGCATGGAGGGAGAAGGGAGGGAAGGGCAGGCTTCAAGTTCGCAATTTTCAGCAGGAATCTAGCAAGCAGGTACTTTATGCCTTCTGTGAAGCCGCAGAGGGGAAGGTTGGTTGACACAGGAAGAAAAGAATCCCCTGCCATCACCTTAATGTTACCATCTCGAGGCGCTCGGGCAGCAGGCGGGGACTCTAACATGAGGTCCTTGGAGGAAGACCAGCATGGTGTCAAACCCTGGACTTGACCTGGGGAGGGAGTTTCAGGGTTTGCCTCTTGAGGTTAGAGGATAGGGAGGAGAGACGGGGTGCAGAAGAGAGGCCTCCACAGATGGGCCAGCAGGCAGGGCCTCTGGGCCGCCAGAGCCACTTACCAGCTGTGGTCTCATAGAAGGCAGTACCCTCCTGCCCCTCTCTTGCAAAGGAGGGTTGGGTCGGGGGGAAGGTCTGGCAGCCCAGAGTGGAGGGCCAGTGGTCAGAGGCTGGATCCTGGGCCTCAAAGTAAAAGTGGAGGGAACCTCAGACCTTCCCTGTGGAGTGGCTCAGGCCTCCAGGCCTCCAGCCAGCATTTGCTCTTTGAAGGGTACAGGCACCAAGGGAAACCATGCATGCTGACAGTGTTCCTCACCCACACCAGCCTCCAAGGGTAGGGCCTTGAATCCCCAGGGGTGCAGCTAGCTGTCACGGAGAAAAGTTCTTGGAAACCCAGCTCTGCCTCCAGTTTTTGGAAACCCCTGGTGCCCTGTTTACTCCCCACTGTTTGTGCTGGGGCAGCGGATGGTAACAGAATTGGATTTGGCCTAAACTTGACACTCAAACGTTACTCTAGAATTCTGGGATTTGGCAAACACACGTTGGGCACATGGCACATCATTATAGTTCCGATTTCAGAGCGAGGAGCCATTCAGCACTCCAACCCTCCATGTGATTCTGGCTTCTTCCTTCTGGGACCCACTCCACCCCCCGAGGGGGTTTCTTAGAGCGCAGAACTTCAATGTCAGTGGAGTATTTCAGGTGTGTGAGCCCTGCTAGGTGTTGAAGAAGGTCAAGAATGACTGGGGCAGTGAGATACAATACTTGCCTGAAGTAAGGAGATGGGAAGATAAGCCTAGGGTGGTGCTTATCATCTGTGATGACTTGGGAAATAAAGCAGACCTTGACTTGGGGCTTCGGCCAGACTCCCTCCTCCTCCCAGCATCTCAGCCGGTGTTTAGAAACCACAAGACTGGTGGTTGTCCTGGGGAGGCAGGGCAGATTCTGGCTACAGGTACCCAGGCATCTGGGATGTGGCTGTTCCAGGAAATGATTCAGAAGACAGTCCCCTCAAAATGTGAGATTCCAAAATTGAGCCCCCACCGTCTACCAGAGGCAGTGCGCTAAGAGGGAAACGCTGGACAGGGCTGGGAATTGGTCCCCGTGTCATGTATCTGTGAGACTTGGAGCAAGTCACTGAACCTCTCTGCTCCCTTCTGGTAACATGAGGGACTTAATGTAATCCCTCAAATGTCTTCTAGCCCCATGAGGGCAGGGGTTGAAGGTTCTTCGAAATCAACTTTATTGTAATAAAATTTACATAGACTAAAATCTGCCCATTTAAAGCATGCATTTTCATGCCTTGTCCCAAATGGGCTGCTCCCATGTTACTGCCAGCACAGTGAACAAATAGAATGTCACTGCCCCAAACGGGTTCCCAGGGGCCCCTTGCACCAGGCGGTCCCTGATCTGCTTTCTGTCACCGGAGAGATTTGTGTTTTTCAGAGTTTCATATATATATGTATGGAGCCAGGTAGTATGGGCTCCTTTGTGTCTGGCTTCTTTCACTCCGCATCCTGTGTTTGAGCTTTGAGAATTATATTTTTAATTTTTTACCATGGAGAATTTCAGACCCGTACAGCAACAGAGAGAATCCCTATGTGTCCATCACTCAATACCAACAATTAGCCAGCTCCAGTTAATTTGTTAGGGGAGGGATTTTTATCTGTTTCATGCGCAGCTGTATCCTCGGCATAACTTCTGGCATATAGGAGGTACTCAATATACATGCGTGGGGTGAATGAATGAAGGAATTCTGTCGACCTACAGTGTTTTTCCAGAGAATATTTCTCTCTTAGCTCCATCTCCGAATTCTCTTCTCACCTTTTATGGCCCACGAGGTATTCCAGTTCATGCCTGGGAGTTGGGGTGATAAGATCCTGCACTGAGAAACCCGAAATTGTTG
Organism: Ailurus styani; assembly: GCA_002007465.1. Classification (NCBI taxonomy): domain Eukaryota; kingdom Metazoa; phylum Chordata; class Mammalia; order Carnivora; family Ailuridae; genus Ailurus; species Ailurus styani. Next base: position 3,033,956 of record LNAC01000096.1, read on the forward strand.
CATGGTACGAGAGATGGGTGACCTCATCTTGACTTGAGAGGTATACATTAGAGTGTTTACCAGTTCCCGTTTCAAAGCCAGCAGGCAGAGCAATAATAAATCCCAGCCAAGAGACCTGATTTCTATCTAGAACGTTTTCATAAATAAGGGGTGGGGGAGGGGTGGGATTGGTGAGCGGAGGAACAGGGCTGGTGCCAGGACCAGGTAGAAAAGCTTCTTTGGGCACCAAAAAGGTGTCCCTAGGATTAGCTGAACCCAACAGCTGTCAACTGTGACCCCGCTTTTTTGAGAAGTAGATGCTACAGGCAAAAGGGCCCCACGGTGAGAGGCGGAGTGGAGCCAGCTTTGCCGCCGCGGGCCTGCCCGCTTTCTGCGGGAGGCGGGGGTCCTGGCGCTGCGGGTCCTGCTGCTGCCGCCATGCGGGGCCGGGGCCGGCTGGCTGCAGGGCCCCCTGGACCGCTCAGGCCTCCGGTGAGCCGCGGCGCGCAGGGCGCTGTCTCCTTCCTCCCACGGCTGTTTATTCCCAGATATCCGCACTGGGTTTTCACACGTCGTCAGTTCCTCCCTCCCCTCCTGGGCACCCTGGGACCCTACTTCAGGGTCTCCTCAGCAGTGAGTTGTAAAAACCCATCTAATGAGTTAATAAAAATTAATGAAGAATACGATAGGGTCGGGTAGGGTGAGGTCGGATCAGGTAGAGCAGAATAGAACAAGGAGAAGATCGGGCCAGAGCACAGACTGCAGTGCAGGTAAAATGTAGCTTGCAGAACCTTCTCTGGGGCTGGTGGGATGAGGGGAAGGGTACTAGGTTATGTACAAAATATTTCTTATTGTTGCATAATGAGGCATTTTGAAGGGCTCTGCCCCTCTTCACCCCTAATGTCTAAGAAGTGACCCCTAAGAGTAGAACAGGGATGGTGATCTCATGGATTGTGAGGGACACAGGGAAGATTGCAGGTTTTTGTTTGTTTGTTTGTAACACAGCAAGATTATTGGTGAAAGCCACTGGACTCCAGGGTGTAGCCCTTTGCACCCACAAACACAATGAGGCCCCTCAGCAGGAGGCAGGACGGCACATGTCAGGACATGGGCTTCGAGGCCAGAACACCTGAATTCAGTCCCGTTGCCCTTTGGGCAAGCTGTTGCACTATCTCCCTAATAGGGGCCGTGGCAGCACCCACCTCCCCGCTTGGGTGGGGGTGAGCAGGACTGAATGAGGTGGGTGAAGCACTTAGCGCAGTACCCAGCACCCGGAAAAGCCTCCATCCATGAGCTTTATGATGTTTCCATGGGCAGAAACAGGTGTGCCCAGCGCTGTGCCAACGCTAGGAATACAAGACAGATGCCCAGTGCATCATTCATTAGCCTGAGTTCTGAGGACCCCCGGGAAGGAGGCACAGAGCAGCCCAGGCATATGAGGGGGACCCGCCTAGGTTGAGGACAGCTCCGCAGGAAGGGGTATTTCCTTCCCCATGCAGCAGCACCTAACCCTCCCTTTAGTAGCAGCATGGAGTCCTCGTGGCCTCAGGAATAGTTTCCAAAGTCCTTTACAGCACCTGAGGGAGAAATGGCCCCTCCTTTACTCTGATTTCTGATCTGAGAGGGTGGCGGGCTCACCTTCTGAGCAAAGCTAGTGCCTCCTCTGAGGACTCAGCAGGATCCATGTAATTAACCGGAAACTGACACGTTCAGTCCTGAGCCAGGCACTGCTAGTGATAGAGGATGCTGCCCAGGTTCTTAGGGCATTTAGAGGCACCTCCAGGCCATTTAAAAACTCCACACTGAATGTCATCAGGCTCACCGGCGATGAGGACTTATCCCTAGCCATGTGGCTCAGAATGACTCTTGGCCAAAATGTATGCATTATGCATTCGTGACCATATTTTCAAGGCAAAGAGTCACAGCCGAAGGTGTGCATACATCTGGACCTTGGCAGGCCCAGGAGGGTGGTGGGCTAGGAGGGTTTAAGCAGGTAGAAGCACCCACCCTTCAGAGCTGCACAGAAATGCTGTCTGTGCCATTAAAGCTTTGATACAGGGCGCCTGGGTGGCTCAGTGGGTTAATGCCTCTGCTTTCGGCTCAGGTCATGATCTCAGGGTCCTGGGATCGAGCCCCACATCGGGCTCCCTGCTCAGCGGGGAGCCTGCTTCCCACCTCTCTCTCTGCCTGCCTCTCTGCCTCCTTGTGATCTCTCTCCCTCTGTGAAATAAATANCATCTGGACCTTGGCAGGCCCAGGAGGGTGGTGGGCTAGGAGGGTTTAAGCAGGTAGAAGCACCCACCCTTCAGAGCTGCACAGAAATGCTGTCTGTGCCATTAAAGCTTTGATACAGATGGCTTCGCCTGGTCTTAAAAGAACCCTCAAAATGGAAAAAACCTCAAATACATAGTCTGAGTCCAGGGGACTTCTCCCAGTCGTTTTCATAAGGTCGCTTTGGGCTTCCTGCCAGGCACTGAATACGCCAGTGGGGACATCTCGTGCTGGGGACCCCCATGGTCTGAGCGACTTTAGCCACGGGGCCATTTCAGGTCCTGAGAATGCTTCTCAGAGTTTTCTCATCTGTGTGGACTCCCCAGAGTTATCATGCCTTGGAGAGATCCAGGCTTCGTACAAACAGTAACTTTCAAATCCGTGCATCTTAGCAATCAAGAATCCCAGCCCTTCAAGAATCCGATACAGTAAATTCTCTCCGGGAAAATGTTTCCATATGCACAACAGCCTGTACTGTACTTTATGAGGTTCACGGAGGCCCTGAAGTCCGTCCCCCTGCCCCATGCAGGGCTTGGCAAACTGGCCCACAGGCCAAATCCCTCCCACCGCCTCTTTTTATGTAGCCCTTGAACTAAGTAAGAATGGTTTTTACATTGTTCTTCCTATGGTTGAAGAAGAACCTTTCATGACACATGAACATCAGATGAAGTTAAATTGTCAGTGTGCATTCATAAAGTTTTACTGGAACACAGCTTCAAAGTTCCGTGGGTTTCTAGTTGGCCCTGCCTTCCGGATGAGCCCAACTTTCAGATAGTTGCTGTGAAGTTTTGTTTACAAAGCATTGTAGCAAGTGTACAGTTTGGTAACAACTTCTTTATAGTGGGGCTACCCACCCTTCCCTGTAATGGACCTGCAGAGGGCCAGGTCTGTAAACCCCTTACAGACTGCTGATTCATAAACAAATTGTAACTGACTGAGCTCCTTGGCTCACTGAGGTTTTTGCTGGGTGTGAGGGAGGAGGTTGATATTAGCTAGTAAGTATTTCCAAAGTAGCTCTTCAAATGGCATTTGTAAAAATGTGTATCTTTTATAGTCTAGCAAACAATAAGGGGACAAGGAGAGAGTGGAAATTGTTGAATTTCATCAAATAGCTGATTTGAAAGAACTCAGTTGTAGTGGTTCCTTCGGAATGCCTGGTACTCTGAGGGACTTGGTCCTTTTTAAAAAATATACGTATACAGACTGGCTCAGGAGTAAAGTAACTTTCCTCAGAAGTGGTTTGGACAAAAGGCAGTCGCCCAGATTTTGGGGAGGAGGCATTCGAGGTCACCACCTGAGACTTGGGTGGCTCCTCAGCTCTGCACACCCACGACTGGGGCCACCATGCTCCCATGACCCTCTCCTTTGGATCAGCGAATGGCCAGAAACAGAGTGGCTCCCCAGTTTTAAATGCCGTGAAGTGAATCATTTGTGCTTAAAAAGCAAATGGGTCTTGATTTTCTTTTCCCCTAAAAGGTGGAAGTAACTTTACTAGAGTAGAAGTCACCATCTGGAGATTATGTGACTCCTTCATCCAAGCTACCATTTTTTTAAAAATCAAATTAGTTGGCAGTATTTAAAAATTAGGAGATCTGACGTGAAGATGTATCTGGAGAATTTCTTGGACATTCCGAAGACCTGGAAACCCCGGGTCTCGTTCCTGAAGGCCGCATCACGGGTGAGGCGGGCGATGCCCACTATACCCCATTCTCCAGCAGCTCCCCATGCTCCCCGGGCTCCCCCCGTGCACACACACACCCTGCTCATTACAGAGGAGCTATGCGTCACAACCAGCAGCCCTAAACGTAAAATGTGTCTTCTTCTGTTTTTTTTTTATCTTGCTTTATTCTAGAAAGTTTAAAAGATAGCCCACCAGGATGTATAAAGTGCATACTCTAAATATAATATCCATGAAAATAGAAAAGAAAAATGGGCAGGAAGACAGAAAAACAAAACAAAACAAAACCCCAAAATCAGGACTGTTCTTCAGTGGGCGCCGTGTCACACGTTTGACTCTTAGCTTTTAAGAGCAGACTGCTAGTTCTAGACTCCGAGCGCATGGGACCAGAAAGCACCCATGGTGCCTGGTGAAACAGTGGCTATTCTGTGAACTGAGATCAAGTAGAACTCTCTTTCAAGGACCATCCCAAAGACAATGCTGGTTGTTCTAACCATATACTTGTGATAAATCCTGACGAGGAAGCAATCTAATAATTTACTTTTACTTTATGCCATGTACTAGTCTCACCACTTAAATGTATTATTTCAAGTGCTCCTTATAACAAATACATGGGGAAGACTACCCGCACCCCCATGTCACAGGTGATGAAACTAAGGCGCAGAGAGACTGCGTGATTCTCCCCAGGCCGCAAAGCTGGACAGAAGCAGGCCTGAATGCCTGCAGGCTGGCCACAGAGCACACGCGCTGACCTACTGCGCTACCCTGCCTCTCGGGGGTGGCACCTGGGGAAACCAGTGTGGTGCCCCGTGAGCTCTTGGAGGTCCCCACGTATAAAGGCTAATATCAGATAAGGAAAGGAGGGCACGAAATTGAGAAGGAAGGCCAATATGTAGCGTGAACTTGAGAGGAAACCAAATCCAGAACAACCCAACCAGAGGCCCCTAAATAGGCTTTCCAACCACAGAAAGGCCTTTTGAAACTGCTAAGGAAAAGAAGAAAGGGATCCGCTGCTGCTTTACACAGAGGGACTCAACCAGGCTGCACGTCAGAATCACTTACGAAGCTTAAGAAAAAATACGGAGGTCTGGGCCTCACCCCTGGAGGGCCTAGTTCATGAGGTGCAGGGCGAGGCCCAGGTGTCCATGTGGTGGTACTTTGGGGTTTTTTGTTTGTTTGTTTGTTGTTGAAGTTTTTATTTTAATCACCCAGGGCTCATCATGACAAGTCCCCTCCTTAGTCCCCATCCCCCATCCCCCCACCCACCTCCCCTCTGGTAACCATCAGTTTGTTCTCTACGGTTAAAAGTCTGTTTCTTGGTTTGTCTCTCTCTATATTTGTCCTTTGTTTGTTTTGTTTCTGAAAGTCCACATATGAGTGAAATCATGTGGTTTTTGTCTTTCTCTGACTGACTTATTTCGCTGAGCATCATACTCTCTAGCTCCATCCACACTGTTGCAAATGGCGAGATGGCATTCTTTTTTATCGCTGGGTAATATTCCATCCTATATATACTCTGCCCCTTCTTTATCCATTCATCAGTCAATGAATGCTTGGGCTGCTTCCATATCTTAGATATTGTAGATAATGCTACTGTAAACGTCGGGGGGGATGTGTCCCTTAAAATTAGTGTTTTTGTGTTCTTTGAGTAAATACCTGGTAGTGCAATTGCTGGATTGTAGGGTAGTTCTAATTTTAACTTCTTGAGGAGGTTCTGTACTGTTCTTCACAATGGCTGCACCCGTGTGCATTCCCACCAGCACTGCAAGAGGTCCCCTTTTCCAGCTGCACTGGTTTTTGGGGTTTGGTTTTTTTTGTTTTTGTTTTTAATACATAGGCAGGATGGAGAACCACTGTGTCCACCAGTGACAAAAAACAAGGCTGTTACTTTGTCTCTAATTTTCCCCAAAGGGAAATCTCTTGGAAGTACAAAGATTAGGGCAAAACCACTCAGAGTGAACTGAAATCCAAGGCAGGTGAATTAAGGAATCACACTTCGTAGAGCTCCCCGGGCGGGGGCAAGGGCATGACCGTGCCCAGGTCAGATCCCGAGCAATGGCACTGAGTCTCTGACGTCGGACCAGCATCACTGTTTGCCAAGCTCCTGGCAATCCAGCATGTAGCCCCTGCTCTAGACCCAGGTGAATTACCTGTCAGCTTACTGAAGAATCCGCTGTGCTTGGTAATTTGGATTTGATGGAATAGAGCAGTGATACCAAATAATGGGAGATGAACAAATAGTCTCCCTGTGTGCAGAAATGTAGAAAACGTGGATTTGGGATACTTGGAGTTAGATTCTGTCAGAGCGAGATCTAGAAGTTTTTCTAAGAAGATAGCTTGTGGACACTTGTGGGGCAAACAGTAATCACTTGGAGCCAATTAACTTCATTTCTAGACCAGTGGACCAGAGAAATGAGGCAGGCATTGTATGTCCTTGTCCCAGCAAAGCAATGGGAAGTCTCTGATATCATCCTCCTGAACAAGGTGGAGAAAGTGACCATGGCTGGTGAGTTCATAGTGGATTTAACAACAGTGCCCCCCCCGACTCCAGTGTGCTGGTGGACCTTTCAGCTTTGGAAGAGGGCTCTGTAGGGCGCAGGTCAAAGGCTCCAAGCCCGAACCTGCCTCACAGAGCATCTTCATACGTGTCTTAATGGAGTAATGGGAGGCACGGCAGTCATGTTCTGGGATAACACAGAGCCGATGGATAGAGCAGAGAAGATGGATGATAGAATTAACGTTATAGTCCCATAGTACTTCAGAGTTTACATAAGCTTGACTTACAGGCTTTCCTAGAACCCTCAGCAAGCAAGGTATGTTTATCATCCCTCTTTTCTTGGTCACAGACTGAGATCAGAGAAGTAAATTACAGAATCGTTATTTCTGGGGATTTCTTGACAAGCCAGAAATAAGTACCAAAATAAGCAGAAATCAAAGTTCAGTGCAAAGGATTACATTTGGATTCAAAAAGTCAATTTCAGAAGAATGGCATTTGTGCTCATTTCCTAGGGCTGCTTTGACAAAATACCACCAACTGGGTGCCTTAGAACAGAAACCTATTGTCTCACAGTCCTGGAGAGAAGTCATGTTAGTAGGGCCATGCTCCCGCCATAACCAAGTGGGAGGCAGTTGGGGGTAGTTCTTCCTTGTCCCTGTCAGCTTCTGGTGGCACCAGACATTCCTTGGCTTGTGGCGGCATCTCCATTTTTTGGGTGGCATTCCCCCTGTGTCTGGGCACTAGGCTTCCTTCTGTGCAAGCTGGTCTCTGTGGCCAAACTTCCCCTTAGTATAAGGACACCCATCACATTGGGTCAGGTCCACCCTCATGACTTCATCTCAGTTTGATGACATCTGCACAGACCTTATATCCAAATAAGGTCACATTCTGAGGTACTAGAGGTCAGGAATTCAACATATCTTTTTGGGGAGACACCGTTCAACCATAATAGGGTTACATTGGACTGAGAACACTAAGACCATCAGTGATTCATCACAGCTGCCTGAGAAAGGATAAGACATCGATACTACCTTAGACATCAGTTTAACATGAGGGTTCCCACCAAGTGGAAGGCCTTGCCACAGCACTTGGTATTGCTCAGACCAGAGTCAGGAATCAAGAGGTCAGCTGTGGCCCCTACATGCTAAGGAGGAGATGGGTTTTAAAATGGTAGGGAACCACCAAGGGCTCAAAGCCCAAACGGTAGGAGCTGGAAAAGGTCCGTGGGCAGCCCAGTGCCAGATGAACTCCGTACATCTTGCCCTGATTTCTATAAAGAAGGTTCAAAAGTCTGACCAGTGTTCAGTTAACAGAATTAAGAGGGGGAGAAAGGGATGGAGGATTATGTTTGGAGAAATTTCTAGGTAAATGACCGTTAACTTGAAATTCTGTTCCAACCCTCATTTTTGCCAGGCAAGAGATTATGCAGTTACACATTCTTTCATTTAACTTCACATGTAAGCATGTGCATATAAATGTAGACACGTGTAATCTGTCATTTAAAATGTATGGTATCATGAACATATATATGTGTATGCAGATTCGGTTCATTGATAGTGAGCAAGCATTCCAATTATGTAAATTCTTGCTTTTTCTTTTCAAGTACTTAAAAGAGTGAAGTGGAATTTAGATACCATTATTGATATTTCCAAAGCTAGGAGGAATTTGGGGTTTGACTGTTACAGTGAGTGAAATTCATTAAAGCCAAGGGATACTACGTTCTGCCGTGTCTCCCACTGGACAGCCAGTACCTTCTGGGATCAGAGAGGAGACAGTGACACATGGGACCTATTTGAAGGGGCCATACGCATGACCCAGGAAGTGCCGTGGGAGCTGGGAGGCTGAGATTGTGTGAGGCCACTGTCAGAGGGAGTTGGGACCTGACGTGGGACCTGGACAAAAAAAGCTGGCCTTTGGGAGACCAGGTGACGATAGCCTGCCCCTCCCCCACCCTCCCCCTTCTGGTCATGCACGGGGATCACAGCGAACGCTACCTCTGCTCTTGTCATGTGTCATGCCAGGCAGAGGTAAAGAGCTGGGCAGGGACCCGCCAAGTGGCCACATGAAAGCCAGCGCCACGCCCCAGCCGGTGAGATTAGGGAGCTTGCTCTGTGCTGGAGAACAAAGTCATCTGTTGATCTCCTCGTAATCAGATGAAGACAGGCGCAGAGCTCGCTGGCTCCTCTGAAAGCTGGCGTTGGTGCCTTCAGTGCAGTCAGTGAAGGAACTGCACCAGCCAGACAGGAAGCAAGCGTCCGGGCCGCCCGCCCGTGTTCACGCCGGCGTCCGAGCGTTGCCGCGGCGCACTGAACCCCCAGCCCTCGGCCCTCTGGTGACTTAGAAGGCGGGCCCCGACACTGCTTCTCAGAGGCAGTTTCTCAGAAGGATCTGGAGCGACCTCCCTCCCCTCACTGCCCCCACGGTTGGCCCCGGGCCTCTCAGCTCCCAGACCTTATCTCTGAAGGGATGCCAGTGGGAATGGGACTGTCCTTTTCCTCTAACAGCCGCCACAAGGGGTAGTGACATCAGCTCCCCTTAGCCCATCCGTCTTGACGGAATTTTCCCAAACCCTGGTTGAACCTGTTTGTGTTTGTCTCATTGCAGCCATCGGGGAAACCCAGGGGCCCCGAGCTGACCACGGCTCACAGAGGAAACCCCACGACCTAGGCCTAAGGCTCCCTGTTTCTCTGGGCTGCCCCACTCTAGGCCCCTCATGAGTCACACGTCAGCCATAATGCCACTTTGCCTGTGCTCTCCCAGACAAGAAGCCCCTCTGGGACCACAGCTGCCAGTGGCCCTGAATCCAGAGCACTTGGCTGGCTGTAGGGACAGTAGCAGCAAGAGACGTACAGTCACTCCTTTTTCAGTGGATGTTTGTTGAGCGCTCACTGTTTGCTGGGCCAGGCAGTAGGCTGGGGACAGAACGTGAGTTCAACCCAGTCCTCATCCCCAGGGCTCACAGATGAGTTGAGAGGAGGAGGACACATGCGATCCGTGCTGTGATGAGTTAGGAGAGATGACGGGGCACCCATCCGAGGCATGGAAGGACAGGAAGGCTGCTCGGAGGAAGGGTATCTAGGTCAGGATGGGCAAGGTGAGAAACCCAGCTGGGTGATGAGGATGTGCGGGCAGAAGGCGGGAATGGGAGAGGGGATTCCAGGCTGAGGATTAGCTGTGCAAAGTCTCAGAGTCGAGAAAGGCCAGAGAAGGACCTCAGGGGGACCAGAAGTGGGCAACTAGGTGGGGATGAGACCCTGAAGGGTCTTAAAAGTAGAGGACTGTAAGACCCTGGGGCTTTTCCCAAGAGCTGTCCGGCGCCATTAGAAGAATTTCAGTCTCTGGAGAAAGCCCTGGAATGTTCAGGCAGACACTGGCTCTGCACTGGCTCAGTATTTGGAGGCCTACAGAGAAATGTAAGCCTCAGTCCCTTCAAGAATCGTGTAGCATGAATGGGCAGATCACACAGACCGTGTTGGTAATGGCCAAGCTGCACACGATGTGCCCATGGCACACAGTTGCCGAGACTTGGAGGGCACCTTTATTGGGTGCCCATTATATGTGGGGGTCCACACGGAGGCACCTAACACCTGACATCCCATTGAGTCCTCAAGGCAACCTATGGAGTGCCTGCTTCTACCTCCATTTTACAGATGCGAAGACTGAGTCTCAAAGAGTGACTGCACACAGTATCATATAATCAGGAAGGGCCAGTCCAGGACAAGAGGTCAGCCGGTGCCTACTGTCTCCTACTCCACGTTGCCCCCTGAGTCGGGGACAAGGATGTGGGGAGGGCTTCATGGAGGAGATAAGGTCTGAGGAGGCCCCAGGGTCACCTCTTAGGCTCCACAGTGTGGGCTAAGAGTCTGATGTTGAGATTTTAGAAGAGGCATATGGGATGATCAAGGATCTAGGTAAATGGAGCATCTCTGGGGGTTTGCCCATCTGAACCTTGGAGTTGAGTCTTGTGGTTGCTGAGAGGAGGCAACAGCTTTTCAAAGAATAAAATCAGTGAGTAAAGGGTACAATCCCCAATCTTTTTCAAATTGGAGGATGCTGTACCTGCTGTCTCCAGGCTATTAATAGGGGATGGTGTTTCCCAGAAATACCTGCTTTGGAAAACTTCTCAAGTATCTAAGGTTAATAGGAATTACACATAGTGGGGATGTTGGCTTTTTGAATTGGAGATGAGTAACTGACAGGCGCCTAAAATGTTTCCAAGGATTTGGAAGGGGGCGGGCGAGGCAAGTGTATTTTTCTCTAGAGCTCTTGAAGAATGGCACAGTCACTCACAGGCTACCGAGGACTCTGTCACCTCTGGAAAGCCCAGAGCGGGGCGAGATGGCACCCCAGACTAGCATGAAATGGAGCTAGAGATCCTCTGGGAAGGACATCCCTAGCTGTGCTGGCTGATCCTGGATCCCTGGTACACAGTCAGCGGATGACGACGCTCAGACATCCTGCGGAATCCTCCATCACCACGCTTGGCCAACCTCGGGAACTGAAACCAGTTTCTATGACTAATGGGCCACTCAGGACTGAAAGGGGAAGCACAAGCAGTAGGTACACAGGAAGGGCCTGTGCCAGAGCAGTTCCGGATTTCCCAAGCTTCTCTATACACACGCTACCCCCTGGGGTGTGCCTGGTGAGAGGGAGCCGGGAAAGAGGGGTCCCTGCTTCCGTAGCTACTGGAGACCCAGGCATACCCCACCCGTGGCCATGTTACAGAATGAGTTTTCCTCATGCCCTCTTTCTTGCCTCTCTTCTTTACCCCTCTTCACACCACCCCTTCTGCTCTCCCCATCTCCTCCTGCCCCCCATCAAGGACATCTCTTGGTCACCTTCTGGGCTGATGCTCAGTGCTTCCCAAGTCACTCCTCCCCACCCTGTTCCTCCTTCCAGACTCATTTTACCCAGCCCAGCAGGCCCATACTCGGCAGCCCGTTCATCAATCCAAGTGAATCCGTACCTTCTTGGACAGAGACATTCAGAAGAGGCGTCATCACACCCTTGCCCCCGGCACCGACCCTCCCGCGTCACTGTGGAGATGGGTTCGGTCTTCTCGGAGGTTCCCGTCCTCGCAGGGCCGCCCTTTCCTTTCCTCTTGTGGTATAGACGCTGGAGGTGGAGACTGCCGCTCCTGGTAGAGGTGACTGAGCCATGTCTTGGCTTCCGCATCTCAAGGGCAGCATGCACGTCCTTCAGTAGCAGGTCCTGTTTCCATCCCTTGCGTTTTCTGTATCTCCCTTCTGTCTCCCCTCCAAGGTCTCTGGGACTGACTGAACTATGCAACTCAAGCCCAGGGAGAAGACCCCAAGCAGGACTGATGGGTGCTAAAAGCTTCACTCATCCCTGCTCTGTGTGGTCCACCTGATTCTGATCTCAGCCTGGGGTGATCTGCAAACATGTTCCCCCGCCAAGCTCACCCAGCGCAGGTTACCCATGCTCACCCCAACCTACAGCCTCCCCTGCCTTGCTTGCCCACTGGCCAGCCATTATAGCCCAGCAGCCTGGCCTCAGTGTCTCCCGGGAGGCTTCGATCCTTGCCCGGTCTTTCCATTTCTGCCGTGTCCAGCTCTCCAGACGCTCCACCTATGCGGCATCGTGCAGAGACCCGGATTTGACTCTGACTCTGCTCTTAACTAGTCGGGTGACCCTGGAGGAGTCAGCAGATCTCTTTGAGCCCCACTTTCTTCTTCTGTAAAATCAGGATAGCAGTACCTGCCTGTTCCAAGGATCAAATAAGGAAACGCACAGGAAGGTGCTTCGTAAACTGTAAAGCCAGTTCCCAAACCATGTCCTGCAGAACTCTGCTCCTGAGGGAGGTGTTGAGAAGCTGTTCAGGAGGGGGAAAAAAAAAAAGTTTCATGTCAAGTTTGAAGAAGGCTGTCCTAAACACAGTGAACCCGGTTTCTTGACCCTGGGATGTCTCCGAACCCTTAGTCCGCCAGTGTACGGGGCAAACCTCCGAGAGCCCAGTGCAAAAATAGCTTCGCCTCAAAACCACTTTTTTCACAGACTACTTATTAACGTCTTTCAGGTCACTAGTTTCCACAGAACAAAGCCTGTATTAATATTATTCCTCCTACAAATAATAATGCTAATCTTTCCACAAGATCCATTCCATCATCCAGGTCACGAATCCTGGGTAAGAGCAGTCAGTCAGTGCCCAGAAGAGTATGGCAGGAGCTCCTTCAAGCCTCTGGGCATTGTGCTGTGTACTCCAGGGGAGCGGGACTGGTGCTGAGAGCCCCTGCAGTCGGATTTGCCATCCCTTCCTCCATCCCCACGCTGAGCTCTACCCCAGGCAGCTTGGTGAACCCACTGTCCTGTTCTGTTCTCCATCTTCTGTGTTCCTGCCCCACCCCCCACCTTTGCCCCATCTCTCTCGGTGCCAAGGTGACTTCTTCCCATCTCTACCAATGCAATTGTAACTCATTCTTCCAGTCCCTGCCAAGTCCCCACTTCTCCATGGAAGTTGTTCTAAGTCTTGCAGTGTGTGTTCGAGACAGGAATCCTGGCCCCCAAATCAACTAGAAGTCCCGAAAGGCAGAGAGTGTGATTTATCACTTGCACATTTTCTCCCCAAACCAGGATTTGTTTGATGGCTGCCCTCCACCCCTCCCCCATTGACCCTAAGCCCTCCTTTGGGAACTTGAGCCTCCCAGCCAGGAATGGGCCCTTCTGAGCTGGGGAGTCAGTGGTGGGTTTTTTCCCCATGCTCATTCATTCAGTAGATGCTTCCCATAGGGAACCCAAGGCTGAAGAAGATAAGGCCCCTGCCTTTAAGGAGCTCTTGGTCAAGACATACACACAACTCAGTGCAAGTCAACACATTGAGTGTAATCACACCAATAATGTAGAAGCACATAACAGGGTTCTTAGTGGGTACAGGTAGGGATGGAGGCAGGCTTCCCAGAAGTCGCCCACCCTCCCCCACACACTCCCCACTCATTCTCCTACTTAGGGAGAGGATGTTCTATGGAGCAGACCTGGCAAGGTTAGGGAGATTTACCTCTAGAGAAGAAAGACCACTGGAGACTCTGTAGGAAGGAGATTCAAGTGTGTTCCTGGGGTCATGGGGATGGAGGTCTTGATGGAGCCAGAGGGTTAGACTAGGAGGGGAGGTGTGAGATGAGAACTCTGCATCCCACTGTCCCAGACACACATACCCCACACCCATACAACAGTCTGTGGGAATCCCACTTCCCTGCTTTTCCATCATCCCCTCTCACCCCTTCTTCCCTCTCACCTGGACTCATTCTTCCTCTCCAAGTCCTCTGCCACCTCCTGGTCCTGGGGCCATCCATCGTGACCTCATCAGAGCAGCCCTGGGTCTGCTCTCAGTAGCTGGCGGCCTGCTTTGGTGAGAGGCTGGTCAGTGTGACGCCCACTCCCTGTGGGGGGCCCTGGGGAGGAAGGTCAGCCTGGAGTCAGTGCTTTCTTTTTTCTTCTCGCAGAAAACCAAAAGAGACGTCAATAACTTTGACCAAGACTTTACCCGGGAAGAGCCAGTACTCACGCTCGTGGACGAAGCAATTGTGAAGCAGATCAACCAGGAGGAATTCAAAGGCTTCTCCTACTTTGGTGAAGACCTGATGCCCTGAGAAGCTGCTCCAGGTGGAGTTTGGTGATGCTGCAGGAAGGGGTGCCGAGAAGAGTCCTATTTCTGGAGGCTCAGAAGGCCTTGAACTGCTTCTCCTATTCTCCAGAGCCTCAGTCCCTCATCTACCCTCTATTTATTGTGTTCCCTTACCCCAGGCCAGCTCCTCCCTCTTCTCCCTGGGGACCAGAGGCACTCCTGGTCCTTGTCTCAACAGTCGTGCGGAATCGTGTGGGGTTGGCCAGCAGTGTTCAGTCTGTCAGCAAGCCTGTCTCCCCTCCTCAGGGGCTCCCAGCAGTGAGGCAACTTCAGTTCTTTTCCTTCAAAGAGCAACGAGAAGAGCAAACAGGGAGACCCCGGCTCTGCTGTTGGATAGAAGGTCCCGACAATTGTCACCTCTCAGCCCCCCTTCCCCCCGCCCGCCAGCCTCTGCCCTTCTGTCCAGGAGAGACGGGTGCTTCTCTGGCCTGGGGGCAGGCGCCCTTGGGGCACGCTGTGAAGGAGACAGCCGGCGAGAGATGCACGGGCAGGATCCCTGGGTTGGTTTGCTCTGGAATGGCTCGTTCCGGCTTGCTCTGGTGTTAGCTTCGGGCTGTGCCAACGTTGTGAGGGCGTGTATCTCGTGGAAGGAATCCCTCTTTGTAGAAAAAGAAATTTGATTTTTGCACTCGATTAACATTTGATAAATAGATGAGCAAATTGGCTTCCCGATTGGCCAAAAGATATAAATCGCAATATTAATGCAGGTAGCTGCTAAAGGGCTAAAACACAATGAGAAACCAATCGTCCGGGGTTGACGCCGTGCACGCTCTCATGGCGCGTGGGGGCTGACTGGATCGAGAGAGAAGGAAACAAGTAGTGCTCCTCATTCTTCAAGTCCGGCCTGAACCCAGAGGCCACGGCCACGGCCATGGCCCAACCCCTGAGGTTCTAGTCAGGCTCGCTCCCAAATTCTCTTTCCGGGTTCGTTCTCAGCTCCCAGCACACTATTTATTTCCTGCAATGGTGTGTTCTCTTTTTTTGCGCACCTCTGCGAAAATGGTAGTACTACTGTGTCGTGGTCTTTAGACGTTACACGTGTAAAGTGAAACATGAAACCTCTGCTCTTGAGGTGAGCAGGGGGAGGCTAACTGGGGGTTACGGGGAGGGTATCCAGAGAGGGGACGAGTGACTTGTTTGCAAACCGACACCTGCGTGCCGTGCTGGGGCGACTCAATGCGGACACTATTTCACGGATGTGATGTTACCTCCTGTAGATACAGTGTTACGTTCTTCAATTTCCAAGGGTTCTCTGTGGCTTTGTGTACACGTTTCTCGGCGGTCACTTGATTATATCCATTTTACTGAACTGATTTAGCAGGGAATGGAATCCATTCCAGCTGTTGCACGTGGATTTCCCCACTGCCCCTAAATATATATACTTGTGAGTGGCAAAGTGGCACTAATGAAGCTTTTTGCCTTCTGTACATTTGAGATTTTTGTATATAGTGTTTGCTGCAAGGCCTGTGGAATTAATTCATTGAATTTAGAGGTATCAACTGCTGCATGTTCAGGCATATTATAAAACTTTAGTCTATGAAAGAATAATTATAATAATGTCCAGGTGCAATACTCTGTGAGCATATTGGTTCAAGTTACCGAGAGATAAGGTGTGTTTCTTTCTTGAGGGCGGGGAGGAGTCCTTTGTGTTTATTTCATTTTGGTTTTTTTCAAAAGATGTAAACATATATTAAGCTATATTCTCACATATCGTTCTCCTGTGCTCTATTATGCCCTGATAGAGAAGGGGAAGGGAAAGGAATAGTTTTGATGGTGGTTTCAAAGCTTGGACGGCGACTAGCTCGAGCCCCTAGGAAGTTGGTGTCCATATTAGCATCTGGCCAGTCATAGCCTTTGTTACTAACGATGACCTTCAGTTCTCTTTCGTTTTTACTTTTTGAAAAACTCAGGTGTAATTATTATCTCTTCTTATGATAATTTCAAATATTATACTCCATCCATTTGTGTGTTTGGCGTACCAGTGCAGTGATGAAGAACAGTAGATTAACTTAATTTATCTTCGGTAACTTGACATACTGGGGAGAGACTATCTTCTGGAGTTGAGTACAAGCACAGAAACATCTTCATGGTGGCATCATCTCATTTTCTGAAGAAGACATGACAGTACTGCCCAGCATACTCGCGCATCACTGCTGCTCTGTTTTTCCTCTGCTTCCTTCACTGCGATGAACTTGGAACGACCAAGCAAGCTCTAACTGCAATGCCAAGTGGCCCGCACCAAGGCCTGGGTGGTGTTCCCTTCTCAGCAGGGCTGGGGGCCTTCCCATAGGACAACTGGCATTTTTGCTGGAAGGTCAAACAATGCATTCCGCCTGGCAGCTCCAGGCAGTCATTCGCGGGGTGCCTGGCCCACAGACGCCCCCTTTCAGCGCCAGAGCTGGGCTGGCTGGGACACCCTGTGCTTGGGGACGGAGCTGACCAAGTTCTCACACGGGCAGGTTCAAATCCCACACGTTGTCTATAGAAAAAAAAAAAAAGCTTCTGTGTTCCTTGAGCATTCTTTGTTTCCTTTCAGTTTTCACAAGGGTTAGGAAGCGGACACACGGTTACATTTCTTTCTAATCTATCCAGCTCTTGAGTGAAAAAAAAAAAAGCCAAAAAAATATATGAAGGATAGCTGTTCTCCTGTGTTCTCTTATTATGGACTTTGTGAAGTGGAAACATCATTTTTTTTCCTCCAAAGGTGAAAAAAAAATGCATTCTTGCTTTAAAAAAAAAGGCTAAAAAATTACCTCTTTTTAAATTATGTGCAAAATAATTCTGGCTAAATATAAAATGTATTCAATTTTAGGGGTTTTTTTGTATTGTGATGCTTTATTTGTACATTTTTTCCCTTTCTGGATGTAATTTTAATCTCTTGCCATTCATTAGTGTTATTTCATTGTAAACATTATTGTGCCAAATGTACTGTATTCAAAAGGATGTGAATGTGTATTGTTTCAGAACCTAATAAATACAATGGCGTTAAATCTTATTTCTGGGCTCCAGTGAGCGTTTTTATCTCCTCTATGAGGAGCAGGGTGGCACCAGTGAAACTTTGTGCCCTTTGTACGTTAGAGATTCCAAATTCCAAAATCTAGACATGGTTTCAGCTTTGCCCTTGCCCTTGGAAGATGCATGAATGATGCACATGGCCAGGTTGGCTCACCCCAGCCTTGCCTCTAAGCTGCTGACTCTGCCACCGCAGGGTGGAAGGGGCCTGAGTAGATCAGATGTGGCTCTGGGCTGTCTGGGCATGGAGTGAAACCGCCCCGTCTGCCTGGAAGTGCTGGAAGATGGGCAAGCAAAGCAGGCAGCACCCGCGTTCTTGTCTTTCTAGAAAACCAAACGCTGAATCTCCTTGAAGTCGAATGCCTCATTAGCCCGCCAGTGACTGTGGGAGGTCATCCCGAATGTACTCTCAGTCTCCCCTCAGTAATGTCTCCTGCCTGCCAGCCTGGAGATGTACCATGGACCTCCAGACCCACCCCAACCAATAGGAAAGTTGTACATATCACACAGTTTCCTCCCTGATTCCGGCAAGTGTCTTGGTAAGTGACCAAGGAAACACAAACATCTTGCCAGCTTGTCTGATTTAAATAAAAGTCAGAAGAAATAAAAGGAGCTGTTCTAGGAGGGTCAGAAGACCTTTCCAAGCATTTCACTGAATGAAATCTGACCAGCCTACACCTCCCTTGCCTAGTGGCCCAGAAGAGAGAGCTCCAGAGTCTGGGAGATGAGGGAACTCATCCTCCCAAATCTGTATTCTCCACAAATCCCATGGAAGCTAGAAGAAAGGTCGATTGCTGGTCAGCATCCCTGGTTTGGAACCTCTCTCTCCACCCCTGGCCACGTTCGAGGAGAGAAAGCCAGGCACTGGTTGGTCTGTTCCAGGAAGCCACAAACACCAGTTCTTGGTGAGGCTTGGATGGTTCCAAAGCTGCTTTGGGGAAGCCTGTTTGGGTGGCTGTGCCCTTGAACTGAGAACCGGCCAATCTAACAGATTCCTCACGGAATTGATGAGCACATCGCCCCTTCTCCATCTCCTTCTACCTGAACAGAGTCCAGGGCGGTGATAGCCACAGCCTAAAGATCCCCAGGTGATAAGATGACCGAGCCACGTGTTGTCATAACACTTGCGGTGGCAGAGGTGCAGTGGAAAGAAGACTTAGGTGCCGTATTGCGAAATCTGTTTCTTACCTGAGAGTCCTTTAGCCTGTGCGATGATACCACACTTAGGGTACGTTGGTTGTAAGCAACACCTGAAGGATGGAACAGCTGTGCCCGTCGGAAGTATCTCCTCCAGGGATGGACACCTGATCAAAGAGTGTTTTTCCCAGAAGCCTGCTGCAAGGGCTTCTACTCCCTCTTATCTCCCATCAACACCTGGAGGTTTTGTCATAAGCATAAAGGATCCCAGGAAAATATTTTCTCAAGGAAAATGGTGGCTTCTTAACTAGCATGAAGGATGTTTGAAAGGTGATGTTGGTGATATTTGAGATAATAGATGGTCAAAGATATTTCAAGACAAATCTCCACATTTAAAAACAAAAAACAATGTAAGAAATAGCCTTCTACTTCCCTAGTAATCGGGACAGTGCATATTTAAATCCGTGCAATCCCACTTCCCACCTGCCAGAATGACTACATAAGGAGGCAGATGTCAAGTTTCCTTAAGGATGTGGAACATTTGGAACTTTTGGTGTTTCCAGTTTGAATATAAAATGGTACGACTACTTTGAAAAATTTTCGCTACTGAAAGTCTACTAAAGCCAGACGTAAATACCCTTGGCTCAACAGAACGTTCTGTCAACCGTAGAATAAGAAATGCATTCTGGAGTATTTGCAAAATAGGACACCGGAGAGCTTGAATGATTTACAGCCACGAGCAACAACACAGATGAATCTCCCTGCATAATGTAGTTTAAGAAGCCAGGTGCAAAGGAAGGCAGACAGTATGATTCCCTTTGTGCAGAGTCGCAAAACAGATCATCCGTGCTGCTAGAAACCAGGCTAGCGGTTGCCCTTGTGGGGGAGGGACGTCATGACTAGGAGGGGCCAAAAAAAGGGCTTCTGGGATGCTGGGTAAGTTTTGTCTTCTGAACTGGGAGCTGCCGAACAGCTATGTTCACTTTGTGATCATTCACTGGGCTGCACCCTTATGATTGGTGGGCTTCTCTCTGTGTGTATTGTACGTCAGTAAAGAATTCTCTCTCTCTCTCTCTCTCTCTCTCTCTCTCTCACACACACACACACACACACACACACACACACACACACACACACACCCCAGGATGACTTTTGTCTTTCACCCTTGGGCATGGTCCTGTAAGCTGCCCGTGTCCCTCTGCCGTCCTGGCAGAGCCTGGGTTAGCGAACTCCCACAGCAGCCCTGCCTGTGGCTGGCCCACGGTCACATTTGACCTGCGTGGACCTTTCCTTCAAGGCACTATTGGAAACACCCGGGCAGACAGAGCTAGAATTTCGTGGAACTTGCTGAACGGCCACAAGATTCTTCCATGCCTGCTTGCTAATAAAACTTCCCTGTGTCTCCAAACGTGGTCCGTGAGGTCCTTAGGGAGCAGCTAAGCCTTCCCCTCTGGCAGCCACTGAGCTCACCGAAAAGAGCCCAGGGAAATGCGTCACAAAAATTGGTTCAGGGCGTCTGCGACGAGAGGTTTGGCTTCCGTGTTTTCCGCTCAGGCAGGCAGCTGTGCCTTTCTAAACCTGTTTCCACATTCATCAGATGGTGATAACAAGACCTACTACCTCAAAGTCCTCTTATGGAAGGTCATTGAGATAAAAGGTTCCAAAGTGCCGCATCCAGAACTGTGGCTCTTCTTTCTCTTGCCCAAGGCACTCTGTCGCTGATCAGAGCCCAGCCTGCATCACGGGCAGCATGGCTGGTCTGCCGATGACTGCTTTGCTCTCCTGTCCTCACTCTGCTTTGTTTCCCCTCATCCCCCAGATGGCCTGGTCCTCAGCTCTCCGGGGGCACCTACACACCCCACCCCACCTGTAAAGGACCCTCTTTGGGGCAGGAAGGGAACACAAGTAAAGACAAGGGCTTGGCACTCAGGGAAGTTACGACCAGCACAAGGTGTGATAGGCCCATGCAGGAGAGCAGCAGAAGGCAGACAAGAGAGAGATCAACTCTGTAGATGATGGCAGGGAAGTCCAGAGAAGGGGGTTAGGTTTGTGTTATCCTGGAAGGCTTCCTGGAGGAGGCCGTGGTGAGAGGGCACTGAAGGAAGACGAGGCTGTGGGGGTGCAAAGGGCAGAGAAAGGCCTTCTGGATGGCCACTCAGCTGGTTCAGGTAGTTTGGCAGTAAGCATCCTTGCCACAAGCATCTTCACCCGACGACTAATTAGCCATAAGGCGATTTTGCTGTAAAAGAGAAAAATCACGAAAAATAGAGATTTTCATTAAAAGGGGCATGATAATACCTGAAAAATGAATAGTAACATTAAAAAGATGAAATTCAAAATATTCTAATACGTTCAAAATGTGTAGTGTAGATTATTTGCAGCACTGCTCAAATAACTGATTTTATTTCATGGATTGTACAAAAGCACTTATCTTCAAAGACTTTCCATTATAGAATTATACTGTGTGTGTGTGCTGGTTGATTTTCTCCTCATCTGGCATCTCACTTTTTCTTTCTTCACTGCAATTTCTCCCTCTCTCTCCACTAAGAGAGAGATGTGCTTCCACGTGCGAGGACACGTCTTTGTAACTGAGCGTGTGTCGCGCTGTGAAGGCCTCCACACTGCCCTTTGTTCTTGGCGTATGGTCACATGCCCATTGTCAGAAGCTCCAATGATCTATGGGAAATGTGGGCTCAATACTCCGAGCTGCTGTGTAGACCATCATGAGGGCAAAGATGTATAGAATATAGAAAGGGGCGAATATAAAAATGGTCACATGGCATCAATGGAGAAACAAAACCAAATTGTCAACCAGTTTTTTGTTGCTGTCGTTGTTTGGTTTGGGGTGTTTTTATCTTTTAAAGCCAGATTGTCTTACGGCCAGCTGGCCACGCGGCGAAAGGGTTTGCAGCAAAGGTATCTATGGCAAAGATGCTTACCCCAATAGGACCAGACCCGCGCTCAACTTGGAGTAGCACGGAAGGGCTGGGGGACGATGCGGCAACTTCGCCTCTCAACTTGAGATTGCCAAGGTCACAGGAGCCCTTCAGAGTGGCTTGACGGTCTCTGCAAGTAGTGCAGTCTCTCCAAGAGCCCAGCCCAGTAGAGGGCTGTCTTTGTGGATGACAGGGGAGAGCAGGTTTCCCCGCCCCCTCTGACTCCGATGGGATCCGGTAGTTGCTGCCCGAGGCCTGAGATCAGATCAGCCTCAGTTCTCGAACCCAAATGCCAAGTAAACTATTCCAAACCTTACTGCTTCTCAGACCTTCTGCACGTGGCAGCAAGCAGCCAGCCACTGCTCCTGGGGCTCTGCGGGGGCCCCTTGCTGGGCACCAACTGCAGAATCTCACCATTGATGCTCTCTTCTTTGGGTCACTAATTAGTTAAGTTTCCCCTGCATTATCCTTCTTTGTTCCAGACATCTTGTTAGGCGCTTAACATAAGTAATCCATTTAAGCCTCACAAAAATCTCGTGGTCCGGGTAGTCGATAGTTTCTATGATAGTTAATACTCCATTTTCCCCCGTTTTATAGATAAGGAAACTGAAGTTCAGAAATCATACAAGTCAGTCCTTATGACTCCGTGAAACTGTTGTGTTCTTGAGCCCATTCTACAGATGGGTGCCCAGATTGTCAGACCCGGGGGACGGGTCAGGTGTGCTCAGACAGGACAGAAAGTATTTACACATAGAACGGATAACGTGGAACTCTCCATTCTCTCCTTCATTCCACCAGTGTTCCTAGAGTCCCTACCATGTTCCAGCCACTCATCGAGACATCAGTACACAAAACAGATGAAAACTGGTGTCCTTACAGAACTTACGTGGGGGCGGGGTCTTGACAGACAATAAACAACAAATATGACCACTAAGTGAATTACATAATGTATAAGAAGATCCAGGCCACCCCTAACATTTGAAGCAAGAGTACAAATGGAGGTTCAGATTGTAGGGCTAAACTTTTCCTTTTTTTAAGTTATAAGTCAAGGTACCGTTAAAGGTGTGCTAGCCCAGTCCCTTCTGTCACCTGCACAAGCCCCCGAGCCTCAGGGCTTATCACCTCCGGGGATTCTAGCTACGCTTGAGGGAATCCACTCCTGAGGGCCCCTCCACGTGGGTTCTGTTCACCAAGAGGTGAGAGTGGTGACGTAAGAGACGGCAGATGAGATCAGGGCAGGGTCTGCCCTGGACGACCCCTCCCCGCCCTCCCGCTTAGCGCATCCTCTGGGGCTCGGGCCCACCGTGGGGGTGGAATCAGAAGACTGGTCCTTGCCAGCACCTCCTTAAAAATCATGGTCCGTGCTGATGTGCTTGCTGAAATGGCCTGGCTTCTATGGCCCCCATCCCCGATGTGCATGGCGGTGTTCAATCTGTATCTCGTGTGGACCCTGGGGTGGGGTGGGGGGCTCCTGGGTGAAGCCTGGCAGGGGAAGAGTCTAACCTGGAGAGGATAAATGCAGCCAAAGACAGGGTGGGTGGGACCAAGGAGGAAGGTCTGTCCTCCCAAATCATATCACCACCCACTGAGGCAATGAAGAGATCCAGGAGCGGAGAGGGGAGCTGGCAGAGCGGGGTGTGTCTGCGGGTGTGGTAAGGAGGTGCCTGCGGCGGATGGGGGGCTCTGGGAAGGGTCAGCAGCAGCCCGCTGGGAGCATTTTCGCTGCAGGAGAGCGAATTGGACTGCTGTGGGAACACATGGGCCTCGTCCTCCTGCCCCAGCACCCGTCTCACTGCTGTGCTCAGCTGGAGGGAAGGAAGCTGGCTTCCGGTGTGCCTGCCATGGGCTGGGCAGGCACTGTGCCCCCAAGATGTGGATTAGGTCCCCAGCTTGAGAAATGAGGGCTCTGGGGCTCGGCGAGGAAAGGGAGTTGTCCAAGCCGCACAGCCAGCCCCCTGCAGATGCAGGACCCAAGCCTGCCATTTGAATTTGCGTCCAGCTGGTGTCCAAGACCCAGCTCCAAGTCCAGACCCCTGGGGCTCCTGATCCCCGCCCCCCCATAGGCCCTGCCTGCTTTTCGCTTTTTTTTTCCCTCAGAGAAATGTTACCTCCATGTGAAGAGGCACATTCATTTGACGGAGCTCTACTTGTGTTGTTCTCTGAGAAATTCGAATTGTGAATGCTGAGGCACAGCCAGGAAACAGGGCAGAGACCTCTGGGAATTCTTTCTCTTCTGCCCCACCCCTCCCTCTCCCCATGCCACCGCCTCCTAGCAGGGCCCTGAGAGCTGGTCCCTGAGCCCAGCAAAGCCTGCATCCTCCACCCTCAGACACCCCTCCCAGCACCAGAAAAAGAACCCCTCCCTATGGACTATTCTAAGCAGGAAGCCAGTTTGCAGTTCACTGGAAAACAGGAAATGCCTCTAAGGGTCTGAAGTCTCTTTAGTCACCGCGCGCCCTTCACGCAGGGTCTGCATCCCAGACCAGCTGCCGAGCACAGCCCCAGATGCAAGGCCACCGCCACCCCAGCCTGGAGAGAGTGGGCCTTGGTGCCACTCGCAAGCCCCCAGCTCCCATGCCAGAGCTAACTTCTTCATCCCCTGCTCGGGACACAGGTTACCCTGAACTAGGCGAGAGCCCTTGGGAGGCCACGGATGCTACTTGAAACAAGAGAGGCTGATGAGCCTCTCACCAGACCCAGAGACCTCGCCCCAGCCAAAGGCTGACCTCTCACCCACCCCACCCAGCTGACTCCTAAACCCTGTCAAAGATTGGTTGGCCCCCACAAAGCCTGACTTCCTAGTCCTTTCCCATGGTTCACTTCCTCATCCTGGCAACACACTCACGCTCTAAACTTGACCTTGTCAGAAACCAACCTTGAGTACTAACCACGTCTTTGCTTCCTCACCCTGGCCACAGACCAATCTCGAATGCTCTCCAGCCTCCTTATCCATTCAGACATTTACTGAACTTCTACTGAGTGCTAAGTGCTGTGAGCCCAGCACAGCCTTGGGGTGGGGGTGGGGGGCGGTAAGATAGGCCTCACACATGAAGCTCTTGTCAGATTGGGGGTGGGGAGCAGGGGGAGGGGGTGGGGGGTGAAGTGAGATCCTTGTCTGAAACTCCAGTGCTGTCACTGTCTCCAACTTGCCGGGTGACCCTGGATTGGTCACACCGCCTCCGGGGCCAGGGTCTCCTTGGGTTCCCCTGCCGTGGGATGGCACACACAGATGCTCTCTGAGGTCCCCACCCTCCATGGTGCATGCCAACAGGGAAAGCCTGAAGCGGTCTAGGACATGAGGCACCATTGTCATCGGCATCGGGAAGATGTAAGGGATCAGGCACTTCCAGTTCTATGTGGTACATGAGGGTTCAGAGAGTCCCTCCTCCGTGTGAACACTGGTTTTTTGGTTCTGCCACAGACAGTGAGTCCTGGACTAGATAGCACTAAGAGTTCTTCCTGCCCCAGCTTTTCCATCTGCGAAAAGAGCTGTGACATCAGCAGTTCAGGCTTGGGGCTGTCTATGTGTTCACCCAAATGGTAGAGGAAACAGGGTAATTTGGGATGAAGACCACCCAGGGCCCAGCACAGGAGCTTTCGGCTCACAGTTTGATTCCCCAGAGGGCACAGGGACAGCAGTGGGTAGAGTGTAGACTAGCTGTGAGGGGAACAAACCACCCTTTAGAAACCTGTCCCCATTTTCCCACCATTAACTGACTTACTAAGCTCGTCCCTTCTTAACTGCACAGTGCCCAGAAGTCTGCCATCAGAGTAGCAAGCTCACACACAGGCAGTGCTCTGCACCTCACATGCACATTACCTGACCCCAGCCCCACCCCGCGCAGGCCTGCTTCCATGACCAGCCCTCCTCCCCATATCAGCTGAGAGCAGGACACTGAAAGGAGAGCAGATACTGACCGGGAAAATCCATGAGGGCAGGTGAAGATAGATGGGTCTAGAGGAGGTGAGGTCTGAGGACCCCTGGGGTCTCCAGGATCTTTTCATGGGGTGTGATCTATGAATGGTCTGTCACTGGGTACTCAAACATTTCAGAACTTAGCTTCAAAGCACAGACATGACCTCATAGTAACTCACAGAAAGTCAGGAGCCCAGTCACGGCTTAGCTGGAAACCTCTCCTCAGGGTCTCCCTCCAGCTTCAGTCAAAGGGGCAGCTGGGGCTGTAGTCTCATCTGAGGACCCAACTAGGGAGGGTCTGCTTCTCACTCACCGCCATGGTTGTGGGCAGGCCTCCGTTCATGCAAGATATCGGCCAGAGGCCTCTTTCAGTTCCTTGCTGGGAAGGCCTCCCCACAGGACAGCTTGCACCATGACAGCTCAATTCCCCCAGTGTGAGAGAGCAAGAGAGGGCACTCAGGGTGGAAGCCAGGGTCCTTGTGACGTCGTCTTCAAAGTGACATCCCATTGCTTTTGCTCTGTGTGTTCCTTAGAAGCAAACAACCAGGGCCAGCCCACACCCAAGTGGAGGGGCTTCCACAAGGACATGGAGATCGGGGGGATGAGGGTCACTAGGAGACAGGTCAGCTGCTGCCCAACAAGGAATCCACGAGGCTCTCTTTTCCAACATATCTCTGTGATACTGGATTTTCTTCATATACTTTGCCCAAAAAAGACTTTGTGCGGAAGCATATGTGAGAATCCAACTGTCCTCATAAAGCTGCAGATGAAAGAGATTTGTAGGAATGGGAAACAATGCTGCTCTATTGGTAGACGTAACCCACATTAATAAAGGCTCGTTGGGGTCTTCCTAATTTTCAAGAGTATAAAAGGCTCTGGAGATCAAGCAGCTTGAGAATGACAGGAGATGCCAGGAGATGGTCCAAGTAGGGTTGCCCTGGGGGGTGGGGGGGTAGACATGCTAGTGAGAAACCTCTCAGCCCCCAAATACCTCAGAAGCCTGGATGCTGGGGAGAGAGGCGGCCAAACACAGCACGTGAGGCCAAGAGCCTGCAGTCTACCTTTCACTTTCTTTACAGCTTTGCACACAAAGCATCTCTGAGTGTGTGTCGTTTTGCATCTGGCTGTGTGAATAGTCCCACCATGCCCACACGGCATTTGGCGTGGGCCTGGGCAGGGCTGGGCTGTCCTGCGTACACAGAACCGTGTGTACCTGTGCCCTATTAAGGAGCCCCTGGGAGTGCACAGGGCCTGGCCAGCGGGTCCAGGGACAGCCTGCTCCAGGCCCGGGTGGCACGGGCCACCACCTCCATGGCCGTGCCTCCCTGCAATCCCCCCTGCCCTCAGCCTCTGCGCTCAGCATGACTCTCAAATATTTTCATCTTCTATGGGAACTTCCTGTTCAGCTTCCTGTTGTTCTTGGACTTTTCTTTTTCAGTTGTGTGTGTGTGTGTGTGTGTTTGTGTGTGTGTGTGTGTGTGTGTGTTTAAGGTTGTGATTCTTTTAATCTGCCTTTCTATTTTGCCCAGAGCGGCACTGTGGTCCCCAGGCACCTCTGAGAGGAAGAGCATTTCCTGCAAGAGCAGGCCAGGTCTTTGGCTGGAGTCAAAGGCTCTTGGGCATTGAACAGAGGGACTCACTCCTCCTTCCATTCGAGATTAACTGGGGCTTTAAAAACCCGTTTATCCTGTAGAAACTGTTCCGTGCCAGGGGCCATGAGAAGGGAAAGACATGAGGGGAGCAGAATCTGCCATCCCAAAGTATGCCTCTCTGGTATGAGGATCATTTTGAGCTGCCTATTGGGAGAAACCGCAGACACAGGAGGGGCTCTGGAAACATGGTAGAACTTCCTTACCCCCTTGTAGGGCAATTTACATCGGGAAAGGTGGCACGGTGTCTCCCTCTCGGTGCTAAGAAGGGACCCTCTACCAGAGCTAACTTTTTCACCAGGAGATTTATCTGCAAACCTGGGGCAAGCTTTCTTTCCTTAGACCTCCTCCTCTGCCCCTCGCCAGACTCCCCCTCCAGGAGCCCCAGATCCCTGCCCCTTCCTTCCTCTGGAGGGTGTATAAGCCTCAACTGGCTGGTCACCTTTTGCTTTCTCCCGTCTCTGTGGGGCTCCTGACTGTACACACCTATGTCATTAAAATTGGTCTTTTCCTCCTGTTCGTCTTAGGTTAATTAAATTCATAGACCAGCCACAGAATCTAGAAGAGTAGAAGGGACCATTTTTCCTTCCCTGTGGGCCCCAAGGCAGATTTCTGGGGGCCTGGGGTAGGGGGGAGGTGGGCGGAGGTGGGCAGGGAAGGCCTGACGAGAGCAGTACCGCAGGTCTGCGGGCTCAGTGACTCTAGCAATCCCGCCCTCCACCTGCCTCTCTCCCCCTGCTGCTGAAGAGGTGGAAAGGGAGGGCCGCTAACAAAGACTGTGGGCTGCGGTCAGAGCCCAGCCTCGGCTTGGCCCAGCCAGGCCCCGGCCTCAGCCCCTGGCCGGCCCCTCCCCCCAAACAACTGTCCTCTGCACGGACTGGTGCTCGAAGCCTTGACTGTCCCTCTGTGTGTGCCTTTCATTTCCACCCTCCACGGCACCAGACTCTTCTTTCACGTCGTCATCAAAAATTCTCTGGGAAGCCTTCCCTAGCACTCGGAGGCCAAGGGGAGAGCTTTGTCTGTGATGCCCCCTCGCCAGAGCCACCCCCCTCCAGGTCTCCCTCCTGGGGCCCCCACCTCCTGCCCCTGGAGCTGGTCTAGTGGTTCAGCCAAACTTGAGCGGCCTGGAAGTCCTGCTGAGGCAGAGTCCTGTGACAAGTGACCAAAGCTGGACCAGCCCACTTCTCTTGCCTGCCTGGAAAGGGCAACCGGTCTCCTCCAGCTGTTGGGGGCCCAAGAGGGCCCCATAAGCATGAGAACTAGAACTGTCATTTCTGAATATTTCAAGTACGAACGGGGACACTTAGGCTCCACCCCTCAAATTATGAAGTCAGATCTGAGGGCAGGGGGTTTCAAAGGTGATCTGGTACACAACCAGGGCTGTGAAATGAGGGTGTCCTGCGTTTCTCACTGTGGGATTGCCACGGTTGGTGCCCCGAAAGTACAGGAAGAACTGAAAGGGAGACAGGGAGATGCCATGCAAGGAGCACAGGTTCTGAGGTCTCAGGGATTCTGTCACCTGCTGAGGGACACTGAGCAAGCTGTTTGCACTGGTAATGTAGAGACCCTCACCCCTACCTCGCCAGGTTGTTGGTTATGGAAAAGATGCCAACCATGCCCAAGTTGGCTCCTTGTGGGGTGCAGGCCGGTACCCTAGAAGGGTGTAGAAGGAGAAACCTCTCAGCCCTTCTTCAGGACCTGGGGGAGGGTTAACACCCACCGTTGCCTAGGGCCTTTGCACCCCAACCTTGGCCTGAGGGGGCTCCTTGAAACTGGTGTTCACAGGGCTCACTGGGTTGGCTCCTCTGGGCCCAGCCCAAGAAAGCAGAACTCCTGAAACCTGTTGTTTATGAGCAGGAATAAAGGGACAAAACACTGCTTCCTGGTTGAACCATCTCCTATGTAAACATCACCTCTGCCCAGACACATTTGCCCCCTGAGGCTGCTGCTCTCTGAAGCCACTACAGTCTGAAGAGGTACAGTTTGAGCTGAGCCTGTGACCCACACTCACCTCCAGGAAGTTGTCCTGCCGTCACTGCAGCCTTCCTCTGGAAACTTCCCTCAGGACGCACTGAGGGAACCTCCCTCAAAACCAGCTCAACTTCCACCGTCTGCCTTCATTTGAACTGATAAGGCCCTCATCCGCCCAGAGCCCAAACTGACAACCAAGGATTCAAGATGGCAGTTTAAAATGTCTTCTCTTCTCCCAGCTCTCCCCAAGACACTAGCTAACCCCCATTCATCAGCCATCACACATGTCCTCAAGGGTCTTCCTGCTCTGCTCACTCCTGGACCCAGCTTTATCCAATCCCCTGCTGGTCTTTCCTTCTCAAGCCTTCCCACTGCTGCTCCATCACCTCAGACCCACCTCTCCAACCTCCACCATATCCTCAGCCTGCGTGCCTTAGCCACTCCCCTCCCCCCAGAAGTCTGCCTGTTCCCATAGCCATTCTGGGTGGAGGCTGCTTTCCATCAGTGGAGAGTTTGGGTAGCTGTTTTCCTTGCCCTCCACTGACACCCCCAAGCCTTTTTATATCTTCCTTCCAAATCCCAGCTCTTGTGACACTGACCCCATCTCACCATATGGTCTGCACCCACTACCCCTCTTCTGACCTCCCCACTCTTCCCTCTTGCATTGAGGATTCCAGTTGTGGGTTCATTGTTTCCCATGCGTGACCTCATTCTGAGAGACTGTGACATCCATGGAGCCCCAGCATCTAAAGCCCTGATCTCTAATTTTCCTGCCCTCCCTGCACCCAACTCCAACTTTCTTCCACCCCACATCAGCCACCCCCATCCCGATGGTCACCCCATTCCTATTCAGCCCCAGTAAATGCAGTATCTCTGAAACTCAACCACAAGCCTCAGACTGTCTCACCACAACCTTCTAGCCTTCTAGGCAACAGTGCACTGAGGTTTTGCATGCCCTCAAGGAAATTGCAACTTCACTGAGACTTGCAATCCATTGAACCCACCACCTCTTCACCATCCATCAGCCTTCTTTTGTCTTCATAGTTCTCTTGACCTAGCTGAGAGTCCATCATTCTTATAATGGCTATTCTTTCAAACACTCTTAGCTTCCTTGGCTTAGCGTTACTTGTCTGGCAAAATCCCAAACTTGGTTCAATCCAGCAATTCCACTGTGCCTACCCCTGAGCAGTTAAATATTGGTTGAGAAAAATCATAAACTCTAGCTTGAAGGTTCCCTCTTACCTTCGTGACCACAAAATGCAATAGCCATTTAACTGTTCCTGGCAATCCTTGGATGGTCCCCGAATAACTTTGCTCTCCCATTCTAAAAGATGATTAGCTAATACCTTCCTCTCTTGCTGAACTTCTGACAACTTCTTCCCATCCCATACCTTCAGCTGGTGACTTTGCCTTATGCTTCATGGGGAAAATAAAAGCCACTAGTCAAAGATTTCCTCATCCTTCCACCTCCAAATATACTATGGTGAGGACCACAAAGACAATTTGAATTGGGGCCATTACAGCCAACACTCTTGATTTGCTCTTGGTTTTAACGGGACGTCTATAGCTTCAACATTGAGAATGATGATTGCTAGAGTTTGTTTTTTGGGTTGTTTTGGGGGGTTTTTTTGTTTTATTTTGCTTTGTTTTCATACAGTTTTATAATCTATACTGTTGGTATAGGTTTTTGAAAGCCATCCCTTTTCACGTTATTTTCTAATGTCAGTTTGCTATGAGATCTCGCTCGTTTTATCATGATTTAGTGTTGGATTTTATTAAATTTATTTCCTATATTGACTGATGTAATTATATGGAGCATAGTGATCTATAGACAAATGAGTAAGAATTAACAAATGTTGTGAATCACTGAGTTTTAAGGTGTTACTTGTTACATGGCATTATCACGGCAAAACCTGACTAATGTACTTTATAAAATAAACTGGATAGCTTTTCTTCTCTTTCTATTATTTGAAATAATTTGTATGTTTTTCTATTCTCTGAAATGAAGCTTCTATATAAAACCATCTGTGCCTGGTATCTCTCAAGAGTAGGAAGCTTTGGTTACTGATTCACCTTCTTTTAGTCTCATTGGTTGATTTACTTATTTTTAAAATTCTCCTCCTGAGTCAATTATTACTGCTATGTTGTCCCAGAAATGTATTCATTTCACTCAAGTTTTCTATTTTTTCTGATATATGCATTTATTACTATAAATTACCCTATAAACAACACTTTCACTGCATCTCACAAACGTTGCTACTTATATTTTCATTTTCATTTAGTTCAAAATATTTTTAAATTTCTTGAGGTTTTTTTTACTCATGTTATTTAGAAGAGTAATGATTAATCTGTATTTTTGGTGGTAATCTTTTTGTTATTAACTAGTTTAATTCCCTTGTGGTCTGAGAGCATACAAGGTATGACTCCTACTCTTTCAAATTTGTTAAATTGTGTTTTATGGTACCAAGCGTGGTCTATCCTGGTGAATGTTCCATGTGAGCTTGAGAAGAAGGTGTTTTCTGCCATGGGATAAAGTAGTCTACAGATGTCCTTTATATCCAGTTGGTTGATGGTGTTGTTGAGTTCAACTGTGCCCTTGCTGATTTTCTGCCTGCTGGCTCAATTCGTTTCTGATAGAGGGATGGCAGAATTTCCAACAATGCTAGTAGATTCTTCCATTTCTCTTTACATTTATATTAATTTTTGCCTTTCATAGTTCGATGTTTTGTTGTTAGTTGCATACATATTAAGGATTGTTATGTCTTCTTGGAGGAAGATGTTACCTCTTTGTCATTATGTAGTGCACTTGTTTACCCCTGATAATTTTCCTTGGTTTGAAGTCTGCTCTGTCAGAACTTAATATAACTATTCCAGCTTTCTTTCAATTAGGGTTAGCATGGTATGTTTTTCTCCATTCACTAATTTTTAACCTATATGTCTTTGCATTTAAGTGGGTTTCTTGTAAATGACATATGCTTGGGTCTTGTTTTTTGATCCATTCTGGCAATCTCTGTCTTTTAATTGGTGCATTTCAATAATCTATGTTCAAAGTAGTTATTGATATAGTTGGACTGATATCTATCATATTTGTTACCATTTTTCTATTTGTTGCCTTTGCTCTTTGTGGTAAGTTTTGTCTTCCACTCACTTTTTGCCTTTCATAGTTTTTACTGAGCATTTTATATCATTCCGTTTTCTCTTCTTTCTTAGTATATCTTTCGCTTTTTTAGCAACTGCCCTAGTGTTTACAACTAATCTAAGTCTACTTCTAAATACCACTATACTGCTCACAATTAGTATGAGAAGCATATTATAATAAAATAGCCCTATTTCCTCCTTCCTGTTCATTGTATTATTGCTGTTATTCATTTCACTCATACATAAGCTTACACGAGTCTTCCTTCTTCAATAGATGCAGAAAAATGTTTATTGAAAAAATCCAGTTATAATAAAAACATTTAACAAGTGAGGCAGGAAAAAGGCAGATACAGTCCTGCAAAGACACAGATCTCCTTTTTTTTTTTTTAACAAAAGAAATGTATTAGTTCAGGTAACTGGGAGGTTTGAGGGGTGATATTGACAGTAGTGATGGCTAGATTCCAAGCCTCCAGCTGTGTCAGCAAGACACTGTCTCTTTGCTGGCTCTGTTTGGTTCTGTTGACTTCGTTCTCAAGAAGGCTCTCTCCACATAGTTTGGGATGGCCACCAGCAGCTCCAGACTTCTGTCTTCTGTGGACCAAGTAATAATTCACTGTGTGATGGTTCTAGCAAAATCCTGTGATGAGTCTCGTTGATCAGGTCTGGCTGGTGTTTTGAGTTGGGCTCAGGGGAAGGAGAAAGCCCTGTCCAACCCACAGAGATGATTCCCCAGAGGAGAAGAAATATTATTTCGCCAGAAGAAATGCTGAACAAGCAAAACAACAGATATCTAGTACAGAGAAACTTTTCAAACTTTTCTCCCATGAATGAAGATTACATAGTTTACATAGCCATGAGTTCAGGAGTAATTTAGCTGAATGGTTCTGGCTCTGAGTTTCTCATGAAATTCAACCAGATGTTGGTCACAGCTGCAGTTTTCTTAAGGCTTGCCTATAGCTGACGACTCTGTTTCCATGATGGCTCACCCATGTGACTCTCAGGTTTGTGCTCTTTGTTGGTGGAAGGTCTTAGTTCCTCACCACGTGAGCCTCTTCAAAGGGTGGCTGGAGAGTCTTCTTGAGTTAACAACTGGCTTTCCCCAAGAAAGTGATCCAAGAGACCAAGGAAAGGGCTGAAATGTGTTTAATAACTAGTTTGGATATCACCTATCATCGCTTCTACAATATCCAACAGATCATAAAGGTCATCCCTTTCAATACTGGAGGGGACTGCACAAGGGCATGAACACCAGGAGGTGAGGGTCACTGGGAAAGTGTAAAACTCATCAAAGAAATAATAGAAGAAAATGTCCTAGATGAGAAGCTCATTAGAGTCTAGATTAAAAGACTCTTCAAGTTTCTAGCACAGTGGATTAAAATAGACCCTCCCCAGTGCATATTGTGAAATTTCAGAGCACTGAAAGTCAAAGGGAAGATCTCACAAGATTCTGGGAAAGAAAAAAAGATGTCACGTACAAACATTTATTTTTTTAAAGATTTTATTCATTTATTTATTTGGCACAGAGAGAGAGATTACAAGTAGCCAGAGAGAGGAGGAAGCAGGTTCCCTGCTGAGCAGAGAGCCTGATATGGGGCTCGATCCCAGGACCCTGAGATCACGACCTGAGCTGAAGGCAGAGGCTTTAACCCACTGAGCCACCCTGGCACCACCACATACAAACATTTAGAATCAGAATGACTTCATAATTGTCAAAGGCAAGTGTGTAAGACAATGTAACAAAGCAGTGTTTTCAAAATTCTGACAAAAGAAATTACTTTAGATATAGAAATTTATACCCAAAACAAACCATCAATCGATTTTTGGTGTAGAATAGAGTCACTTTAGATTTTCAAGTTTTAAAAAATGTCTCCCACACACCATTTCTCAGAAACTTTGGGAAAACAGACGATCCAGGAAACAAGAGATTCAATACAAGGAAGAGAAGAAGGAAACCCCCAAAATGATGGAGAAAAGAATTCCATAGACAACAGCTATGTGCCAAGTGTAGAGAGCAAAGAGGACAGACTCAAACAGGTCAGAAGACTCAGGAGATTGTTCCATGAGAAGATTACATTGATAGAACACCTCACATGTTGGAACATGGTGAGAGAGTCACACAACTGAGAGATTGAAGTTGAACTAGCAATGAGTTCATCAGAAAGTAAGATAATGAGAAAATAAAACAAATATTAATTCCAGAGAAAACAAAACATGGTGGAGAAAAGTAAAGCAATCAGAGTTACTTAACTATGTCTCAACTGGAACTGGCATTGACAAAGTCATGAAAAATGCAAACACAGAATAATGATCTAGCTAAATTCTGATATAACTGTATTGGGAGGGCAGAGGAATGAAGAGTGTGCACAAATGAAAGGTGATGGGGCAGGCCGGGGTTAAAAAAGAACTAAATCCTTGCTTTCCACAGAGGGAAATCACTCAATCATATCTAGAACCAAAAAATCAATAAATAGCAGTATAAGCATGTTGCTTAAAGATGTGGAAATAAATACCAAGTGAATCGACTAAGTGGTTGGAACTGGCTGCCTCTGGGGAGCAATAATTAATGGAGGGTATGAGGGCAGATGTGCTACTATTCATAATAAACCCTGTATAGCTACTACCAACTCTGCTCATGGAAATTTAGTCAAAATAAAGGTAAATAGAGAGGATTCTGAGAAGGTGACAAAGTAGGCAGCTCCAGGAACCAGGAATCCCCAGCAGGTGCTTCTCTACCTAGACAACAATTACATTGGCCAAATCTGTCTGATGTAACTCTTTCAGAACTCTGGAGTCTATGGAAGGCTTGCCACTTCCAGGGAAAGTCTTGAACAGCGCATTGCTATTGATTTCAGTCAAGTTCGGCTCTTAGCACTATTGCAACCACCCATCCCCCTCCAGCCCCATGGCAGGCAGCTGAGCACACATTCCAGGAGTAGTTGGCAGAAGTTTGTGGGGACCAGGTAGGCAAAAGAGACTCTGCCCTCTATCAGGGATCTGAGCTCCATAGCTGACTGTTGCTTCTTTCCACAGAGGTGCAAAGAGGTGAGTGGCCACTGTTGTTGCAAGCCACTGCCCCTCCAGCTAAAGTCATTTCTGGGGGAATTTAAAGGGCTAACACCCCTTTTCCCCCTCCCTTTCAGTTTTCTCTTTTTCCACTCTTCAGAGCCAGACATAAGAAACCAGAGTATTCAAAACAATGACATATATAAGGAAAGTTAGAAAGTAACCACACAAGACCAGAGAAAGGTGCAAGTTCAGGAAAAAAAAAAAACCCAGGAAACCTTAAGTTTATACCTCAGGCAGATCCGTGGCATGGAAAGAGGCTACAATAATTAGTAAACAAACAAACAAACAAAAACAATTAAAAAAAACAGCAAACCCCAGGGAAGGGGGAAAATCTGATTTCCAGAGTTCTCACATTATTAGATTCAAATGTCCAGTATTTTTTAAAGAAAAAATCACAGGACATACAAAAAAAATAGGAAAGTATGGCCCTTTCAAAGGAAAAAAAATTAATCAACGGCAACTGTTTCTGAAAAGGATCTGATGGCAGATCTACTAGACAAAGACTTTAAAACAACCAACTTAAAGATATTTGACAATCCAAAGGAATATGTGAAGAAAGTCAAGAAAACAATGTATGAACAAAATGGACATATCAGTAAAGAGAGAGAAGACCTGAAAAGGTTTCTTGTTTTTGTTTTTGTTTTTTTGGTTTTGGTTTTGGTTTTGGTTTTGGTAGGGACTCAGGTGCTGGTCCCAGGAGGGAATCAGGGCTAGTCTGAGGGCACAAGAGGCTCAGAACAGCATTATTGGGATAGAGCATCAGGGTAGGGGAACTTACGGTGTGAGAAGTCTTAGATCGGGTAGCTTATAGACAACAAAAATTGATCTTCACAGATCTAGAGGCTGGAAGTCTAAGATCGAGGCACCAGCAGATGCAGTGTGAGGGGAGGGCCTGCTTCCTGGTTCAAAGGCAGTGGTCTTTGCTCCGGGTCTGCCCATGGCAGTAGACATGAAAAAGGTCTCTGGGATCTCCTTTAGAAGGGCACTCGTCCCATTCACTTTTATCATCTAATCACCTCACACAGGGCTCACCTCCAAATACTATGGCACTGGGGATTCGGTTTCAACATGTGAATCTGGGGAGCGGGGGGGACAAACATCCAGACCTTGGCATGTGGAATGCTCTGCACCATTAAGGAGAGAGGCTGATCTGTGCGTGTTCATATTAAAGAGAGGACAATATATATTAAGTTAAAAAAATAAAAAAGCTTCTAGCAGTGTTTATAGCTTGAGTCTGTTTGTGTGACAAATGGAGACAAGTGGTATTTGTAAGGATCTCACACCTCCTTGATGGTCATTAGAAAGTACTTGGCTACTTTCTCTAATTAAGCTGCAAAACTAAACAACGATGATGATTCAGAACAAAATACAGATGTTCATTCAATAACGAGGCTCCCTGGGCTGTGTTGCAGAGGTCATGCAGAATCTTTACATTTTTGTGTGAATTACAACAGCTTTGTTACTCTCATTCAGCAGCTCAGTAATGATAAAAGTAATACATTTGAACTGATGAAAGCAATGTATGTAACATTCTGGTTTTAGACCTTTTGTTAAGTTTTAGTTATTGGGCTTCTCTTTTTTAAATAAGCTTTCTTTTAACATGTAATTCTTTCGCTTAAAGAAGAAAAAAAAACCCTAGAAACTAATATCCCACAAGTCTTTCCTCAGCTGGCCTGGAGTTTCTTGACCCAGTAAGACCTCAGCAGATTTGTCCTGGACTAGAAGTCAGGAGGCCTGGGCGCCAGCCCTGGCTCTCCTCTTTGCTGCCTGGATGACCTTGAGTAAAACCTTCAACCTCCCTCAGCTCTTTTTCTCAGCTGTCCTGTGGGGCACAGCACCTCTCCTGTCTACCCCATGGGACCACTTTGAGGAGCAAATGAGATCTATCAACTTGTAATCTATACAGGCTATGCAAATGGAAGGGCTTTTATTCCGATAACGAGGAGGATCTTCTCAAAGCTTAAACATTTCTGTTTTCTGGTTTCCCCAGAGGGCAGGCAAGCCTGGGTATTTATTTAATAAACCTTGAGTGCCTTTCTGAACCAGGCACTTCGCCAGGGGCTGGTGATCCACAGTTGAACACAACACAGTGCTTGCTCTCAAAGAATTCAGTTTGGTAGGGGAGGCAACCCATAATTGCAGTAAAATGGGAGAAATGCAGTAGAACGGTGATAGAGTGATGGGACCCACAGAAGGAACTCTGGTTGGGGAGGTGTCACTGAAAAAGGTGACATTTGAGTTGAGTCTTAAAGAACCTGTTAGAATTTACAGGGGGCGGGGGGGAGGGGATCCATTTCACCTATATTTATCAGCCCTTACCTGGGCTGTGTTATAGCTGGCCACCAGAAACTTGCTCTCAGCTGCCTGTCCTATTGGAAAATATTTGTTAACAACAGGTTAGGAGTGTTTCCCTCCAAGGAATAGACGCATTTGGGTCCTAAAAGAAAGATGAGTCTCTATACACAAAGGAATCATAATGTTTTCATTTTACAGCTGCTGCTAGAGAAGGTACCTGAGTGCTTCCTGCTGGCCACCGACTGGTGCTAGATCATTACGAATAATTACTCTTCTTCACTGGCACAATAGCTTATTTCTGGCCCTATTATCAGTGAGGAAACAGAAGGCCCGATTCTCTAGGCTAGTTAGTAGCAGAGCAAGATGCAAACCCAGGCCATGATCTTGCACAGCCATCGTTAGGCTGGTTCTCACAGCAGCCCTGGGAAACGGGCAGGAAGTGCACATGATCCCCATATAAGATAGGAAATTCGGCCTGGGACAGCTTTGCGAGGGACCTCAGCTAGCCTCCTAACTCCTGGCCTGGTTGAGGCTACTGCCTTGAGGTGGAGGTCAAGGGGGCAATATTTTGGAGGATGGGCTGTCTCCGTGGCATTTCTTGAATCTCATCTCTGGAAGCAGCTGCCCACTGCGCCCGGGTGTCAGGCCTGCCGTGGCTGGGCCTAGGACCTTGCTGCTCTGGAAAGCTATTTGGAAGTAGATACCTCTACTTCTCTGGTTGTCCTCACCCTGAGGTGGTCTGGACACTGTCCTCCAGGGCCCACTCCAGGTTGACCCTTCTTTTCCTGCCGTTGTTCAAGGAGATGGCAGAAATGTGGAAGAGGACTTGTTTCTCCTTGGCCGGAGGCAACCTTGGAGGTGATAGAGAATAACTTCTTCCTTCTTGGATCGCTTGGGTCAGTGCATGGAGAATGGCGTCTCTGTGGGTTTGCAGAGAGGGGGTGCAGTTGAAAAGCTTGAACAATGGTTAACCAGGAGGAAGTCACGTTCAAACACACATCACCTCTTGGCCTCCTGCTATGCGTTGCTCCAAAACCCATTGACTCTTTTCTGTCTGTATCCATCTGTCTCTCTTCCTCTATCTTTCTCCTGTGGGCCCCCTGGTATACCTTCTTCCTCTTCCCTCTCCCCCTCTTCTGTCTCTCTCCCTCGGTCGCTCTCCCTCTCCCTCTTTGTCTTTTCTGTCTCCCGTCCCTATGAGTCTACCCCTTTGCCGGCCCCATGGCAGACCTACACACATTTACGATTCAGTGTTTTTACCAGAGAGATTCTGTAATCACTTGTGTTAAAAAGTAGGCAAGTTGCACTCTTTATGCGCCAAGAAAAAACCAAGTCATCTTAATTTAACTTTTCTTTTCAGCCGTTGGCCTGTGGCTGAAGCAAAAATAGGTCTCCCTGCTTCTGGCCCTCACACCACCCTACCCAAGCTGCAAGCCAGCCCAGTTGGCAGATATGCTGCTGGAGCCAGAATCCTGTTACCCAAATGAGGGCCGCTGCCAGAGCTCTGAGCCCAGCCAGGCCTCCTGGCCAAGGCCTCCTAGCCAAGGCCCTGGATTGCTTGGAGGCCTGAGGGGGGCGGGGGTGGGGGCAGGGGTCAGACTGGCCAAGGCTTCTACACACCTGGCCCGGAGCTAGAGCTGCTTAGCTGCCTTCTCCCCTTCCCCGGGGAGGCTGCAGGAGGGAGGGGGTCAGCTGGAGCCCAGCCCCTCTCTCCGCTTGTCATTATTCCTGGTGACACCCCGCAGCCCAAGCCAAGCTGTCAGGTTAGTGCCAGCCCAGTACTATTAAATTTATGGGACTAACATTTGAATGGGAATTCGGAGTTACATAATGTTCTTACCTCATAACAACCTAGTGGAGGCAGTTTTATTGAATCCTGATAGTGACCAAACTGAGGCTCATCGAGGTTAAGTTATTCAGCTAGGGATGGAGCTGGTACTTAAGACTCTGGAATTCTTTGTCTGAATGTCCTCAAACCAGGTTCTGGAGTCTGCACAAGCCACTTCTGCAGGCCTATCATCCTAGGGCAAACTGTCCCCTAGGTATACATTGTCTCTAGTGTCAAGGGTAGCCACAGGCAGAAGTGTGCCGGGTGTAGATGGACCGTGGACGTATAAGACCGGCCTGTCCCCACTCAAGTGCGAAGTCTCTGCAGGGAGAGATGTCCGGGGGGTAGGTGGGGGAGTGGGTCCCCTCTATCAGAACTACCACATTTAGGCATGGAACTCCCAGGAATCTGAAAATTCTAACTTTGAACCTGGCCTCCCAGGTGACTGTGAATGTGTATTTGTGGCATTAGGAGGATAGAATATGTTTTACTTAACAATTAACTCAATTTATCACTTAAATGTTAAGAATTGCGTTGGTTGGGATATCAGTCTATTGGGATAGACTTTCGGGTTCTGGAGCCATAAATGTTAGAGGTGGGCCTGTTGAACACCTGTTCAGGGGTTTACTGGCAGTTTGGAGGTCCTAACCCCCTGCCCATTTTCTGTTGGGTCATCTCAATCGTGTTTGGATATCTTTGTGCTTCAACCTCCAGAATCTCCTTATCTGGACCCAGGAGGAGGGGCAGAGTTCTAGAGAGTGTCCCTGACCACCCATGGCTTCATCTTGGTCCACCTTAGAGGTCGGTCACACTTTGTGGTTGAAACTTTCTTATCACACCTGGCATTTTTCTATGTCCTGACCCAGACCTCGCTCATGGGCTCCGTGTCTTGGAAAGTCCTCCAAGTCAACCCATTCCCTCTCCCAGACCTGTTCTTCCTCATGGCTTCTGCACTCACTCCCAATTCCCCACCTACCTGTCACCAAGTCTTTTCTGTTTTACCTCCTTGAGGTCTCTGAAGAGCATCCATGTAGCTCTCTGCCACATCGACCTCCCAGTTCTCTTCAGGGCCTCTCTGTGCCAGCCGGGGAGAGTCTCCTGACGGCCGTCCCTTCCGTCAGTCTTGCTCTTCTCTATCCCATGCTCCACACTACTGCTGGACGATCTT
This sequence comes from Ailurus styani, assembly GCA_002007465.1. Lineage (NCBI taxonomy): Eukaryota > Metazoa > Chordata > Mammalia > Carnivora > Ailuridae > Ailurus > Ailurus styani. Next base: position 3,074,136 of record LNAC01000096.1, read on the forward strand.
CCTAAACAGCTCAGAAATCTGCCGAGTGGCCCACTGCCCACAAACCAGAACTCCAGCCCCTCGGTCTGTCCTTCACTTGTTTCTTTAGGACGTCAGTTGTAAAGATCAGGTTGTCCCCTGCAGCACGTATGGGGAGTGGGGGACAAGTAAGGTGCACAGGGAAATCAGACAAGAGCAAACTTCAAACACGTGGCTCAGTCTTCTGGCACAAGCCAGGAAACACCACCGAGAAAGACCGGGGCAGACGGCAGGCTCGGATGGAGTTCCTGAGCTCAGAGCCTGGGCCACCTCATTACCCCCTCAGCTCTTGTGCTTTGCTTGCTGCAGAAAGATGTGCCCTCTTTCCCTTCTCTCTTTGCCTTTTTCCTTCTGCTCTCACCACCAGCCAACTGCCTTGTTTTTCCTATCTCTACTTCAACCCTCCCAGGAAAGGAATCTCTTGACCCAATTAGTCCCGATCTTCCTTGAGCGGAGAGTTCTCGCCAGACCACGTCAAGGACAGGACTCAGAGCAGGTGCCTGGCCAGATCTAGTCAACTGAGAGCAGGGAGGTGGGGTCACGAGGTGACCAGGTGGACTGGCCAGACCCCCACCAACCATCTGCAGGGTTTAGCAATTTGAGAACCCACGGTGCGCTTCCACCTTCCTCATCTTTGCTAATGCTGTTCCCCTCATCAGGTACACTCAGTCTTTATGGTTCAGACCGACCCCTGTGCCCGCCCCTGTGTTTTCCCTCCAGGAAGCCTCCTCTAAACCTGTCCAGCCAGGATGAACCCTCATTCTGGGCCCCTACCGCTAGTTGCACTGATGTCCTGTTTTTTGTGATTATGAGTTGTTACCTGCCTCCCCAGTTGGGTTGTAAACACTATGAGAGCAGAGACTATACTAGCCATCTTTTTTTGTTTTTAAAGATTTTATTTATTTATTTCAGAGAGAGAGAGAGAACAGGGGGAGGGGCAGAGTGGGAGGGAGAGGGACAAGCAGATTCTTCACTGAGCACAGAGCCTGACGTGGGACTCGATCTCATGACCCTGAGATCATGACCTGAACAGAAATAAAGGCACCCCAATACTATCCATCTTTGTATAATCCAAGTGCCTCTTGCAGAGCTCTGTGTATGGAATAAGCTTCCAGTTAGATAGTTTGGCGGATAAGTAATTGAATATATGGTCTGGATAACCTAGCATAGCAGAAGATCTCAAACTATTTCTTTTCTTTTAGATGCATCTTATAAATATTTTTAAACACCAAGAACAGATTTTAAAACACTGAGAGCTCGACCCTTCTGCCTTTCCCTATACCAACTCCTCCTCAGCCAGATCCAGGGTCCGTCCCCCTGTCCCGGTCCACAGCATGTGATGGGGGTGGTGAGGGCCACCCGGGAACCTGTGGGGTCCTGGGCTCTGTATGGAGGGCCTGCAGGGGCAGCCTGGGCTAGAGCTGCCCTTCCACTGGGCCTGGGCGGTGTGGGAGGCCTGGGCAGCTCCAGCGTGCTCTCCCTCACGTCCTTGAAGCTTCCCCTATCCTCTGACTCAGCTCCAGCCTCTCAATTCGTGGATGAATGCCCTGGGCCCAGACAGAGAGTCGATTCAGCCCAGCAGGGTTTCTGGAGGGCTCCCAGGAGGGGGCGGCCCGGAAAATGGCCAAGGGAGCAGTAAAGTTGGGGCAATGTCCAGTTCACTCCAGCTGCAGCTCAGGGCACATTTTTCTCTGTCCCCACCCCCACCCCACATTCTTCTGCTGCCCTCAAAAGTGCCCAGCTCTACTGGGCAGATGGGAGACTGGAACTTACCTTGGGAGCTCACTGTTGTGTCCTACCCACCCCCCCGTCCCTATCATCTCCCCCACATCTGAGGTGGAGTGTGAAGTTGTGCGCATGTGTGATTGTGTGTGTAAGGGCGTACCCCCCAACACCAGTTGAAGCCTCTCCTCAGGGGTCCCTGCCCCTCCCAGGGACAGAGACACAGAGAACTGAGAGAAAGTTAAGTCCCCCCTTATTGAGCTCAAAGAGCCCCCTACAGCTAGGCTCGGACTTCTGTTTTTATGTCATTATGCCTAAACTTGGTATCATTTGATAAATGAACAGGCAGTAAAATGTACATATAAGTTTGACCACTTTTTACAATTTGGGTTGAACATTTCCCATTTCCCCAGAAAGTTCCCTCATGCTCCTTTCCACCGAGCCCCCTCTCCGTTCAACCCGTCTGATTTAAATCACTGTAGATCAGCATTTAGGTTTAAAAACTTATAAATCCACATCAAAGGAGATACCATCAGACTCCAGAGCGTGCATGTCCAGACACTGCCAGGCAGTCCCCGGTTCTGAAGCTAAGGGGTCCTGGCCTCTTCGCCTTCCTCCAGGGTCCCGACTCCAGGCTCCAAAGGAGCTGCATGATGGCCCAGCATGGTCGGCACACAGTACAGGGAAGGAACACAGCACTGGGGCGGGGGGGGGGGTGAAGACCGGGGCAACGGGCCTGGGCTCCCCGATGAGACTAGGGTGAGGCACTTGACCTTTTGGGTCTCAGGTTCCTCTGTGGTGCACTGGGGACAGAGGTGGTCACCCCCCGGGGCTGCTGGGAGGGTTGAAGCCAATTTTGTAGGCAGCTTTGTAAGTAGAGTCAGGGCACCAATCAAATGATGAATTGATCCAAATAGCTGTTATTTACTGAACTATCTTGGGTACCAGACGTCCTGCTAGCAACTTCCTTTAACCCTCAAGTCAGGAGGCGGGTACTATTACCCCCATTTGACATGTGAGAAAGCTGGGGCTCAGAGCAGTGAAAAGCCTGGCCCAAACCAACCAGAATATACTGGAATTCGACTTTGGCAGCAGTTCTAGTCTCCCACTCTTGACCCACTACACCCTTCTTCCTCCCAGATGAATATAATCATTGACCAAAATGAACTATAGTTGACAGCAGTTTGTAAACAAAGCTGTGTGATTCCAGTACGGCTTGTTGTCAGGTCCATCAATAGGTCTGAGAACCAGGGACTCGGAGGAGCCCCCACAGGCCTCACCCCCTAAGTTGGCCTGTCCTAATAAATTTCAGAATCATGACTGCTGCCTCTTCTCCTTGGACCCACAGACTATTGCATTTCAGCTTCAGAGACAGAAGTCCTTCTTCATATCTAACTTCAGTCTTGTCTGCTGTAGTATAGCCAACATCCAGCTCACCACTGGCCCTAGGCAAACCGTGAAGGTACTAATGAGCTTTCTGCCCTCCAGGGCACACCAAACTGCTAAGGCCTGAGCCGGGGCTGGTCTTCACATTCCCCCCCACTCTGAAGCATGTAAGGTCTAGGGCTTCTCTGGGAAGAAGAATAGATAGGCAAGATGACAAGGGTCGAGAAAGGACGTCTGAGCCGCCTCGTCTGTTCTCAGCTCCCACAGTGGCCCCTGTGTCTGGCTCCTTCCTCTGGGAACCCTCCACCCACCACAGATGTCACTCCCATGTGCTTGTGACATTTCTGCGAGGCTTGTCAAGAGAGGGTTTGGGGAGACAGGACAGCAAAGGGTCCGGCAGAGTCTTCTGGAAGAAATGCATTGCCTTGGTGTGGGGAGAGAGGCCTGCTGGCTCACCGCTTGACCTTGGCTGGGCCAGGCCCTGGCTTCCTCCCTGGCCAGTGGAGATAATGTCACTGCTTCTCAGGAGTGCTTAGAGGCTCAAGTGATACTAAGACAGGGAAACGACTTGGCAAAGCAGAAACTGAAGTTCAGCCCAAGGGATAATTTGAGGCATGCTATGATGCAGAGAAGATCTCAGACTCACCTAAGGGAGCTCAGGCCCAGTGGTCTGGCTTGCTGCCCACTGGTGTAGGCTTCCCATGGATCCCTCTGTGACGAAGTGTGAGACAGAAGGACAGTCAACTTGCCCGAACCAAAGGGCCCTAGCTGGGCTGTATGCGTCGGTCTGTGGGTTTCTCTGGCCACACACATATGTCTGTCTGTGCTACGGAGTGCAGGTGGGAGACTTCCATGATTGCAGTCCCCTGCAAGCCACAGCCTGCTTCTCTGTGAGTCTCTGTACTCATGTCCCACTGCATGGGTTCATGTGGATCTCTGTGTCTGTGGATAGGTCCGTGTCGTGGAGCACCTGTTTTTTCTAAAGTGGTCTAGGATTTCCTGTGTCCATTAAATGGGCACAGGGTGTCTTAGTCCCTAGAGATCTCGAGGCAAAGTGACTGTGTTGGGGAGTGCAGGTGGGTAGCTGCAGGGCTTCGAAACCACCTGTGGCTCCCCATTCCTCAATATGAATGTCTTACCCTGGCGTTCAAGGTCCTCCATGCTTGGCACATACAGACCCCTCCAGCACAGTCGTTGCTCTTGCCGCACAGATAGGAGGATTGCTACTACCTTGTTGTGCAACTCTGGACTTGCCCCTTCCTCTCTGAGTCTCATTCTCTCAAATGTAAAGAGAGCTGGGGAAGTCCTTTGTAAACTGGCAAGTGTGAATCTCACAAGAGGGATTTCTCCTGCAGCCTCCTGGCCTGTGGTTTCAGAATCCCTCAGTGCCTTTCCTCCTGCTGTTCCTACATCTCCACTCCCTGAATGCCCTCCCCTTCTCTGAACAGTCAAGCTCAGCCTGGCCCCGGCTTCCGCACCATGCCCCCCCTCTATCTGCAATGACAACCACTTCTATGAGGATCTGTGTGTGTGATGTGTGCACCTCTGCACAGGCGCGCGGTTCTGCCCTCTCAATATTGCTTTAATTCACTTCACAAATATTTGTTGAACACATACTATGTGCCAGGTGAAGTGCTAGATTCACTGGGGAGTCAGCCAGGAGCAAGGCCATTACCACTAGGGCAGGGTAGAAAAAGATATCCCATCAGGTGGATACCATCTCATGGGTGCAGGGCATGGTCAATAAATAAAGTTTTTGCACAAAGGAAAAGGAGCCTTTTCCTCCTGGAAGACACATCCCAAATTCAGGTCCTTAGCTTGGAAAGTGGAGCTGGGGGCTGGGCCTCAATCCCACTTTCCTACGTTGGCTAAGCCAGGCACCCTTGTGCGCGGGACAACACGCACATCTCAAGACAGCAGCCCAGAAAGCTCTGACCTCCCTCGGGCGGAGCGCTCGAGCTCTGTGTCTGTCTGTGCCTCTCTGCGCCGCTTGTGTCTACTCAGCCTGTGTGAACGTGTGATGTCATTGTGTGCCTCTGTGCACATGTCCCTGCCTCGGGTAGATCGCTCCATACCCTTGTCAAGGAGACGGGGGCACACCTGTGTGGAGACATCAGCTTGAGCATGTGTACCCACAGCACTGCCCGCCCCTTCCTTGCCAGCCTGCATCCTCTGGGCTGGCTTTCTCTGCCTCCTTAATTGTTCATGGTCCCAGCTGGACCCCATGCTCTGCGACGGCTTCCCTCCGCCCAGCAGGGCAGAGCCGAGCCACAGAGAGTGAGCAGTGCAACGCCGGGCCCAGCCTTCTTCTTACCTGCTTCTGCTTTTTCGCGCTCTGCGCACCCCTGGCAACAGCGTGGGGCAGGGAAAAGCACAGGGCCCTTACACAGAGGATCTGGGGTCCTTCTGCTTGAGAATCTCTGGGAGACTGCGGCCAGGGCCTTTGGCCAGCCTGAAACCTCACCGGTGTGAACAGTGAGCTTGTGTGCTCTTTGCTTGATGAGTCATGTCCAGTCTTGCTTCTGCACCTTCGCTCGGGTCGCTCCTGTCGCGGCATCCTTCACAACTGAGGGCTGCCAGGAATAGCAGCAGTGGCAGCCACCTGCTAGGGAAAGCTCCCTGGGCACCAGCGTGCCGGCAGCGTGGGCCACACACACCGTGGACCTTGCTGTGCGCGTGCAGGCTGTACCCGCGGCTCCTACTCAAGTCTCACGGTGAAGTCGCGACACGGGCGTTATTCGCAGCACGGTTTTCGCGAGGAAACCAAGGTCCAGAAATGTCCACGAGCCCTCCCAGCGTCCCACTGCCATGCTCGCTGATGAGGACCATTGGGATTAGGCCCCCACGCTCACAGCCTCAGATCAGTGTCACTCTCCCTGCCTCCAGCTCCTGGCATCCTAGTGAACGCAGCAGCCGTCTAGACTTAGTGCCCGACTGTTGTCTTAAAAATAGATCCTTTTGAACATTGCACCTACCTCCCAACTAGACTGTTTCCGGGGGCGGGGGCTGTCTTGTATCCCTTTGTGTCTGCATCTCTGTATACTTACAAGATAGTGATGATAGTCACTCCTGCCTACAACTGTCTCTCAGCCTGTCCCTCGGGCCAGAAGGTCACAGTGGTGGCTTTGTGTGGTCTCAGAAACACCACGAGCTACAAGAACAGTGTCCTTTGTAGGGGAGTGTTTTGATTTGGGAAGAGGAGCCCTGAGCAGACGTCTGAGCTCTGGACAGACCTGGTTATCCCAGAGGGCTTCTGTAGCCTGAGGACAGGGGCAGAGAGAACAAGTCCCTCCCTCCCTCTGAAGCTGCCATCTGGTCAACCCTCCACCCGCAAACCCGCAGGGCGCCAGGCTCTGTAGGCCTGGGTGGGGAGGAAGTGGGGAGGAGGAGGGCCTTCCCTCCGCTACCCTCCACCTCTGCAGCTGTGACACAAAGCTATGTGGTCCTTCCAGTATGTTCGGAAGTCCCATTCCCACGGAGGCCGGGACCAGGTGGAGCTGACCCCCTGAGGGCAGTCTGGCCTGATGGTTTGGGTCCGGGAGCCACACCGGAGGTTCCTGACAGCAGCCGCAGGGTCCAGGCCAGGATACCTCAGCTCACCTGAAACCACAGTCCTCACGTCCGAGAGGCCCGGAGGCTGGGGTCCCTGCACTCAGCACCATGGGGGGAACTGCTGAGATGTACTTCTGGCCCCATGGATAGAGGATCTAGGTACAGCCAGTCCGCTCACACAAGGAAGTGGGTAATAAATTCAGAAAGCAGCGCTAGATCCCAGCACTGCTGTGTTAGGCTCAGGAGGGAAGAGCATGGTGGGTCAGAGGGTCTGGGAAGGCGATGCGGAGAGAGGAAGTGGGTTTGGCAGTTCACCAAGGAGAGTCTCAGAGGACGGGGAAGGTTATCTTGGGCAGGGAGGAACAGCACAGCCAGGGTGATGGTAACGCACACTCTGTTCCCCAGCTACTGGGTCTGACCGCCCTCAGCAGTCGAGGGAGGACGAGCCCTGGTCAGGACTTTTTGTGAGCACACCAGCACCCACTCAAGACAGACCTGACAGCCAGGAGGGACGCTGCCATTTTCCAGATGTGTCAACTTGGGATCGTTACTTCACTTCCCCAAGCCACGTGTCCTCATCTGTAAAAGAGATGAAAGCCCTTACCTGTGAAGGTTGTTGGCTTTTGGTGTCATCCTTCTTTGGAGTGAGACAGGACTCCCAAGAGAAATGCTACTCTTTCCCCTAAGTTAAATGAGGTGGGGAATACTACTGTTAGGGTCCCCTGACTTGTATCCACCAAAATGTGTTCATTTCCATGAGCTTTGCTGTGTGTCATGAGGGGAGCATGGGGGTGGCCTTCGGAATCCACAGGCCTCCCTAGAAGCACAAATGTTGGCTCTGGGGAGATAAGATTGTGCCTTGAGACGGTGCAGGGCCGAGTGGACTAACTGCATGGACCTGGTGTGGCAGGGGTGGCGGGGCACTGGAGGGGTGGGGACTGCAGCAAGTCATAAAAGGGGAGACCCAGGCGAGGTCTAGACCAGCTATAGACACTTGCTTGAGAAGCTGACACGTGAATGAAACTTTTGACTTGGTTAGGATGCCCAATCATGTTTCTTATGGGTAATTTTTCTGCCTGTCTTTTGATTATTTTTTTTAATGTTAGTATATTTGTTATTGCTACCTAACAAACTGTCGCCAAACATAGGAGCTTGAAACAACAAACACTGATTTTCTCAACGTTACTGTGGGCTGGGAATTTTGGAATGGCTGAGCTGGGTGGTTCTAGCCTTGGGTCTCTTGTAAAGTCCCAGTCAACACTTTTGGCTGGGCTTTGCTGAAACCTGAAGGCTTGACTGGGCTGGAGGACTCACTTCTACGTTCATGGCCACGCTGTTGGCAGAAGACTTAGTTCGGAGTTGGTGGTTAGCCTGAGGCCTCGGCCTTGCCATGAGTGCTGCCTGAGTATTCTCACGACAAGGTACTTGGCTTCCCCCAGAGCAAGCCATCCAAGAAGGAAAGAGCAAGGAGGAAGCTGCACCGTCGTTTATGACCTAGTTTCTGATGCCATGCGCCATTGCACCCAGTTCCTGTGCCTTAGAGGCCAGTCCCTACAGAACACACAAGCTTAAGGGGAGGGGGGTGGGCTTCACCTATGGAAGGGAGGAGGATCAAAGAATTGGTGAAAATATTTTAAAGCCGTCCCTGTTGTGGACATTTTTTCTTTCTTTTTAACAGGCAAAATTTCAAACATATGCAAAAGCAGAGAGATTAGTATAATGAACCCTCATATACCCATCATCTGGTTTCCAATGATGAACACAAGCCAATGTCTTTATCTGAGGGATAAACAATGCATAATAAGTTGTACATATTTCAAGTGGACAATTCATTAAGTTTTGAATATGTTTACACCCATGAATCCATCCACACAATCGAGGTGCTGGGCATACCCATGGCCACCAAATGTGTCCTTGTACCCCTTTGTAATTGATCCTTGCCTCCCTGACCACCCCACCCCCACCCTCAGGCAACCACTGATCCACTTTCTATCATTGTAACAGAGTTTACGTTGACTAGAATATTATATAAATGAGATCATGTAGCATGTACACTTTCTTCTGTTGGATTCTTTCACTCAGCTTCATTATTTTGAAACGCATCTATGTTGTTGTGTGTATCGATAGTTCATTCTTTTTTATTGCTGTGTAGTATTCCATTGGAGGGATATATTATGATTTGCTTATCCATCCACCCGTTGATGGACGTCTACATTGTTTCCAGTTTGGTACTATGACAAATAAAGCTGCTGTGAACATTCCCATACAAGTATTTATGTATACATCTGATTTCATTTCCCTCCAGCAAATATTTAGCAGTGGAATGACTGAGTTGTATGGTAGGGTATGTTTAACTTTTTAGAAATCCATCCATCTTGCTTGCAAAGTGGTTGTACTATTTTACCTTCCCACCAGCAGTACATGAGAATTAGTTGTTCCACATCATCACTGATACTTGATATGATCAGTCTTTTTAATTTTAGGCCTCCTAAAATTAGTAGCGGCATTTCATTGTGGTTTTAATTTGCATTTCACTAAGGACTAATGAAGTTTGACATCTTTTCATGTGCTTCTTTTCCATTTATATATTGCCTTTGGTAAAGTGTCAGTTGAAATTTTTCGCCCATTTTTTATTGGGTTGTTTGTTTACTTCTTACAGATTTTTGAGAGTTCTGCACACATCCTGGATAAAAGTTCTGTTTTGGAAATGTGATTTGCAAATATTTTCCCCAGTCTGTGGCTTGTCTTTTCACCCTAAAGTACATGTCTTTTAAAGAGAAGTTCTTGATTTTGATGAATTCCAATTTATCCCTCAGCCCTTTAAAAAAAAAATCCCTTTTTAAATGAAAGAAATCATGCCTTTGGTGTTGCATCTAAAAAATCTTTGCCTGACTCAAGGTCATAAATATTTTCTCCTGTATTTTCTTCTAGAACTTTAGTAATGATTTCAGATTTTGCATTGAGGTCTATGATCCATTTAGAATTAAATTTTTTATATGGTTCAAGGTAGGGTCAAATTCTTTTCTTCCTTCTTTCTCTCTTTTTTTTTTTTTTTTGGTATACATATACCCAGTTTCTCAAGCACTGTTTGTTGAAAAGACTGTCTCTTCTCCAGTTTTGTTGAAGATCAGTTGACCACATATCTATGGCTTTATTTCTAGAGTCTTCAGTGTTCCAATAATTGACATGTTTATTTATTTTTTTTTAAAGATTTTATTTATTCATTTGACACAGAGAGAGAGAGATTACAAGTAGGCAGAGAGGCAGGCAGAGAGAGAGGAGAGAGGAGGAAGCAGGCTCCCCGCTGAGCAGAGAGCCCGATGTGGGCCTCGATCCCAGGACCCTGGGATCATGACCTGAGCCGAAGGCAGCGGCTTTAACCCACTGAGCCACCCAGGCGCCCTGACATGTTTATTTTTAAACCAATACATGCTATATTAATTACCATAGTTTTTAATAATATTTTGGGGGGTTTTTTTTGATTGATCTATAGTTCATAGATAATAATATTCACTTTTAAAGTATACAATTCAATGGATTTCATACATTCACTAACTTGTGCAACCATCACCATTATCCAATTCCAGAACATTTTCATTACCCCCAAAAGAAACTCTGTACATATTAACAGTCCCACCCTGACCCCCCTCAGTCCCCCAACAACAACTGATCTCCTTCTGTCTCCCTGAATTTACATCTAATGATATGGTCACCTCTCACAACTAACCTCTCCTCCCTGCTCCTCACATTACATAATAATAATCCTGAATCCCACATTCTTTGCTTCCTTGTCCTCCTTTTTTATGAGTCATGCTGTTATCTATATAATTCCTAAAATGTTCTTTTTAAAATTTTACCTATTCGTACCTTTATAAAAACAATGTCATGCTACATGGAAATGTTGGGGGGGAGGACTTATTTTATTCACTTGATGTTGATTTGCTGAGTTTTATTCATCTTGTTTTCTATTTATTTTAACCCACCTGTGAGAATATACCACACTGTAATTGTTCACACTGTCTAGATGGACACTTGGATTGTTTCCAGGTTTTTGCTGTTGTGAACAGTGCTTCTCTGAATACTCTCGCACATGTTTCCTGAGTACATGTGCTTGAGTGAAAATCTAGGGCATAGGTTATGTTGGAAACTTAAGGAAATAACACAAATCTATTTTTTCAAAATCGTTCACCGACGTATACTCTCATGGGCAACGTACAAGAGATTGTGTGGCTGTGGATACACACATTCCAAAACTTTGTACCGTCAGCCTTTTAAAAATTGTTTGCTAATTGAATGGGTGTGAAATGGTGTTTCACTACGGTCTTGATTTGTGTTTTCCTGATGACCAGTGATGTTGCACATCTCTTTACATGTTTATGGGCCATACGTGCTTCCTTTTTGTGAAATTCCTCTTTGTGTCCACTTTTCTGTTGACTTGATTGGACCTATCTTATTTAAAAGGTTTGTTGTTAGGAGCGCCTGGGTAGCTCAGTCGGTTGAGCAGCTGACTCTTGATTTCACCTGGGTTGTGGTCTGGGGGTCCTGGGACCCCACCGGGGGTTCCATGATCAGCGGGGAGTCTGCTTCAGGATTCCCTCTCTCCCTCTGCCTCTGCCCCTCCTCCCGCACTCTCTCTCTCTCTCTCTCTAATGTAAATAAATAAATCTTTAAAAAATGTTTGTTTTATATATATATATACGTGCATGAGTATATATATCTATATCTATATGTATATATTTATGAATATATTCAGATACTAGTCCCAGTCAGCTGTGTGTATTGCAAATATCTTCTCCCAGTGCATAACTTGTTTTTCAAACCTTGTTAAGGTTGTCTCTTGAAAAGCAAAAACTCTTTTATTTTTACTAGAGTCAAATTTGTTCCTCTTTTATAACCAATGTTTTTGTGTGTTAAATCATCTCTCTCTACCCCAAAGTATAAAAGATATTCACATATATTTTTTTACCAAGCATATTAAAGTTTTGTTTTTGACATTTTAAGTCTAATCCACATGTAGTCATGAAGAAGGGATCTGATTTTTCCTAGTCGCTCTGGGTATTCATTTTTTCCAGTTTCATGTAGGAACTAATCCTCTTTCCCCATTGGTTGAATGTATGCTATCTATCACGTGCCCAAGATGCACTGCGTGAATCTGTTTCTGGGCTCTCTGTTGGAACGCACTGGTCAGCCTGTCCATCCCTGAACTGCGTGGGTGTGCCACACTGCCTGAACCATGATAGCCACAAAATAAGTCCCAAAATCCATAAGGTAATTCTTACCGATCATCTTCTTCAGAAGTGCTCTGGCTATTCTTGGCCCTATACTTTCCCAAATAAATTTTAGAAGTATTTTCTCGAGTTCCAGATAAATAAATAAATACATAATCTCCTAATGGGTTTTCAGTGGAATTACATTCAATCTATAGATCAGGTTAGAAAGCATTGACAACTCTATGATAAGCAGTTTTCCTGTCTATAAGTATAGTGTTTTTTCTATTACTTGTGTTTTTAAAATGTCTCTTAATACCATTCCTCTGATCTTTACGATCTTTTGTTACATTTATTCCTGAGTATTTTCTATTCTTTAATGCTGTTGTCTATGTTACCTTCTCTTCAATTACATTTTCTTGTTATTTGCACTGGTACAGAGAAATGCAATGGACTTTTGAGTATTGATTTCATATACAGACAGCTTGATGAATGTTCTAGGTTTTGAGGATTTTTGTCTTTGTCTGCAGATAGGTGTGAGACTTTCCATGTTCTTCGTCTTCAATACTCTAGAAGTCTTCTTGATCTGAGCCTCTTCAGTTCTCATTTATTCTTTAATTTCAGGAAACACATCTCTGCTATTTCGTAAGATGTTTACTCTCCTCCGTTTTTATTTCTGCCTCTTTCTAGTAACGCCTAATCCAGATACTAGCATTCCTACTTCTAAAATTCATAGCTTTTTAACTTTCTTTGCCTGGTTCCATTTCTTTCCGTTTTCTGTTGGAGACTTTTTTCCGTTTCATCTTCTGATTTAAGAATTCATCTCTCGGTGGTGATGATCTGGCTATTTAACCATCTATTGTGTATTTTATTTGAAACAGTATGTGTTTATAACTAACATTTCTACTTGGTTCCTTTTTAATGAGCTCTTCAAGTGGCCAGATATTTTGGCTGGGGGCTAGTTTTCTCTTATATGTATTGGCTACTGTGTTTGGCGATAATTATGGGGGCTGGGCCAGGAAGATTCCAACAACTCAAGGGATGGCCAGTGAATAAACCTTGAGGTGGTGAGAGCCTCAGGCAGCAGAAAACCACAGTTCTCTATCTATCCACCCCAGCGAGCATGGTGCCTGGGGTCCAGGATTCTTTCAAGGACCCATAAAAAATGTGTGATTTCTAATCCTTTTTAATATAAGAAGAAAAAATGAACAAAATAACAATGTATATATACTAATGAATCCAGCCTGGGTTATATTGATCTTTATAATAACACAGTCCTAAAATACAATTTTTAATATATTTTTAAAAGGAAAAGTCCCCAGATCCCTTAAGGTGAGCACTGTCCACTCCCCAACCCCCATAAAACATCACTGCTCGGGCACCTGGGTGGCTCAGTGTGTTAAAGCCTCTGCCTTTGGCTCAGGTCATGATCTCAGGGTCCTGGGATCGAGCCCCTCGTCGGGCTCTCTGCTCAGCAGGGAGCTTGCTTCCTCCTCTCTCTCTGCCTGCCTCTCTGCCTACTTGTAATCTTTCTCTTTCAAATAAATAAATAAAATCTTTAAAAAAAAAAAATCACTGCTCACTCTCCAAAACAACCCTCTCATCAGGTCTGGTCTTCACCCTCCCCTCCACGCCCCAGATGCAGAAGTGCTTTAGGAGGAGACACTCCTTAGAGTGTAATTCACCATCCCTGGGGGTTGGAAGGAGATGGGATCAGCAAGGAAGCCAGTTGGTCCCCACCTGCTTTTGTCAGTTCCTCTTGAGCCCACGGCTCCGAGGCACTGCCCTAATTTCACCTCTGAGACACTGTAAATATGGGGTTTGGCTCACTGAACGGCTGGTGGAGACGCAATGGTGGATTGCCAACAGCTCCTTCTACTTGATCCTCCCGGAGAGGATCTAAAAGCTGGAGTGTTTGCAGCCCCAGGCCAAAGTGACCACCCTCACACAGCAAATCAGAATAGCTCCCGTCGTCCGTGGGGGTTCCCCCAGTTTTCTATCTCACAGATCCTCTATCTCACAACCCAGTCCTGGGTTGATCTTGGAGGAAGAAAGCCAGCACTTATGCTCCTTAAAGATGCAAATCTGACTCTGTCATTGGCCAGGCTCAAGAGGACTCAGGGGTTTCCAATTGGGGTTCCGGATTCTTAGCTGAACTGTTTTAGGAGAAAGGAGAATTCATGACAACTTCCACTCTTGGCCTCTTCCTAGCTCTCCTCCAATGGAGAGTTACTAACCCGAATGCTCTGACTTGAGAATTGCTGGTTTGGCTCCTAAGAGAGGTGGACGGAAATGCTGGGCATGAATGGGTCACACACATTCACTTCTCTTTCCCTGCCCGGCTAGATAGGCAAGTTGACTTAGGAAATTAGGCCGTGTCTTACTCTACAGATCTGGCTCTATAACTCCCGTCTCCCCTTGACTTCCTCCATACGGCTGAGACAGAAAACGGTGAGCTCACAAACTTTGGAAGTTGGCCTACAAGGAAGTACGAAGTCCTATTCAGCTTAAGTCTCAGCTTCGAACTTCAGCCCAGCTTTCGTTCAAGATCTGTGTATGTGCAGCATAGAAGTATAATTTTAATTCCCTTTTGGCTCCTGTTCCTTCCAATGGGAACTTTGTAGGGCTGAGAGGAAGAGTGAAAAAATGATACACAGGGCAGGATTCTGACTTTCCAGGATTCCTGACCACAAAGTCATCAAATACCAATAGCTCCTCTTTGTTCTGGATGGGAAAAGTTGAGCAGTCCCTCTGTTCCTGCCTTGTCATGATAGACTTCTTGTCACTTCACCTCAGCCTGAGGTGTTCCTGACATACTGGCCCTTACTGAGTGTTCCTAACATTTGACATGGGGCCTGGCATTTGGTGTGTGTGTTTGTGTGTGTGTCTGTGTGTGTGTGTCTGTGTGTGTGTGTCTGTGTGTGTGTGTGTGAAATGGTGAAATGGGTAAAGTTGATATTGTTCCCCCACTTCCTGGTTATAGCTCAGAGAAGCTACGTCATTTACCCAGAGTTACACAGATCTGGGATTGACATCAGATTGGTCTGATTCCAAGTGCCTTCTCCTCTCCACAGGGCCAGGCAGAGAGCTAGCTGCTTCCCTGGCACGGCGCCATTTGCATCAGGAGAGAGAAATCTGGGCTCATGGAGATGACATGCCCCAGAGCTGACAGCTTGCTCTTCTTGTCCACTTATCTGCTGTCTATCTTCCTTACTAGCCGAGATACTGTGGGCATAGTTCTTATTAAATTAAGCGTGAGATGAAATCATTTATTGAAAGCCTTTTACCTGTCCATCTCCCCAGGGCAGTTCTTTATTAAGTGATTTCTCACATTTTCCGAGTGACTCAGTTCGTCTGATGGGTGGTATGCCAGGGGAAGTTCGGGAGACGAGAGAGACCGGGAGACAGAGAATGCTGTAAGGAAGGCTGCCTGGGAAGCTGGAAAGGAGGCATGGGCATAGAGAGTCTACCTGAAACAGGCGGCAAAAGACCTCAGCCCCAAAGAGCCCTGGGAGCTCATAGAAAGTCTGTCCTTTCTGAGCCATTCCCTCTAAAGTGCTGATTTCCCCCAAAAGAATAAAACAGCTGCTCTTTAAGGGGGCAGCAGGAGGGCCTCAGGGCAGAAGGCAGGTCCTATGTTTTCAGAGGCCTGGGAGAAAGTTGGAAGAGTCCAGAAAGACAGGGAGGTTGGAGGTAATGCCAGAGACCGTACTTCGGAGGAGACTGGGCCCCTGTGAGGGAGAAAGCCTCCCTCAGTGGGATTCAAGGCCTGACATGGTGATAGGGCCCAAACAACCTAAAAAGGGCCACGGTCTTATCACCACTGCTCTCAAGACTTTGGGAAACTCCAAAGTATGAATGAGGAGAATTTTCGAGAAGGAGAAGCAACTGGACTGGGAACTAAGACACGGGGATGGCTAGCTGTCACTCTGCCCTCTGGACTCGTTTCCATTTATCAAATGGAGGTGTTAATCTAATGACTCTGTTGGGTTCTTGAAGTGAGGTAGCCCCACACTCTGCCCTGAATCTCCGTGTATGCAAAACATTTTCTGACATGCCTCAGAGCTTGGAGCAGGCTGGCCCCTCAGGCAGCCTGATACAACCAAGATCATTGACCTTAGATCAGGACAGCTCGACCCTAAGACCAGGTCCCTGTAGGAACCAGGTTCCTAATATCAGGTTCTTAGTCAAGTCTCTGATGTTTCTGGGATTCAACTATAAAATGAGGAAAATAATACTTATTCTTCTGTCTCATGGCGTTGAGAGCTCTGCATGGCATGACTATGTAGGCACTTAGAAGAATATAAAGTTCTCCTGCAGAGCACGCAGTGTGACCAATACTGACATCACTATACAACTGTGAAAAGGAGACTCTTCAGAAAAACAAACATTTAATTACATGAAAGAAGAAATGCTTTCCTTGGGTTAATTAAAAAATGTATCATTTCCCTTAAAGAAAGGGATCATTCCAAATTGGCCATACAAAGTTCTAGTCAGAAACACTGTCCCCTACTGGGAAGTCTGGGGGCCACTATGACTCCCCCGAGAGAGTCTCATCTACACAGTCATCAGGCCCAGGGCCATATGACACCCCTTTTGGCTACAGCCAACAGGACAAGAGTGAGCAGCCCTAGTCAGGCAAGACAGCAGGTGTGATATCTCCGTCCCCTCCCCTCAGGAGTGTGCTCCCCTGGATACTGATGGAGCAATCCACAACACATGTAGGTCTATCCCCTATCCCTGACACCTTTGTGCCACCCCACAACCTTTCATAGCCATGGCCTCATTCTTTGGCTCTGCTGTGCTTCACAGTTCCTCGAAAGAGTTGTCTACCCTTGCTGTCTCCTGCAGGGAGGAATTCTTTACCTCATCTTATTTTTTAAATTCATTCTAGTTAGACTTCTTTCACCCAGCGTTCCACTCTTGAAGGAGCCAACCATGGCCTTCAGCTTGCAAAACTGATGACCAATTCTCTGTCCTCATCTCCCTCCACATCTCACCGGTGCTTGACATGGCTGCTCACTCTTCTCTTCCTTGAGGTATTTCTTCTTTTGATGTCCAAGGCCACTCTCTTTTGGTTCTCCTCCACTGTCAATAGCAGCTCCTTCTTGATCCCTTTTGCAGGATCCACTTCATTTTCTTGATTTGTGGACACTGAGGGATCCCAGAGCTTAATCCTCAGGTCTTGTCTTCACCTCATCTTTAGTCGAGCTCATGCAGTGCCGGGTTCAACCATGGAACGCTGCCAATCCCAAATGATACTTCGGACCTCTCCCTCAAGTACCACTTGGATCGCAAACTAAGTGTGTTCAAAACCAAACTCCTGACCCTTCCCGGCCCCCTCCACCCACCCCTAGTATTTCGCTATCTCAGCAATTTTATTTTCCATTTACTCAAGCTATCAAGTCATCCTTGACTCTCCTTGCTCTCCTTCTCTCTTGTGTCAACCATCAGCACTTCGTCCACTCTACCTGGCCACTCTGTGCCACCGCCCTGACCTGCACCCCCCTTGCCTCAGAGAGAGAGCTGCCATAGGCTCCCCTCTGTTCCCCTTGCCCCGTCCCCATCCCCAGTCCCCACTCATAGCCACCAGGGTGATCCTTTTATACCACAAAAATAGGTCCTGTTGTACATATGAAAACCCAGAGGATATGGACCAGGAAGGGTGAGTCCTGCCATGAGGTATGGACACTAGTTAATAATGTTGGGTCAGTATCAGCTTAGCGATTATAACAGACATGCCACGCTAACGTAAGATGCAAATAATAGAGGAAGCTCGAGGGGAGAGGATGTATCTGAACTCTGTACTGTGCGATCGATTTTTCTATAAACTGAGACGGCTCTAAAAAAATCATCTATTAATGTGGGGAGAGAAGTAGATAGCATCACAACTCTGAACACTCCAGGGCTTCCACCTCGCTTTGGGAGGAGGGGAAAGGTCCCCTTGGGGAAATGATCCCCAAGACCACCTGATGAGGGGCCTCCCACCTCTTCTCCCAGTCTCTCCTTCCCCCCTCGCCATGCTCCAGCCACAGTGGCCTCTTGCTCTTCCTTCAACACAACAAGCAAGCTTCTCTGCCTCCCCCACTGCCTGAGACGCTCTTCCTCCTCTGTCTCCTTAGTTCCCTGGCTTGCTGCGTTCAGATCCCACCTTGAAGTTCACCTTGTCAGGAAGTTCCCCTTCCTGCTCAGAAAAACACAGCACTGTCACTCTGTCTTCCTTTTCAATGCTTTCTCCTTCTCTGCATGTGTCACCATCTGGCATTGACCTAGACATGTGGGTAACCTTTTCTTGTCTTCCTTCACTAAAATGTAAACATCATGATCATTACTAAAGATCATTGCATTACTACATGTAAACCTCTCCCTGAGACTTGGCTACTTAGCACATTTATGTTGTTTCCTGTTGGGTTTTTTCGAAAAGCCTAAACATGTCTCCTCCAGGCAACAGAAGGATCTAACTCACACAGAGAAGTATAGGCTCATCCTCATGCTTTGTCTAAAAATTCAGTATGATGCTTAAAACTATTTACCTGCTTATTTTCTCGACCAACCTCAACTTACACCAGCAGGAAATAAAAAACCACTGAGACAGATAATACTGTCTCAGAATTTTTGATGTTACAAATAACATCTTTTTAATTTAAGGGTTTATTTGCATCTCAGATCATTTGTCTTTCTTTCTTTCTTTTTTCTTTTCTCTTCCAAATGGCAGAACGATTGGGTCTAGGGCTATGAATTCTGATAGGCCCAAGGATATGATAAGGTTTTCTTTTTTTCCCTCCATCCTGAGTTATTTGTCAGAAAAGAGGGAATCATTCAGTGTCAGGTGGTACAAATGCTTTTACTAGCAGCACTCCTTACATTACTTTTTTAAAAAAAGATTTTATTTATTTATTTGACAGACAGAGACACAGTGAGAGAGGGAGCACAAGCAGGGGGAGTGAGAGAGGGAGAAGCAGTCTTCCCGCCAACCAGGGAGCCCGATGCGGGGCTCGATCTCAGGACCCTGGGATCATGACCTGAGCCGAAGGCAGACGCTTAATCGACCAAGCCACCCAGGCGCCCCAAATTACTTTATTTTTAATGGCAAAGAACTGTTGGAAGAAAAAGATACGTAAACCCAGTCCTCCTCTAAGTCCTGGCTGGAATGGTAGAGAGATTTAAGAAAATACTGATTGGGTCCCACCTGAGAGCAGTCACATGGGAATCTCTGGGGTTGGTGCTGGGCATTGGTCTTTTTAAAAATCTTCCCAACCGTTTTTCAGCAGCTGGGGCTGAGAGTCCCTGCCCTGAAATGACCTCGATCTTTGTTCATTTGGTATATTTATAAAAGTCATTTCTCAGAGTCAGTATTCAAGGAGCTAAAGGACTTTAACTTGGATTTTGTCATTATTCCTGGGGGTATGACTTCCCTCCCTTCTTATCAATCCGGTCTCAGGAAACCGACAAGCTTGGTCATACTGAGGTGTCAATGACTGATGACGGTCATGTGTTAGCTAGCCTTTTGAGAGGACACCCTTCGCCCTGAACATGAGGAGCCTTGGGGGTCTTCTGTATCCACGCCCCTTTAGCCTTCTAGGGGGTGAGTGGCAGTGTCCCATAGGGGTCATCTGAATTCCCAAGAGGTACTCTTGGGTTCCACCCATAAAAAAATAGGGCATTCCAGGGCCCATAATCAGCTCTGAGCCTGTAAGCAGGGCCGCGTCCCTTTAATTTGCTGCTGGAATTGGGCAGTATCTGAGATCAAGACCTTTTGAAATATTTATCTGCTCGTTATTTATCTGGGCAGGGTGCGGAGGAGAAGAGAGGTCCTGGGAACTATGCCCAGAGCCAGAGAGAGTACAGGGGAAACTTTGCTGAATTTGTTTTAATAACTTTTACTGCATTTTTTTGTTACAAAAGTAGTGACTGCTTACTGGAGAAAACTTGGAGGATGCAAAAGTATAGAGAAGAAAACAATCGCCCGTAATCCCACAACCCAGAGACATCCGATGTTAACAGTCTGGCATATTTCCATATAGACCTTTCTTTTTTTTTTTTTTTAAGATTTTATTTATTCATTTGACACAGAGAGAGAGATTACAAGTAGGCAGAGAGGCAGGCAGAGAGACAGGGAGAGGAGGAAGCAGGCTCCCTGCTGAGCAGAGAGCCCGATGTGGGCCTCCATCCCAGGACCCTGGGATCATGACCTGAGCCGAAGGCAGCGGCTTTCACCCACTGAGCCACCCAGGCGCCCTAGACCTTTCTTTTTTTAAGCACACACGCAAGCACTGTATATAATTATACATAGTGATGCATCCTGTTCTTTTTCTTTTAACATTATATCATGAGCACATTGCTATGAAATTGAAAGTTGTTTTTTTTTTTAACATAATTTGGAATGGCTCCATAACGTTCCCTCATTGGCTAGCTCACCATTTATTTCGCTGATTTCCTATTGTTGGATAGTTAGGTTATTTCCAAGGTTTCGTTTTAATGAAGAATAATGAGACTGGCATCCATCTTCAAATTTGCTTACATTTCTGATTCATTTTTAGTGTGATCTGTGACCAGAAAGTTGACAAGGTATAGGGAAAAAAAAAAAGACATTACTTTTTCTTCTTACTTTTTTTAATCATTGAGATAAAGTTCACATAACGTAAAATTCACCATTTTAATCCTTTTTAAGTATGTGATTTGGTGGCTTTTAGTACATATGCAATGTTATGCAATCATCACTAAGGTCTAAATCCAGAATGTTTTGAAAACTCCAAGAAGAAACCCTGTACCCATTGTGCTCTCACTCCCCATTTCCTCCTGTCACCTCCTACAACCACTAATCTGCTTTTTGTCTCCGTGGATTACAGCACACTGTTCTTGTACTCAGGAATACCACAATTCAAGTCCCAATTCGCCTACTGACTAGGCTTGCGACTAGGGCAAGTTTACTTAGCCTTCTCCAGCCTCAGACTCCTGGGTAAACAAACTGAGTCCTCGGCAACTTAAATGAGATACAATATAGGGAAACTCATGAAACGTGTAGATGCTCAATCGTTTTAAAAATAAAAACAGCAGAGGGATGCCTGGTGACCTAGTCGGTTAAGCGACCCATTCTTAGTGTTGGCTCAAGTCATGATCTCAGACTGAGCTCCATGCTGAGCGTGGGGCTTGCTTAAGATTCTCTCTCTCCCCCTCTGCCCCTTCCCCCTCTCCCTCTCTAGATAGATAGATAAATAAATAAATAAATAAATAAATAACTTACAGCTGAGATGGACTTTTGAAAATAATGTAATGTAATCTACAGATGAGGAAACTGAGAGCCCATTGGAGAAAGAAGCTGGGGTCCTCCCAACATTGTGCTCGAACTTCTGTCTACACTAGTCTGCAGGGATATTTTGGACTGACAGTTCTCCACTTTTTGTGAAAAATACTGTCCTCACTTCCAGTGGTTGACCACAGCCCTCGAACCTGGAGGTCAGCGGCTGGTAGAGGCTCCCAGGGGTCCCACGAGTTCTAGTCTGCTGCCCTCAGATTAGTGTTTAGGAGGAACGCAGGCATCTGGTCACTGTCTCCACTTGTGTTCCCACATACCTGCAAAGGTGTGAAATAAACCAAAGATGACAGTCACAAAATATCACTCCGTAGATTACTTCCTAGTTACAGAGGTGAGGAGGCGGGGAAGGCAGCTCTACAGTGGAGAAACATACTGGAAATCACCTTAACTACATGGTAAAGCTTAGCATCACCACTAATGGGACAAACTGACATCATGTCCTAAGGATACAACATCACCTAGGTAGGACTCTTGCCAAAAATGCCTGTCCTTCCACTCCTGAGGATCCAGAGACAGATCCAGAGACAGTCTCCAAGCGACTGGCCTAGGGCTCTTCTAAACTATCACCACAAAGCAAAGAAGGCAGAGGACCCAGTGAAGAGTAAAGGACGCTACAGATGTGTGTACGTCTGGATTAGGTTGCCGATTAAGAAAAAAAAAAGAGTCACAAAGGAAATTAGTGTGATAATTGGGGAAGTTAGAATATGGAACCATCCATATTAGATGATATTGTATCATGTTTAGTTTGTTTCTTTCTCGTTTTCTTTTTTATTGATTTATAATTGACATATAACATTGTATTAGTTTCAGATACATAACATAATCATTCAGTATTTGTATGTAGTGTGAAATGATCACCCCCAAATGTCTAGTCGACATTCAGCACCATATGTAGTTAGAAAATCTTTTCTTTCTTGTGATGAGGACATGTTTAGTTTCTTCAATGTGGTGATCATACTATGTTTAGGTAGAAATATATTGTGTTCTTAGGAGATATATGCTGAAGTGTTTAGGGGGAAAGGATCACGATGTATACAACTTCTTCGCAAATGGTTAGAAAAAAGAAAGTGTGCATGTGCATAAAGAGAGAAACAAAGCAAATGTGGTAAAATGCGGGTGGGTCTAGGTGAAGTGGGAATGGAGGTGTTCATCTTACTCTTCTTTCAACTTTCCTGGATTTGCAGCTCTTCCACATAATAAATGCAGGGAAAATAAAAATTAAAAAAAAAAACCACCAGAATCTTGTCTAAAGAATATATTACTTGAATGAAAGTTCAAGCACTAATTTCCAATTTGCTTTTTTAGAAAACTATAGAATTTGGCCACACTAAATCCATATTGTCAACAAGGCAACTCAACTATCAGCATTGTTGAGTGGTTTCTTTCTGCTTTCGAAGGTTGCCCCCACTCCAAGGAGGCATGCTTAGGCTCTTATACTCACTGGCATTGGACAGAAAACCTGGATGATGAAAAATTTGCACACCTAAATTTAAATGGGGAAGGAGAGAGTTCTGAACCAGAAGCACTCAGAAACCTACAGAGCAGGTGGGATTGTCAACAGAGCCAAGCAAACGAGGAGGCCCAACGGCAGAGCCGTCTGCCTAGACAGATGGGAGGTTCACTGAACCTCACCAAGGATGGGAGCTGAGCTTCCTACTTCCTCTGGGGGCACCTCAAGGGCCCCTTCCTCACCAGGTGAGGGGCTTCTGTGAGAGCAGAAACCTGCAGGCTCCTGCCTTTATGTTCATGCCAGAGAAAGGTGTTTGCTAGGGAATACAGCCTTGACAGCAGGCGACTAACTAACATTTTAGGAATCTCAACCACACCGACATGTACAATGACTACTCCTGACAAAATATTTTTCTTGGAAGCCTATGAATTTGTTGGTGGCCAACCCATCACCATGGTGCCCATCCTCTTGGCCAACCAATCACAGATCAAAGCAGGTTGGGGCAAGAGCAAGAGTTCATGTCCTCACAGAAGATTATGACACTTAATTGACTAAAATGAATCTAATTAGGAGGCACATATACATGCCTCACATGACATCATCATAATAGGATAATGTCCTTCACACTGGTAGAGGAGAGAGAAAATCCCAATTCTCAGCTCAGCTTTACCACTGACTCACTCTACAATCTTGGGTGAGGCGCTTAACCCATCTGAACTCTGAAATGCCTCATCAATCAATCGGAGATAATTGTCCTTGCCTTGTCTACTTCATAGGGATGTTGTCATGAAAGAATAAGATAATACATAGGGAGGTTTTTAAAAATATTAAGGACTGAGATGCTATCAATATACTATTCGGGAAATGTATTATAATTTCCCCCCCGCCTTGAGATATCTTCCCTACTCTAAATTCATCTAGTCCTGCCCTCCCCACCCTCCCATTATCTCCCCTTACTCCAAACTTTCCTTTACCCCATCCTGGAGTTCCTAAAACTTCCCTTGAAAACTTTGGCCCCCAGACACATACAGATGGGGCATGGGCCTCACGACTTTGCAGGAGCAGGCATGGGCCTTACCTGCCTCTGTAGCCCACGGCTCTACCGGGGACCCATCAGCAAGTAGGAAGACAAACACAGGACATGTTTGTTGATGGAATGAGTGAGTGCCTCAGAGACGTGGGTGGACCCTGCCTGAGTTGGGGAAGGAAAGAGGCAGGATGGAAACCAGCAGCCAAATTCTGTGTAGCAGGATGACACAGGAGGCAGAGAGGAAATGTCTGGGTTTGTGGCCAAAGGAGAGAAAGGTCTTCAACTCTGTTGTATGGAGGTGGTTTGGGCAGCCTCCCTCTCTCACACCTGGTGACCTGGGAGCCAGATGGGCATGTAGAATGGGCTTAGGCATTGGGGAGGGTATGTGTTGTAATGAGCACCCAGTATTATATAAGGCTGATGAATCACAGACCTCGACCCCTGAAACCAATAATGCATTATATGTTAATTAATTGAATTTAAATTTAAAGAAAAAGAATGGGCTAATAAGGGGCTGTAGTCAGGAAGGACTGAGAAACCCCATAGCTCACCTGAGGCCTGATAGGGGGTCCCCCAAAGTCACCACTGCGACTCACCAGATGGCATGAAAAAAGTTTCAAAGTAAAACAGCCCAATTTTCCTCTTTGAGTTTGTTTAAATTTCTTTAGAGTGGGAAAGATGTGGACAGTAAAAAAGACTCCCAGGCCATCAAAGCACTCCAGTGACAAGAAAAGTGGCAAGAAATGGTTGAGGGAAAAGGTGATCAGTGTGGGGCTAGGGGCACCCCCAGGAGGTACCCTGGCCCAATCCCCTCTGGATTGAGCCCCCAGAGCCAGGGAATGGGGAGAAGACAGTTAGATAATGGTTGTTTGAAACAAGCCTTTTTAAAAAGAACCATGTTTTGCTTGTGTATAAGCACACACATGTAATGAGAGCAGTTTGCTTTTTTTTTTTTAAGTATTTATTTATTTGAGAGAGAGCCAGAGTGAGAGTGAGCACAAAGCAGGCAGAGAGGCAGACAGAGGCAGGGGGAGAAGGAGGCTCCCCGCTGAGCGGAGAGCCCAACACGAGGCTCAATCCCAGGACCCTGAGATCATAACCTGAGCCAAAGGCAGACGCTTAACCTACTGAGCCACCCAGGCACCCTGAGAGCAGTTTAACTTTATGTGGTTACTTCTAAATTCTAATCCAAAATGCTTCAAAACAAGCAAAGAGATGGAAAGATACAGTAGCAAAATGTAAGATGTGTAAGTATACGTGCAGAATTACCAAATAAGTCATTTTCTCCTTAATAATTACAGTTCTTGTCCTCCATCGGACTCCCTCCAATATGGCCGCTGCTCTTCGGCAAACCTTGAGCGCCTATTCCACTCATCCTTTGTGGCACGAATCCCTTTCTTCTTGCACTAGTTATTCCCTTCACTCCACAAGCATTTGGTTTTTGAGGACCTGCTACATCCCCGGGCACTGTTCTGGGGGCTGGCTACATCAGGAACAAAACAGATAGAAATTGGTGCATCATAGGGTTTATATTCTAATGGGAACAGATGGACACATAAATCAAGAAATAAAACACCCTATACTTATAACGTATGCCAGGCAGTGACAGGTACTGTGGAGCAGCAGAGAGCAGGAAAGGGGAACAGGGAATGTGTGCATGAGGAGGATGGGGGTGTGTGGTTCCGGAGCCTGGCTGAGGATGGGTTTGAGCAAGCCCTGGGGGGATTGAGAAGTGGGCCACATGAGGATCTGGAGGAAGCAGTCCCAAAGGCAGCTGCAAGTGCAGATCTCCTGAAGCGGGAACAGCAGGGGCCAGTGTGGCTGGAGTGGCATGGGGGTGGTGAGTGGAGATGAGGTCAAAGGGCCACAGGGACCCCTGTCATACAGGCCCTCAGGGGCCACTATAAGAATGTGATCTTGTGTTTTTTCACAGGGTAGTGACATGATCTGACTCCCATTTTTAATAGGATCACTTGAATTGAAGAGAGACTGTAGGGGACACTGGGGGAGATGACAGCAGTTTGGACCAAAGTGGTTGCATTGTAGCTGGTGAGCCGTGGTCAGCTTCTGGATCTGTTCCAAGGTTAAGCCCATAGATCTTGTGGATGGGCTGAATGTGGGTATATAGGATGACTCCAGGACCTTAGGACTGGGCAACTAAAGAGTGGGGTCACTCTTAGGTGAGGGGAAGGGTGAGAAGGGCTGGTGGGGATGGGGGAAGAGTGGGAGTCTGGCTTTTGACATTTTTGAGTTTGGGTTGTCTGTTGGAGATCCAGGTGGAGGTGTTGGGTAGGAAGTTGAATATGAAAACACAACTGTGGGAAGTGGTCCAGGCCAAAGATGTAAGCTTAAGAGTTATCAAATGTATATTATTTGTGTTCAGGTAGGTCCGTTGGGGCAAAAACTATGTCTTACTATTCGCTGAACCCCCACCTAACTTAGGAGTGATGTGCCCATAGTAGAGACTCAGTAAATATTTATAAAATATCTGGATACATCTGTCTGTGAAAATAAAGTCAAGATTAATTGAGATGTGAAAACAGAGGGACCCCCCCCCTTCCATCATTCACAGATAATGGCAAAAGGTGAAGTTCTAGAATGAGCTGAGCCAGACATGAGTCCTGGTTCTGCTGCTTCTGGCAAGGTAGTCTTGGCCAAGTTACTTAACATCACCAAGGCAGCTTCCTCATGTGTAGAGTGGGAACAATTTCAATGGCTACGTCAAGGGAAGATTTAAGGAGTTCATGAGTGTGAAATGTACATACACCTTACAGATGGGAATTAGTTGAGAGAACCAGGCAGGGATTGGTAAAGACACAGTTCTGCTCCTCCAGCGTATCATTACCTTCTTGTTCACCTGAAAGACTTGGAGTAGAAACCCCAGAAGCCGGGATTCAGAATGCAGCAGGGTGGTCCCTCTCTGGTTGGATACTCCTCACTCCTAAATGGGCAATTTAACACCATCAACCCCCAGCCCAGCCCAGCCCACACACTCTCTGCCTGGGTAATTTTCTGGACCACCTCTGGAAGGCCAGGAGCTCTTCCTCCTCACCTGCTATTGCAATGGCCTCCAAAGTACCAACAATTTATCTCCTACTAGGGTAAGGCTAGAAAATACTGTAGCATTTATTCAGATTTATTTTTTTACCTTAAAGAATGAGTAAATGAAAGATCGTGAACATCAGTCATTAGGGAATGCAAACTGAAACCATAATGAGATACCACCGCACACACATTGGAATCAAAACAAAACAAAACCAAAAACATAAATCCCCATGACCCTCATAATACCAAGCCCTGGTGAGGATTTGGAGCAACCAGAAGTCTGATATGCTGCTGGTGGGAATGCAAATGGCATAGACACTGTGGAAGATAGTTTGGCTGTCTCTTATAAAGTGAAATATACACCTACCACATGATCCAGCCATCCTTCTCCTTGGGATTTACTGAAGAGAAACAAAAACTCATGTTCACACAAACACCTGTACACAGACGTTTATAGTGGCTTTATTCATGATCATCCCAAACTGGAAACAACCCAGATGCCCTTCAACTAGTGAATGAGCAAATGATGGTACAGCCACAAAATGGATGAAAAACTGCTTAGCAATAAAAAGGAACAAAGAATTGATTCAAACAACAAGGACAAATCTTAAATATATTTCATAAGTGAAACAAGCCAGAGTCAAGAGTTTCCATATTGCGTGATTCTGTTTATATGACATTCCAAAAAGGCAGAGAACGGATCAGTGGTGGCTAGAGGTTGGGAGGAGGTGGTGACAGAAAGCCAGCATGAGGGGACTTGGGAGTGATGAGATGTTCTGCATCACATCATGGTGGATACACTACTCTATGCATTTTCCAAAACCCATAGAAGTGAACATAATAAAAACTTGATTTTATAATATGCAAATTAAGAAAAACAACCAGGATATGGGATGAACTTGAAATAGAATACAAATTGTGATAAATGAACTTCAGTGTATTATAAATGGATAACATCACTACACTGAAGGAGGTGTAGAAGAAAAGACCTAACCTATGTAATTCTGGAAACTGGTATTTTGACTCAATGTTGTCAGGCTAAAGGAAAAATAGACTGTATACACAAATAATGTGGTTAATAAATTAGTTTCTCACTGGGATATGCTTTAGCAATTCTGAAAATGGATATGATTGTATTGGACAAATAAGTGAATACATTATAGGTAAGGACAGCCCAATTTCTCATGGTCAGAGCAAGAAGTTACAAATAAGGAAAGGGGAAGGCCAGAATGAACTCTGTGGTGTTGGATCGGATTCAGAGGTATCAGCATGAACTCATGTTTTTTTGTTGGCATGGCACATTATACGTAACATTTCCCTTTTTAACCATCTTTAAGTGTAAAATTCATTGGCATTAAGTACATTCATAATGTTGTACAACCATTTCTAATATCCACTTCCAGAACTTTTTTATACTAAATAGAAACCCTGTAAGCATGAAATAATAATTCTCCATTCCTCCGTCCCTCTAGTCCCCGTTACCCTCTCTTACGCTATGTGTCTCTATCGATATGTCTATTATAGACACCTCATGTAAGTGGAATCATGCAATATTTGTTCTTCTGTGTCTTGCTTATTTCACTTAGCATACTACCTTCTAGGTTCATCCGTATTGTAGTGTGTAGGGTGAATGATATTCTACTGTATACCATAATGTTTATGCCATGTTTTATTTATTTATCCATTCATTTATGGATCAACACTCATAATTTTTTAAACTTATATTTATATATAGGTAGATAGTTACAGAAATAAATACGGAGACACGAGTGTCCATGTATTAGTACACAGAGACATTTTCCTATCTCCGTCTCCTGAAAGGGCCGAGGAACAACTATCTTCCTGGGGTAATGAGCACACACACCTAGCACCCAGATCTTGGTTTATGAACATCATTCTTCAGTAAAAGGAACCAGGGCTCTTTGGAGAAGTGGTTGATTGCAGGCCTCGGGCAGGGAAAATGTGAGATGAGTCTGAAGCATCTTGTGAATCCAGAGAGTTAGGAAATGCTTTTAAAAGGTCATGAGCATGGGGATGCCTGGGTGGCTCAGTTGGTTAAGCAACTGCCTTCAGCTCAGGTCATGATGCCAGGGTCCTGGGATCAAGCCCCGCATTGGGCTCCTTGCTCGGCAGGAAGCCTGCTTCTCCCTCTGCTTGTGCTCTCTCTCTCTCTTTGACAAATAAATAAAAATCTTTTTAAAAAAATAAAAGGTCATGATCACGTAAAAAGGCACAGGAGCCAACGTGAAGGAGCTCCCAGTAGCCAAAGTCAGAACAATTGGAGGAATGAAATAAATAATAACCTTAGATTATAACCACATCCATGAATTCATACGAATATAAATAATTGAATAAATAAATAAATGGAAGTGAAAGAACAGCTCCTCCTTTCAGAAAAATTTCAACTAATAAACATAGAAAGAGTATAGACATGTGGAAAGAATAAAGGGAATGGGAAAACCACCATTAGAACCCCACAGTAATCACTGTTACAGGCTAATCCGCATAGATGCTAAGATTAGTGGACAAAAATCTGAGGAGAAAGTAGATATTTGCATAATTTCAAAGCACCTCTCCCAAGATACCTATCATTTACACAGGGGCACACTGTAGCTCCACAATGGGGAAGCCCAGCAGACACCCACTCAAGTAGGCTCCAAGTAGACATGACAAGTAGTCCTCCAGGTGGACATCATGGAGCCCCTGAGGTGATATATGGGAAAGAGTATGTGGGCTCTGTGGTATTCTTGCTGAAAATATAAAACCACAATCTAAACATCCGAAAACATCAGACAAATCCAGACTGAGGAAAATTTGATGAAATATTGAAGTCAGGAGAGACACTGACAAGCAGAAGCCATCATAGAATGGACCAGGGGACAAAGGCTATGTGACAAGAAAGTACAGTGTGGGATTCTGGACTAGCTCCCAGAACAGAAAATGTATATTAGTGGGGAAATTAGTGAAAATCCAAATAAAGTCTGTGGTTTGGTTAATAGTATTGTACCTATGTTACTTTCTTTGTTTTGATAATTGTCCTGTGACTAGGTAAGACATTAACATTGGGAGAAACCAGGAGAAGGGTGTGTGGGAACTCTCTATGCTATTTTTGCAACTTTTCTGGAACTCTAAACATTTGTTTTTGTTTTTTTTTTTCAAAATAAAATGTAAAAAAAAGGAATAAAAGCTCTACTGCTCTCATATGTTTTTAAAGACGCATAATGTATTCATATAGCAAGATACATGCATTAATGTAGAAGTGAATGGTCATAGATCCAATGGCGGTGTGCGCGCAAACTTGTGTAACTAGAGGGAGTTCACTGTCCAAAAGATCTGGAGACTAATGCCTTTCAGCCTGAGAAGAAAGTCTTGCAGATACTGAGAGTACAGATACAGAGACAGAAGGTAGAAGAAGGTGGTTGCCAGGGGCTGGGGGAAGGGAGGAGGAGATGGGGAGTTCGTGTCTAATGGGTACAGTTTCAGTTTTGCAAGTTAAAAAAGTTCAGAGGTGGACAGTGGGGCGGGCTGCACAGCAGTGTGAATGTACTTAATGCCACTCCTTTATCTTTTAAGCAAACCGTTCGCTTTAAAAATAGTTCCGATGGTAAATTTTACGGTATGTGTATTTTACCACATTTAAAAACAAAACAGAACAAGGACTGCAGGGTTTATGGTCGGCCCTACACTATCTTGCTTCTGCATCTTTCTCACGGGTTAGACATGTCTTCCCAACAAGGCTTCGAGAGAGCTGGGTCTGGAAGCCCACTTGTTCTTCGAGCCCGAGTATCAGTTCATGCTTAATCCACCGACAGGACTCGACAGGCGATGGGGAGGCTCAGAGTGCAGAAAGGCAAATTCTCTTGGGGGAAGCTATGAAAAGGTTTCACTGAGGGTTATCTTAATCTCGCAGAGACAAGTTGAGCCTTCCCTCAGATCTCTGAGTCCTGGTGACTCAAGTTTCCAGGGGTGACCTGGGAGATGCCGCCTGCATTCTGTCCTCCTTCTCTGCCTCCCTGATGAGGAGGTTGTGTGTGTTCTTTGGCTCCGTAGGATCTTCCTTTGGAATTTATGCTCACTCCATGTGTATTTATGCACAAACTCATCTGTATAGGTGAGGTTCTGTTGTGGTAATAAACAGTCCCCAGCTTTCAGTGGTTGGAAACATCAGTTTGGTTCCTGCTCATTCTGCATATCCACCGCAGGTCGGCTGGGGCCCCTTCTCTGTGTCACACTCCCTCTGGGACCCAGGATGATACCATAGCCATTATCTGGAACACAGTGGTCACTGTGGGTGCTGGCTCCAGCTTTTGCCTGGAAATGACCCAGGTCACTTCTCCTCATATTTCATTGTCTAAAGCATGTCATGTGGCCCAGCATGACTTAAAATAGGTGGGAAATGACAGTCCTCCTGTAGGGTGCTCATTGACTGTTGGGGGACAATGCTCCCCAATGCCTCCCCAATGCCTCCCTCACCCCTGCAGGAAGAAATCTGGGGCTGGGGAGAGTGGCATCCCCACCCCCCACACACTGAAAGAACTCTTCATGTCTCTTCATGTCTCCTCATGTCCCACTGAAAGAACTCTTAATGCCTCTACCTCCTGTAGTTGAGGACTCAAAGCCCAATTAGGGGGATTTGTTGGTCTCCTCCATGTCTGTTCATTGCCTGTCCCGTTCCCACACTCTGGGCTGGGTCTGCCCCAGTGGCTGCGAGGGTCCCACCCTGCTTCTTGTGAGAGAAGATTCATGGTTATTCCTGAGGAGAATATATGGGCTGCTCACAGGGGCCACTGTGTGACTCATTTGGCTTCCCAGAAGCTAATCAACCAACTGGTGATTAGTGATGCACCAGCCTATTTTCCCCTCTGCTCCTACTGGGAATCAGTGACTGCAATCCTGGAAGATTAGGAGAACCCCTATCACTTATTTACATTTTTTAAGAGCAACTGTGCTAGTGAGTTTCTTTTCTTTGTTCTCTTTGATAATACCATGTAATCTTTATAAAAGATTGGTCCCTTAGCAACAGAGAAAGATGAAGGAGGGTTCAGTGAGTGTGTATCTGTGTGTGTGATTTAGTCAGATTCCACCTTACACTAATTCAACAAACTACTCACTTTCTATACAAATTCACAGCGTTCTTAAAATAGCCAGTTCCCATTGTGCATTTAAAATACTAAATTGTTTTCACAAAACTCTGATTTACACCCAGCTTTTCAGGAGCATTGTTCCTTTATAAAGCAAAGCCTTTGCTGATATTTCTCAGCAAGTTCCTAGAACTATAGACAATATGGAAATGGAAGGTCCTGGATACAACAATTGTAATATTTGTGACTCACCCAAAACTTGCTTCCCTTTTGGGATGGGGGATTTCTGGCAGGGAGGAAACAGACTTATTCACTTGTTCAACAAATATTTGTTTTGCTGAGTGGCTTCTAAGAGCTGAATGCTCTGATAAGTAGTGCAGAAGATGCAAGGAAAGATTAGCACCCATTACACCCTGCGGAGAGTTCACAGTGTGGCTGTGTGATTGTCTTTCATCTGCATGCCATCCTCCACAGGTAGCTTCCCGCCAGCCTGGAGACCAGGTGGGGAAACTGACCCCTGCATTGGTCAGCCTCCGGTCCTGCCCACACAACCCCCTGTGGAGACCCCCTCCCTACCCTTCTCTCCCTGGCACACGTCCCCTCCCCTCGGTAGTCATTCTCAGCACATGCAACTCCCTCCCCCAACCCGGTAGCCTCCCAGGATCCTGCACTGACTGGCCTCAAGGAAGGCAAGTCAGTCTGACACGTGGAGCTCCAAATTTGGGCTTCTCTTTTTGCTTAAGTTAATTCTTGGTTATTGTTGGGTATTAACATCTTATTACATCGGGGCCGAGCGTGACTGGCCTGTAGGTGCCCATGCAGGTGAGGGCTTCTCAGAGTGGAAGAGAAGCCTGTGTGGGCTCAGAAGACAGCAGGAGGTTTGCAGGTTTGTGTGGGCCTGGTGGTTGTGGTGCAGCAACCCCCAGCTCTTCCCGTTCGCCAGGACCTGGGAAACCTGGTCAGTCACAGTATCAGGCAGATAGGACTGTGTGATGGAGACAGGCCTCTGGAAAAGGTTGGTCCCTTCTCCAGAGTGAAAGCACTTGTTGCCCCAAAAGGGCAGATAATTCTAATATTCACAGGGCGAGGGGACACTACTACATTGAGAAACTACTCTTAACCAGCAGTTCGATTGCAAGGCCTCAGATGTGGAAGAGTGTTCCAGAGGGGTTAGGAAGATGACCTAGGCTCCTCAGAGGCTGACCTGAGTGAGGCCCCCAAAGCCTCTGCTGATGCCTGTGAGAAGGTCATCCCAGAAAGCCAGTGAAAGCCGGACAGAACAGGGCGCAACCGGCAGAGCCCTCTGGGGCCCGTGCAGAGGTGTTACCTAATGCAGACCGGCTGACCTTGGCCTTCAGCGGGACTGTTGTTTCTCTTCCTGGGAGACGATTGCTGCACACACAGACACTCCTGCAGTCAGTTACAGTGTGGGATTTGAAGAGGTGATCTGACTCGCACCATTTTCTGCCTCCAGACAGGATGTCATTGAAGCTTCCTTTGAGGTTTCCATGCTTTTCCTCTCCTCAGGGCTACCCTGAATCTGCTCACCTTTTTCAGAATGTGACCCCGTAGGAAAACAACACAAAACCACAGTGAGATACCACCTCACACCAGTCAGAATGGCTAAAATTGGCAAGGCAGGAAATAACAAATGTTGGTGAGGAGGCAGAGAAAGGGGAACCTTCCTACACTGTTGGTAGGAATGCAAGCTGGTGCAGCCACTCTGGAAAACAGTATGGAGTTTCCTCAAATGGTTGAAAATAGAGCTACCCTATGACCCAGCAATCACGATACTGCGTATTTACCCTATAGATACATAAGTAGTGATCCGAAGGGGCACATGCACCCGGATGTTTATAGCAGCAATGTCCACAATAGCCAAACTATGGAAAGAGCCCAGAAGTCCATCGACAGATGAATGGATAAAGAAGATGTTGTCCATATATGCAGTGGAATATTACCCATCAAAAGGGAGAATACTTACCATTTACATAGACATGGATGGAACTGGAGGGTATTACGCTGAGCAAAATAAGTCAGTCAGAGAAAGACAATTATCATATGGTTTCACTCATATGTGGAATATAAGAAACACTGCAGAGGACCTTAGAGGAAAGGAGGGAAGGCAGAATGGGAAGAAATCAGAGAGGCAGACAAACCATGAGAGACTCTTAACTATAGGAAACAAACTGAGGGTCACTGGAGGGGAGTTGGGTGGGGGGATGGGGTAATTGTGTGCTGGGCATTAAGGAGGGCACGTGATGGAATGAGCCCTGGGTGTTGTATGCAACTGATGAATTACTGAACTCTACATCTGAAACTATTGATGCGCTATGTGTTGGCTAATTGAATTTTAAAAAGAAGAAGAAGAATGTACCCCATAGAAACATTGCTCCCTTCTCTTTCTGCACTGGATTCCTTGGTCAATCCCAGGCTGCACAATGTGACCCGGCTGTAGTAGGCAATGGAGAAGGCAGGAAATTGCTATTCTCGGCGTGGGCCCAGACCCTGGCGTCGCAAGTGGAGGCTCCAACTGTTGTGGAATTGAGCTGAAGCCTTTACCCGTGCCCCACCCAAGAGACTTACTGGCCTCCCTCAGTGACTCTTTTCCAACTTTCTCTGCCAATTTCTAACCAAAATTCTTTGTCCCCCATCTCAAATTTTTTTTTCCTTAGAAATAAAGTACTAGACAGGAGTTGGCTTCTTCCCCACTCTTGTGGTTTTCATAGGAATTCTTTGTACCCTCCTGCCCCCTGGCTCTACACAAGACCCCTCCCCACAGAGGAGAGTCTGGTTAACTGAGTGAACAGTTAGGGAGGGGAGCAGTGTCCTGCCAGGAAACAGAGCTGACATTTTTACTTCTATCTGCTGTTTCTGTGTTTTGGAAATTTTGTGGGGGAAAACATGGGTGTTATATATTGACCTCCTCAAGCCCCAGCAGGTCCAGACAGACCACAGAGACATTTTCAAGAGGTGGCTTGTGCCCCAGAGGCATAGGGTAAGCCAGGGGCTCAAGGCCTGGCACCCCATGTTGCCAGGTACCCCTTCGTGTCTCTAAACCCGTTGCTCTATCTCCCTAGAGCCTCCTGACATGTACGGGTGGCTGGCTGGGTCCCAGGAGCTGCAGAGTGTTGAATTAGACACTGTGCCCAGCCCTGTGTAATTATCCAGAGTCAAAATGAGTCAGCAGGCAACCCAGATTAACAACTGTGGCTCCTGACTCAGGCCCACACTCACGGTGCCCACAGTCTGCTGAAGGAAATCTCTGAAGGAGATCTAGGGGGCGGGGAGAGATAATGAGGAGACACCAGGGAGCTAGACTAGATTCTGGGTGAGGCAGGAAGGATGATGAAGTGTCTCAGGAAGGAAGTCAGGACCCTCCAGCACCCGTTCTTCCCTTGTAATTAGAACCCTCCCCCTCTCCACCCTACGCCCCACTCTCCGCAGCTCCCTGCTCTAGCCTGACTCCCTGGAGATCAGAAGTACTGGCCAATACCTCCTGTTCACAAGAAGCATTTGCTGTAGCTGAATTCCGTGCCCAACCCCTGAAATGGTGACATAGGGAGGGCCCTGCGAACCTAGATAAAATGTTTTTTTAACGAATTTTAGGCTAAGCTACACTGTCTGTTTTCTGAATTAATTGTGGAGGATTCCCTGAGGAGTTGACCCTTGATGACTCTCATGGAGCAGTAATCACATGACTATTCCTGTAAAGAAGTCTTGAAATTTCTGAGCCCAGTGTGAGCCCAAATTAAACACTTTAGAAGACCACTCTATCTTTTTTTTTTTAAGATTTATTTATTTATTTATTTGACACACAGAGAGAGATCAGATCACAAGTAGGCAGAGAGACAGGCAGAGAGAGGGGAGGAAGCAGGCTCCCTGCTGAGCAAAGAGCCCAATGTGGGGTTCGATCCCAGGACCTTGAGATCATGACCTGAGCCGAAGGTAGAGGCTTTAACCCACTGAGCCGCCCAGGCGCCCCGAAGACCACTCTGTCTTTGACCAACTCCATGACCCAGCCAATCTGGAAGTAAACAGCTCTGGTGATCCGACAGCATGGTGAATCCCAAGCTGCCATGTCCATGGCCAGTGGATTGATCACTTTTCAATCTTCAGGGATTTCCAAGTCTTCTTGGGAGCATCACTGACATCGCACAGACCTGTTCAATCAGAGAGTAGGAGACCTATGGGAGGAGCCAGGGCATTTAGCCCAGAGAAAGGAAAAGTCTGTCTACTAATACGGGAAGTGTGCCTTGTGGATATGGGTCAGGCACATTTAGTACGGCCTAGAGAGCAGAACTGTTTTCGGTGGATGGAGAAGTAGTGAGTTTCCTGGCCACTGGGGAAGTTAAAGGGAGACTGCATGTGCATCAGTCGGAGGGGCTGTTTATGACACCCGTCAGGGTGTTTCCCACCTGTATGGACTGAATGCTTGTGTCCCCCAGAATTCATCTATTAAAGCCCTACCCCCCAATGTAGTGGTATTAGGAGGCGGGCCCTTTATGGGGTAATTAGATTTAGATGAAATCATGAGGGTGGAGCATAGGATTAGTACCCTTATAAGAAGAACAGACATCAGAGCTTCTTCTCTGTGCCATGAAATGAGAAGGTACTTGTCTACAAGTCAGGAAGCAGGCCCTCACCAAGAACTAAATCAGCTAGCACCTTGATTTTGGACTTCCCAACCTCTAGAACTGTGAGAAAAAACTGTCTGTTGGTTAAGCGCCCCCAGTCTATGGTATTTAATGTAGCAGCCCAAGCTAAGACTCCAGCAGAGTCATTGATTTCATGGAAATTCAAGAGATGAGGATGAGTCTGCACCAACCTTATGAGATGCCCAGACGTTATAAAAATGGAAGCAAAGATTTCTCCCTTGTCCCCTCGCATAAGCAGAAAAAACTATGGCTTGTAGTTTCATTGGTTTGTGGATGAACAGGAATCTGCAGAACTTGCATGTGTTTTCCTGGGATCTGGAGGGTGCCATTTAGAGGTGCTAGGTTTCCATGCCTATTAGGAGTCCACCAGCATCCTCATAAATCCCCCACCCACTTGGAGCTTGCCATGATAGATACAGATCTGGGTTACCCGGAAGTGATAGCGGAAGTGACAACAGCTGGACCCCTCCTGCCAGAGACTACCTCTCAGGTGCCCTTTTCCCTCCTTCGACCTCCCCCACACTCTCATTCATTCGGTGACCATGGAGGTCTAGCTCAGAAGCCAGAAATAAAACTTGCAGGAAACCAAGGAAAGAGGACACTCTTTATATGGGAAGAGCAGATGAGACTTGAGAGACCTTCAGAAAGTGTCTCTGCCTCCCACCCTCCTCCCTTCCACACCCCGAACTCCTGCAAATCCCTTCTGCCCACAAAACTGTCCTGGGGCCTCGGTCCCCAGAACGGTCACAGCAGCGCCAAGGCAGGAATCCAGGACATTCGCTCACTCACCCAACCTCCAAGTAGTCATCATGCAAAAGAAAATAGGAATCTCGTCTCTCTTCCTCATGCTGCTTTTATTTTAAATCTTGACATCTTTTTAAGTTAGAGAAAAGCAGAAAGAATGATCTACCCAGCATCTGGAGTTTCACCACCTAAGATTGAGGTTAAGACTTGTTTTCCCTTTGCTTTCCATCATTAAACATTTCAGGTAGAGCTGAGTGCCCTAGCATTCATGCCCCAATTCTAGTCTTAACATTTCGGTGTGTTTGTGGAGCTTTCTTTTTATTTAAGTAAAAATAATGTCATTCTAAAACTACAAATGGGGCTGGGCCCCCATGGTATGTTCTGCGCTGGGGGGCCCTGCCCAGGGGGTCTCTGGGGCCCGCTGACACCAGGTTGGTTCTCTCTGCCCCTCTGGGTGGGCGGGAGCTCCCGGCGAGGGGAGGGGGTTGCTTCCTGGAAAAGCCCGCCCAGGCTTCCTCGGCCTAGGCCTTCCCGCGGCGAGCCATTGTGCGGGCGCCTGGGGACCGCGCCGCGGGGGCCGGGGGAGGCGTTTCCGGGACGCGCAGGCCGCGCAGCCTGGCAGGGCGCCCCCGCCGAGGAAGCCCCCGATTCTCCGATTCTCCGAGTGGCACGTTCGCCTCGGGCCCTGCCAAATAACCCGCTGGGCGGAGGTGAGGGGGCGGGCGGCGCCACGCTGGGGTCCAAACCAGGCCCAGGGGTTTGCAGGGGCAGCCGGGTGCGCTCACTTCTTCCTTCCCCTCATCGTTATAGTACTTCGTACTGCCAAGCTCTGTGTTGGCTGCTGGCATTACAAAACCTGGTTTTTGCTTCATTCATTCATTCATTCATTCGCTCATGCATTCGTTCCACTAGTCCTTACTGAGCTCTGCGTGGGCTAGGCCGTGTTCTAGGCGCTGGGGACACAGCCAAGTGTCCTCGCTCCTGAGGCTTTCGTTCTAGTGGAGAGACAGACCACGGACAGCAGGTGTAATAAGTAAGTAAATATACCTACTGCCGATATTAAGTGCTGTGGAAGCAAAGACAGAGGAGGGGGTAGGGAAACCAGTAATGCCAGTGGGGGACGCAGTTGCCAAACAGCTCTCTGGAGGAAGAACATTCTAGGTAGAGGAAACAAGCAGTGGGAAGCTCCGAAGCGGGAGCTTGCTTGGCGGAATGTGACTTACACAGAGACGGTGTTTCCCCTCAGCTGTGTCTCACCTGGACTCCTGGAACTCAGCTGAGGGAAAAAATCCTCCTGAGACAGGGCCCACAGTGAGTGGCCACATCTGTCCCCTGTGGCTCCCCGTAGTCTGCAGAATCTCATGTATTCACCTCGGGATGCCCAGAGGTGTCCTCATTTTCTGGGCTTTCTTTCTGTCTCCAGACGCATGGCTCACTCCTCTCCCTTTGCCGCGTACTCTGCAGCTTGACCAGTGACTTGTGGCTCCCCAGGGCCACCATGCTGCCTCAGGCCTTGGCACACGGCTTCTCCTGGAATGCCGTGCACATTCCTGAACCCGTGTCCACCTGACAAGCCCTTACTCTTCCTTCAAGAGTCTGTGCAACATCACATCCTCCATGAAGCCCCTTTTCACTCCCTTGAACTTCAGTTCTGGCCCATCCTCTGCTTCTGTGATGCCTGCCACAGACCTCAACAGGCAAGTGCCTGGCCACGTGGCAGTTATGTGTTGACTTATCAGTGGCCCCAGTGGGCCATGACCTTCCCTCCCTTCCCTCTATGACCTCAGCATCCAGTACCTGCCTGGCACATAGTAGGTGCTCAATAAAGGCAACTGGACTGAGTGAGTGAACACTACTTGGCTGCTTTGGTTCCCTCAACACTCTGGGACTGAATCAACCAGCCCACGGCTTGCTCTAGGATATTTAACAGACTGTATTCACAGCTGTGGACTCCCGGGTCACGGATTTCCTGTGGGCGAGGGACTGGCTGGGGGGAAAAGGTCTTCATTTTAACCACAGAAAATGGCTGGTTCAAGGGGCATTGTTGTCCGAGAGAATAGAGAAGCTGCCCCCGCCTCCCTGACCCCACCCTAGCCCTCGGTGCCAGGCTGTGGCTGGCCACACAACTCCTGGAAACCCTGATCAGAAATGGGCTTCCTCTCCCTCCCACCAGGACTCTGAGCACTCCTAGGCCCGCAGCACTTACGAAGAGTGCAGTGGACCGGCTGGCCGGCCACCCCTCAGCTCCCCAAAGCCTGCCAGTCTTCCCTTGAAAGTCATTTTCTTCCTATTCTGACATCCACAATCCTAACCCCTTCCCTCTGTCCTTGAACATGGATGGCCCAGAAGGTTTTCTGGCTCACTGCCTTGTCTCCATCCCCTAGCAATTCCTACCTTCTCCTTCCAGTGTTAGAATCATATTCAGACGGTTCTGTTGCTCCTCTAAAAACTGAAACTTAACTCCCCTGTGTGCACTTTTTGTTTTTACTCCTCCCCATCACCAACCTCCTTGCAACAGTCTACCTTACAGCTTCTCAAGTACTGTCCGAGCTCCGAGCTTCCCCTGTCCTGGATGCCTTCCCTGAGCCTTCCCATCTACCCAGTCCTCCCAAATGCTTCTGCATACAAGCCATCTAGACAGCTCTGGGTCACTTGTCTTTGACCTATGACCGACCTATGACCGACATTTAATACCTAAACAGTTGACCTGGAGAGCGTTTAAGGTCCGTTCAGTCCTGCAGTGCTATTCTGACCAGGTGTTTTGTTGTTATTTTCTACAACTTTGCTTCTCCATTCACACCGTAAGAGTCTTAAGGACCAGACCTTGCCTTAGTCAATGGGCACATTCTATGCTATAACAACGCCTGGTATGCTGTAGCAGACTCGGCGTGGCTTTGATAGTCCTGTCTTCAGTAGCTCCCTGCTCAACCGTCATACACTGGGGCTGCCACACACCTGCTTCTGAAGGGGAGCTGAGAAACACATGCATACCAAGGAATCGGAGATTTGGTACCTTTGTCCTCCAAAGGGAATCTTCATTGCCAGAGGTGCCCGGGAATAGCATGATGGCACCTCCATTGAGCTTTAATGGTGGAATGCCAGTTACCAGCAAGGGAGGAACGGTTGGCATGGGAACCTTTCTTGGAGCCATTCACTCATACCCTGCTTTCCCTGCCCGTTTTGCCCGGGTGTGCTGCCAGTTCTAGACAGCACAGGGGCGGGGCTGGGGGGGAGGGCTTGTGAGGAACAGGATGGAAAGAGGAGGAAGAAACTGTCCATTTACAGGGAAACTCACCTCTCACTCCTTTACTCCATGGAGACCTTACTGTCTTAGATGTCACATGAGAAGAAACCTTGTGGCTAGTTTGTCTGGGAGGAAGGGAGCTGGTGTCCTCCCTGCTCCTTTCTCCCAGGTCAGCAAAGCTGCCTGGAGCCCCTGCCAGCACCTCGCCCTCAGGAAGAGCTGTGGGAAGGAGCCGATTCAGTCATCTTGGACCCACAGACCCACTGAGGAGACAAATGTTACAAACGTTCCCATTACTGGGAAAACGGGTGTGCGGATGCAGAGGGAAGGTGGGATGAACTTGTATTTACTGAGTACCTATGGAGTGCCACACACTGTGCTAATCACATTTACAACTGTTACCTCCTCTAATCTTCCCCCAAATCTTGTGAGATAATTGTCATTAGCTGCATTCCCCAACGCAGTTTATTTCCTCTCACACCCTTTCGCCATTGTTCTTTTTCCTGTTTTGTTTTGTTTTTTTTTTGTTTTTTTCCTTTTCTGGTCATGAAGTAATTAGTGTTCATTATAGACATGGTATATGAAAATAATATAAGCGTGCAAGGAAGAGAAGAGAAGTCATCTCTAAACTCACAACAAAGAACCATTATTAGCACTTATATGTGCGTATTCCAATTTTTAAAATTCATCTTAAATATATGGGATATTACTTTGTACACACAATTTTTCTATTCTTTTTTTTTTACTGACCTTTATACTAAAAATATTTTCATGTCATTAAAAATTCTAAAACAGCATCTGTAGCGCCTTCGCAGGGCCCCATTCTGTGGATACGCAACGAATTTTCCTGTTTCCCAAATGCCAGGCATCTGTTTTCCTATCATTTGAAATTATAAATAATGGTTCAGTAACATCTTGCTTCTGATTTTTTTTTAAAGGATAGATTTGAAGACCAGTTAGGGGTCAGTGTAATTGAGATTTTAAATAGTAGTTTTATTTTCTAGCTTCAAAAGTGAGAGTTGTTTATCGTGAAAAAGTAGAACACTTAAAAAAGAAAACAACATTCCTAACTTTTCAAGTGGCTATTATTAACATTTTGGGGTGTTTATTTCTCAGTCCTTTTTCCAGTGACATACATATGTAAGTATAAATAAATAAAGTTGCAAAAATGGGTATTACATGGTATATCCTATGCCACAGCCTGCTTATCAGCAAGCCCTGCACTGTGATCTTATATTATTAATGATCTTTGACAGTATTACTTTTAATAGCTGCATAATTCTACTTTAAGGATACATCACACAAATTGAAACATTCTTTTACATGGCCATTTAGAGATTTGTTTCCAAAACTTTCCTATTAGTAACTCTGTTATGAATATCTGAACATCTTGAACATCTGTGAATATTAATCTTTGACCTCATCTCTGATCATATCCCTTCATACGCATTCCTAGAAGTGAAGTTACTAGGTCAAAGTGTACGAGTGTTGTCAGAGCTGTTGGTACATATTGCTTAATTGTGTTCCAAAAAGCATCCTTATAACCAGAGATCATCTGTCTTACCATACCATTGCAAAACCGATTATCGTTCATTTCTTTAATTTTCACTTTTGTTATTAATGATCATATTTTGAAATGTTTATCAGCTATGTGTACTTCATTTTTTAGGAATGGTCATGACTCCTATTCATCCTACTGTTTTTGTCTTTGGTGTATTTCTTGATGTTTTAGATGTGCTCTTTATATTTTAAAGACATTAATGCTATGCTTATCTATTAATTCTTAAAGAATTTTCCAAGTAAAGAAGAAAAGACCTCCATTTTTATAGAAGAGTAAACTGAGAGTGAGGAAGTGAATTATCCAAGATTGCCCAACTGGCAAGTGGTCCAGCTGGGATTTGAACCCAGGTCTTACTGGCTACAGAACTCTTGATCAGAAAAAAAAAATAAGAAGAGGAGAGGAGATAATGGTAGCTTTAATGAAGCCTCAGTGGTGGAACTTGAGCATGTTCTGTAGGATGAGTAGAAGTCAGTCGCTGGAAGGGAAGGGTGGGGGATGTTAATGAAGGAGGGGGGGAACACAGTGCTGGGGGCTTGGAAGCCAGGAAGGGGCCTGGCCTGGCACCAGCTGTGCATCTTTCTGGTCATTGCCTTTGAGCTTAGGGACACGCTTCTGGCATTCCTGGTACTTTCATGACCCTTCAGATGACTGCCTCCAGCAATTACTCACATCCTCGTCCTCTCCAGCTCTGTGTGCCGTCCCACAACCTTTGGTTTGTCCTCACCTATATGTTCTCAAGTCTTTGAGAGGCCTCTTGTTAGCGCTTGCACTGATGTATAGGGGTGGGAGAGGCCCTGGAGGCCACATCCTCGGCAGGGTCCAGGATCAGAGGTCTTCTT
Source organism: Ailurus styani (assembly GCA_002007465.1). Lineage (NCBI taxonomy): Eukaryota > Metazoa > Chordata > Mammalia > Carnivora > Ailuridae > Ailurus > Ailurus styani. The sequence continues at coordinate 3,116,989 of LNAC01000096.1, forward strand.
TGATCATCTTTTCTTACCCAGTTACATTTCTTCTAACCCTCATTTCTATAGATGCTTGCTAATTGCCAGGGAAAGAAAGGGGAAGAAGGCAGAGGACAGGATTGTTGATTTCCTTAGGATGAGTGTGCATGGTCTCCTGGTCTCCCACCTAGCACAGAAGCTCCCTGAAGTCACTGCAGCCCTCTCCACCTCCGCCCTTCCTGCCCCTAGCACGGGGCCTGCACTGAGGCTGGGCTCAGTAAATGCCTGCGAGTGACTGACAGGGGTGCAGCCTACTGCGGAAAGTTTGTCGGCTCTTCTCCCTCCTCCAGGAAGGACCGGATGTAAGGACAGCAAATAAATGTAGCAGTTTGATTTTTCATTCTGGGGTCAGGCAGATGCCCTTTAGAGAGAGGGCAGAGGCAGGGAAGGGGGAGGTGGCCTAGGAAGGGGAGAGAGGGGAGGCCCCTTGTTACTTGCCCTCTTCTTTTTCATGGCTCCAGCTGGACCCATCCTCAGGGAATTTGGAAATGCCTAACATTTTATCTTGGCAGTTAACTGCACTGTGGGAAGTGGATGGAAACTGGCAGATTTTGGAGCCTTGGTGGAAGCAGGGATGGAAGGACAGAGAGGCTAGTGTCTGTGGAGGTGGGGAGAGAACAGTCGTGTTCTGCAGGTTGAAGGGAAATAATAGCACACAGAAGCTTGATCTACAGAGAAGAATAAGGGGCATCAGAAATTGTCATTATATGGGTGACTCTAAGAGAACAATCTCCATTCTTAATTTCTTTAAAAGGCAGTGGTCTATAGCAATAACGACAACAATGTGTCCTGGGGCTTACACTCAAGGGATAACGTATGTGAGAACAGAACAAAGTGGGGGGGGCAGGATCGTCAAGGGTTTAAGTTCTCATATGCAAATTCCAGGTCGACTGTGCCAAACTGAGGAGGCATATTGTAATCCCTAGAACAAAAAGTTAAGAAATTAAAGAGGCTTAGCTGCAAATCCCAGACAGGAGGTAAAATGGAATGCTAAATTATAATCCAAGACTGATCTGAAAGAGCACAAGAAAAATGAGCAAAGAACTAATGAGAAACCAAACAGAAAATAAATGATAACACCTATTAATTATAATATCATCCATGAAAGGAAGAAATGAGGTGATCGCAGGGTCAGAAGCAGAGAAGCTGTCAGAGCTACCCGTCAGGCCCGGGGTGAAGCCCTGGGTTAGAGTCTGTCTGCTTGAAGTTACTGCTGGATTTGGCTCGCAGGCAAGCTCTGTGGGCTGAAGGAAGCCGGGCTCAGAAGGAGAAATTGGGTGGGGGGTGGCAGCACCTGGGTGGCTCAGTCCTTAAGCATCTGCCTTTGGTTCAGGTCATATTCCCAACATCCTGGATCGAGCCCCAAATCGGGCTCCCTGCTCAGCGGGAAGCCTGCTTCTCCCTCTCCCACTCCCCCTGCTTGTAGCTCCTGTGGCCTCTCACAGCACCTGCTCAGGGAAGGTAGGGATGTGTTTCCCATCGTTCATAACCTCTCTCTCTCTCAGGACTTTTTCTCTTTCTCTTAACAATGCAGTGCAATAGCCATTCGGTCAGAAACCTTTACTAATGGCCTGATATTACCTGATTACCCACCAGGGGCTACTCTAGGGACTGGGGATGCCACAGGAGGAAGACAAAGTCACTGAGCCCACCCCCAGTGGTGTTCTGATGGTGGGAGACAGAAGCAAATGTGATTCCAGGGAACAAAACCAGGCCGGTGGGTGGAAATGGAGAAGAGCTCGTGCCTGAGGGAGGTGAAGGCCGGTGGGGAGGAGAGGCAGCATGCTCAGGAGGCCTGGAGCCGGGCTGTGTTGAGGGCAGCAGGGGGGCCTGGGAGGTGGGCAGGCCGGGAGCTCAGAGAAGGAGCCTCAGCTGTGCCAGGAAGGGACTGTCCACCACTCGGGATAGAAGCCACGTGAGGCTGTAAGGAAGGGAGTGACATGGTCTCATCCGAGATTTAAAGATGACTCCGGCTGGTCTGAGGAGAATAGCCTAGAGCAGCGACCAGAGAAAACCAAACAAAAGAGAACAATGGGCAGCAAGATAGGAGTCCTGGAATCCTCGGTGTGCTGTGTGTGATCTTGGGTGCGTCACTTAGACTCTCTCCTGTGTTATCTGTCTGTCAAATGCCAAGAGTAGGATCTAGGCTATTTACGTCACAGAGACATGGTGGCCATCGGTGATTTAAAACAGTACCTTTAAAGGACAAAGGGCTGTACGAAACAAAGACGGTGGTATCTTCTTGCCCCTTGGGATATTGAGCATGCTAAATTCAAGTGATGGAATGGGATCTGTGTCACCATAACTTGAGTTCGTTTCCTCCATGAACATCATGGCCGCCTCTGAGACTTCCTCGCACAGGCGCTGGTTAGCTCCTCTGGTTAATGAGGCCGAACTCAACTCCAGGGCCAGCCAGATTCTTCCCCTCCGTTCCCAGGCCACGGTCTCATCAGGCAGCTCTTAAATAGATGTCACCGTTTACACCAGCCCCACCAAACCAATGGCCCCCCCACCACTGAGGCAGCCCCTGTGCAAAGGAATGAGCACACCCCCCCCCAACCCCTGGGGCTGAAGATCAGCTTCAAACCAGCCCCACTGCTGAACTGCTTCGCTCCACAGAAGCGATGGCCTCTTCAGAATAGGGAGCCTCGCCCGGGAATTCTCACAGGGGCCTGTGGGATCCACAGAAACCCCTGGGGAGGGGTTGGCGTGTTAGCCGTGTTGTTGCTGCTGCCAAGGGAACTACCTCTGTTGTCACTGGATTGGGAAAGAAAGCCTATGACACATCAAGAAAGATTTCTGTGTTCCTCCAGCCCTGCAGGCTGGATTCCAGCAGAAAGGCCATTTTGTGAAACACGTGTGCAAAGCAAAAAACAAACAAACAAGAAACCGCAAGAAGCCAGACTCGAGGCTTTGGGCAGCATGGAGGTGATTTGGGGGCCCCCACACTGTGTGGACCTTAAAGTACCCTTCGCCTTCATGGCATCCCTCCGAGGAGGTGTCATCATCCTCACTTTACAGACTGGCAAGCTGGTGTTCAGAGAAAGTGATGGATTTGTCCAGGCTATCAGATGGGCTGCAGAGCTGGAAGTCAGCCCAGGTCAGCCTGATTCCAGAGCCTCCTGCACCCCAGGCCTTAGGCTTACAGCCCTAGAACATTCAGTGTACCCTCCATGGTTCTTTCCTTGAAGGCCAGCAGTCCAGACATTCTGGGAACCCCTCAGGCCAGACATGATTGAGGACAAAGTCAGACCTCTTGGGGCTGGTTTGTCATTTACTCCATCAAAATACTCAATCAGCCAGCAAATATTCAGTAGGGGGCTGGGCGAGAGGTCTGGCAGGCAGGCAGGCAGGAGGTGTGCAGATCCAAGAATAATTTTGAGAGCAAGATGCAGCAACATCTATGCCCAGAGATGTAGTGCTGGCCACTGAGGAAGGAGCTGACCAGGGGCTAACAGTGAATCAGGGTCGATGAAATGCAGACACGTGCAAAAGGCTGATGCTATGGGCTCAGCTGTCACCATGGGAAAGCCAGAGGGCCTAACTGCTTCCCTTTCTGGGGCTTGGGACTCGGGTTCTAGATCTTTCTGGAGCACAGCAGAAGGCCGGCCCAGGGCCACTGGGAGTGCCAAGCACAGACCACGTGCCCACTTCGGGGTAGCACAGGTGCCCCAAGCACAGACCCTGGCCCCACTGTCCATTTTCCCGACAGAGCCATCCTCTTAGCGCTGTCAGCAACCTGGCTGATGACGGGCTGAGTGGTTGAGGCTGCCCACAGCCTGGATGCAGAAAGCGAGCTAGGAAAAGGGATTTCTTCCTATGTTGGGGCAAAGCTCCTGGGGAAAAGGGAAAATCAGAAGGAAAGTCTGTGGGGCCAGTGTAGTGCCCTCTAATGTGTGCGACTGGGCCCACAGCTCCTCTGGGGTGACAAGGTGACAGGGCGTGGGGCTCAGCTGCTTGGCCTGCTTCGGGACCTTAGGCAAGGAGAGAGGGCAGAAAAACCTGCCCTTCCTGCCATGTGGGGCTCCCTAACCCCCTCCCTCCCTCCCTCTCTCTCTCAACAGTATGTTAAAAATGTTAACTAGAGGCTTACCTGGTCCCCACCCATCTGCTCCGGGAGCAGGGGAGGGAGTTCAGCTAGATAGCCCTACCCTAGTGGGCGGGAAGGGGGAAAAGTGGGTCCTCCCTTCCAGAAGTAGGCTCATTAGCAAGAGCAGAAGAGAGGGGTCTTTACTAACTCTTAAAAAAATGCCTCTTAATCTTAAAATAGATTTAATATTATATCAAATACTAAGCTTTAAAAGTATGGAATTTATATTAGCGTGCAAGATTTAGTTTTCTTTAGTCTATTCTGAGACTAGTCCATCTTGCTAATGCTTTCCCTTTGGAAATAACAGCATAAGAAACTATGACATTGATAGGACATTACTCATCACATTTGTATCACGGTTTCTTTTTTCTTTTCTTTTCTTTTCTTTTCTTTCTTCCTCCCTCCCTCTTTCTTTCTTTCTTTCTTTTCTTTCTTTCTCTTTCTTTCTTTCTTTCTTTCTTTCTTTCTTTCTTTCTTTCTTTCTTTCTTTCTTTCTTTTCTTTTTATCATGGTTTCTAAGGTGCTCTGGGCACAGTGTTGGACCTGACCCTGAGAGTCTGTGAAGTAGGAACCACTAGTAGCCCCATCTTACAGATGAGGCTGCTGGGACTCAGAGATATTGAATGCGCCCGTGACCACCTAAGAAGTGGAGACCAGAATCTGGGCTCAGGCTTGATGCTCCAGGCCCACGAGCAGGCTCCGCAGCACCTTCCTATGCACAACCTCTGGGGCCAAAGGAGAAAAGGGCAATGTTTAACTGGCCTGCTCTTCTTGCTCGGCCCCAGCCAAGAGCACTGAGCTCACACAGACCCAGTTCAGTCAGATCAGGTCCTCATGCTTATGCAGGGCTTTGGACTTTCCCCATTCTGTGGCTTGTTAATGTCTACACCTTTCTTTTAACTTGGAAGAAAAATAAATGTGGGAACAGATGGGAGATGGGACGTGTTTGTTCCTCATGACTTCTCTTGAGATCTGTTGGCCAAACCTCCCCAGCATTTGTTGTCCCCGTGAACTGCCCAGAGCTGGGCTCCTCGGCACTGTCCTGAGCGACTTCAAGCCACGGAAGCTGGCTGGAGGGTCACCTCGCGTGCGTCTTTCCCATCAGTTCATCATAAATAGTCCAGGCAGGCCTGCGGAGAGGGGCCTCCTCCCCTCTGCTCTCTCTCTTGTGCAGATACTAATGGAAGCGGCCTCTTTATCTCTGTGATCATCACGACTGGGAAAAGTGTGGTCATTGAAAGCCTCAAACTCAGTAGAAACTTCTGGAGAGAAAAGGTATATTCACTGGGACAGAGAACTGGAGAGAGAGACTAGGGATGAGGCCTCAAGTGCGATGAAATTTGGAGAGAGATTTGGAAAGGTACATTTAAAATTTTTTTTTTAAAGATTTTATTTACTTATTTGACAGAGAGAGAAAGAGAGAGTACAAATAGGCAGAGCAGCAGAGGGAGAGGAAGAAGCAGGCTCCTCACCGAGCAAAGAGCCCCAACATGGGACTCGATCCCAGGACCCTGGGATAATGGCCTGAGCTGAAGGCAGAGGCTTAACCCACTGAACCACCCAGGCACCCCTGTGCTTTCTACTCCTAACAGGTAAAGTTACTGTGGAGTTGTCTATGGGTCTTTTCAGTACTCTTCTAAGTATGGCCTTACTTATGAACCTTGGGCATTATGAGCTTCACTTTCATACACAGCAAACTCTGAGCTCCCTGTCTTGGCATCATCTACTTAGAGCTTTGCCACTGTCGTGTTTCTGTCATAAGCCATCTCTCTATCATAAATTACTGTCTGATGAAGGCCCACTTTCATGTAGCCTGAAATAAAATAATTAGGAAGGCCAATCTGCTATAATGTAAAACTAACGATTAAGGTACAGCTTTGTCTAAAGGCTTTGAAACGTCTGTGCCTCCACTTCCCCTGCAGTAGGTCACTGAGCATACTGGTCCCAGCTGGGCTTGTGACCCCCAGCATCCTTGCACCAGAGACTGCAATCCTCTGAGGCAGACCAAGAGAAAAGCCTCAGAGTTTAAAATCTTAAGTATTTACAGGCACATTCTCAGCATTGCATCCCTGGTTTTCTTCAAAGGGCTAAGACGGAGGTATGCACTCAGAAAAATGAAGCATTTTAAATGGGGTTTGTGCGGGAACATATTTCTGGGCTTGGCACCTGGGGAGCTGTATGGGTGTGGGTGTGGGTGTGTGTGTGTGTGTGTGTGTGTGTGCGTGTGCGCATGTGGAAACACAGGTTCATTTGGGGCCGTGTTAACATGGGCTCCTGATGCTCTCCCCTCTAACCTCAGTGCTACAGAAGGACCCGGCTGCAGTCCCAGAACGATGCAGGCAGGAAAAGCCCTTACACAGCCATGGAAATCATAAAGGGACAAACTGTTCCCTCTTTCCTTGTATATTAATAAGTTTCAAAACCAACTCCTGTCATATCCAGATGGCCTAGATGTCCATCCTAGATGTTCATCCTTCCTACTTAACATAGATCTGAAGTCTCGATGGGCTCCAGCTACCTCTTACCGTTGCTTGAATCTGCAGGAACTTTGCTGGGCAGGCGTGACGATGAGTTGTGGGGCAAGCTGGTCCTTGGGTTGTGAGGCTTTTTCCTCCCATTTTCCTTTGTGCTTCTATTAGCCTAGAGCTGAAATTTAAACCTGGAGAGTGGGCCAGACAACACTCTGAACTTCTCTCCGCACCTAAGCTCCCTCACCGACATTGCTGGGTGCTCCGGGGTCTGTGCCAGGGGTAATCTCACAGCTGGCAGGAGAACTGTTCTGAATGAGATAAAGGGAAGGTGAGGCAAGAAGGTTCTAGAAACCAGCTCCTGCTGAGTCAAACTTTAGCCAAGCAACTGCCTCAATAAGATGCCCAGAGTGATTAGTTTTCCATGCAGGAGATGGAGGCCCTAAAGACGAAGTTATGTCCTGACCTAAGTAGTCCACAGATGGCCTCAGACCTCTGCCCGCTGAGGCTTCTGGGGCAAAGACCACCGCTTAATTCAATGACGCATAGCCAATCCAAACATCAGAGCCTAAAGGCTCTGAGATCCAGTGCTCTCATTTTAAAGAACAAGAAACTGGGAGCCAGAAATAGAAAATTAGTTGTCAAGGACTTATTTTATTTTATTTTTAATTTGAGAGAAAGAGTGGGAGAGTGAGAGAGCATGAGACGGTGGAGGGTCAGAGGGAGAAGGAGACTCCCCGCTGAGCAGGGAGCCTGATACAAGACTTGATCCTGGGATTCCAGGATCATGACCTGAACTGAAGGCAGTTACTTAACTGACTGAGCCACCCAGGCGCCTGTCAAGGACTTCTTATCTGACTGCAAGTTCCTTGAGGAATGGTGCATGTCCCATTGATCTTGGTATCACCAGTGCCTAGCAGGATAGCTGGCATATAGGGAGCATTCCCCAGAGGCTGATCAAGTGACTACTGCACACAGATGAACAAGTGAATGAATGAATGAATGAATATCAGCCAAGATTCTTAGCGGCAAGTAACAGAAATCATCTCCAGCAATTCAAGAAGAAATGATTTCTTTTTTTAAGGTTATTTATTTATTTATTTGACAGAGAGAGAGAGATCACAAGTAGGCAGAGAGAGAGAAGGAAGCAGCCTCCCTGCTCAGCAGGGAGCCCAATGTGGGCCTCGATCCCAGAACCCTGACATCATGACCTGAGCCGAAAGCAGAGGCTTTAACCCACTGAGCCACCCAGGCGCCCGAGAAGAAATGATTTCTTAAAAAGGGTCTGGTTATCTCGAAAAATCTCGGGAAGGAGGCTAGCTGGAGGGCCAGACTCAGAGATTGAGGCAAGCATGAATAAAGCCCCGTACTGGAACCCTACTGCGGGTGACTGTGGTTCATATGGCCAAGCCACGACTCTGGATGCTGATGCTAGAACTGCTGGCACCGAGACACTGTCAGCAAAGTGGCTACCGCTTTGCAAGGTGCCTGCTTCCCCCAGATTCAGCAAGATTCAGTCGGGGTAAATGTGTTTGATTCAAAGAACCCAAGTCACATGTCCACACCCAGTGTTCTAGAGAAGCTGAGATTATCTGCCATTTTTACTTTCTTTAGGGAAAGGCTTTTCTTTAGTGAATCCTTGCTTCATAAGCTGAGTGAGGAATTCCCCTAACATAGAAAGGTGCTCAGGTTTGGGTGCTAAGGAGCTAAGGATAGAGAAGATGTCCATTGCCACGAATAAATTAAGACAGTGGAGGTGCAAGATGTAAATACATTGTGCATTTGGCTGACCCTTGCTACAGGATGACCCTCCCTCTTGCTCCTCAGTCTCCCCGTTATTTATTTCTGGGAGTCCCTGGAGCATACTTCACAAGTTCTATCTGTAGCTGCCATTTTTTTCCCCTAGCCTTCTACAGCACTGCCTGTGATTTCCAATGTTAAGGCCCTCTCCAAAATTAGGTCGGTACATTTGCCCCTGCCTCCTGCACCCAATTTTTTTTTTTTTCTGAGCACCTCTTGATGCCCTTCCAGTGAATCACCAGCACTGTGGCTTCTGACATCAGCCACATGCCCAGCCCCGAAAGGGGCCTCAAGACCCCGGAGAGAGCCATGTCGAACAAATGGCATTTGTATGATACGATCAGAAAGCAACATTATTATTTTCTTCCATTAAACTTTTAAGTGGCCCACTTGATGGATTATTTAGTTCCCACTTCGAATAAAATCTCAGTGAGGCCCCAAGACTTTTAAAGTCACTATTTAGTAGTAAAAATAGAAATTTCTTTTGCTCGTACTAAATAAACCTTGGAGTATGATAGGTAATGAAAATTCTAGGCTTCACCCTGACTTAAAGCTCTGTCCTCCCCAACTCAGACTTGCTTCAACCTGGAAACCTGAGCAGACAGGAGGGAAGACGCTGTCTGTTGCTTGCACCCTAGGATCTTTGCTGATACGTTAATTTGTTCATTTATACATTTGCATATTTGTTTGGGCAGCATTTACTGAGTTCCCCTTTTATGCCAGATGCCCTGTTAGGCACTGAGGAGCCTAAGATATTTTCCTACCTACCACCTCTACACCTAAACCCTCTACTGGCCTACATTGGCCCCTCTACGCTAGGAAAGGGGAAAAATAGGATAGGAAAGCTTGTCTTCTTCTTCTTTCTCATCTTCTTCCTCTTCTTCTTTTTTCCAGCACGAGTGTAACTTCTCTTTGGTTTTCCCTGGCCATGGAAGCTACTTGCCTCTTTGGTATTTTTGTGGATTCCTCGGAGAGTCTCCTCCAACTGCAACCCCTCATGGTTCTAGAAAGGCCCTCCTCCAGCGGGTCACTTGTGGTCTTCCTCAGCCTCCGCCTCCGGTGGTACCTCCATCTCTTTCTGTTGAGACCTTTTTGAAGAGGTACGAATGGCAAGATCCTCTTAAAAATCCTCAGTGGGTATTCCTCCTGTGAATTCCCCGTCTGGTGTGTAAACATCATGCTCTGTATTGGACCTTCTAATCACTGCCCAGATACCCCTTCGGGAATGAAGGGCTTTTCCCTCCCAGGTGCTTTTTTGCCTAAGGCCACAGCTCTTGGCTGATCAAGGCAGAGACAGAAAGGCCTGACCCCTTTCCTCCACTTTGGGACAACTCTGAAGAGCCATTCCAGCTTCACACACCTTGAAAGGTTGGATGAGACCTTAATGGAGGCTGTTCTCTGCCCTCTGCCCAGTCCCACTCTGTCCCTTCCCTCCCGCCGGTGCTGATCCCAAGGGCACTCCTTCATAAACCTGCTGAATGCTAATCTCCCCCTCTTGTTGGCTTCTTGGGAATCCAACCTGCAAACTACACTAGTTCCATGACTAGGTGAGTGAGAGCAAGCCTCAATCCCAGCCCCCCATCTGGCTTCAACAGCCACTTTAGCCAACCTCTCACCTGGGGGCAGTCTCCTGAGTCCCTCAAGCTGCAGGGGATGAGCATCAGGCTCTCGTGTGGTCTCCAGTAAGCCCCAGTCCCTGGACTTGGAGACGGCTGTAAGGCAAACCTTTGTCCACGGTGTGGCAGGGGGAAATTCCATCCTAGAAATCCAACTAGGATGGAAACCCAACTTCTAGTCCTTATCTTGGATAAGGTTGGATAGGACCAACTTGGATAGTTGGATAGAAATCCAACTTCTAGTCCTTATCTCTACCGCTCCGTACACTCTCTTGAGGTGGGCATTGACTAAAGCATGCAAAACCATTTCAAAAGCTCTTTTGCTAGTTCTGTATTTCTATATTTTGAAACCGAGCTACAGAAAGTCCCATTTTAACACCCTTACAGGCCGAAGCTATACGATAGGAGTGAGGAGGGTGTCTCTGACCCCCTCTTTGTGTCATTCTTAGTTACCAGACTTCAGAGCAGTGCTGCCTGAGGCCTAATGTCATCATTTCGATTGACAGTAGTACCTTCATTTCTGCTTGTGCCCTTTCGATGGCAAGGTTGGGCTGGCACCTCCTTCCTACAGGCCATTCCTCCCACAGAGATTGCACCCACCAGCCTAGCAGATGGGCCAGTCTGGGCGAGGCATCTCTGACTCCAAGCAGTCAGGATGGCTGGGACTCTAGCTTTGTCTTCCTCCTTATTCACTCTCTCCACCCTCCCACCCACCACCACCAAATCCTTACAACACCTATTATTTAGAGCATATGATTTTGCTCTCAACTTTTATATTTAAAATGTCTTAAGAATACATAAATTACATATCTTAATTTAAAAGTGGTTTGGGAGAGGAAGAAAGGAATCATCACTTATTGATGCTCGCTGATTTCAAAAGCCTTTAAAAATAAGTGAATATGTATCCCATAATCTGGAAAACTCAGTGGGTGCACAACTGGATTGGCTTCTCCTGGAGGGAAGGGAACTACCAGCTCTCTCTCCCTCCAGACTGATTTATTCCATTCTCCCTGAATCGGCATAACACAGTGGCCATGGAACAATGACTCCTTCACTATTTGTTGAATGACCAAACGATAAATATACAAGACCTTTCCTGGGCAAAGACATTAATCTCTAAGTCACTGACAATCCAGATGTGGGGGTGCAGGTGGAGAAACTGTGGTTCTTTAAAACTGGATCCAGGGCACCTGGGTGGCTCAGTGGGTTAAAGCCTCTGCCTTCGGCTCAGGTCATGATCTCAGGGTCCTGGGATCAAGCCCTGAATTGGGCTCTCTGCTCAGCAGGGAGCCTGCTTCCTCCTCTCTCTCTCTCTCTCTGCCTGCCTCTCTGCCTACTTGTAATCTCTCTCTCTCTGTGTCAAATAAATAAATGAAATCTTTAAAAAAATTAAAATAAATAAATAAAACTGGACCCTTCTTAGTAAGCGCTTAGAATTTAAGTAGAAAAAAATGTACAACCCTTTCCTCAATAAGAATCCCAGAATTCTTTTTGAAAGATGGCAAAATCTGGATTTGTAGGGTCAAAAGCACGTTTAACTGTAGATATAACATCTGTTCAGGCTTTGGCCTGAAGCCAAACACAGGAGATACAGTTTCTGGTCATGAAGTTCATTGACAAGTGTGAGGATAGACCCCTAAAGTCACAGTTTAAGGGCTGGTTTTGTTTGAAGGACTAACAGGCAAATGTGAGGGAAGGGTTGACTTCCCTTCCAATCCAATAAATGTCAAGACTAGGACCTGATGGGTATTACATGAGATAACATATGTGCAGGGCCCAGGCTAGTACCATCTGAGAGTGAATGCCCGCTGAAATTTTGCACCCCAGCCCTGACATGTGACAATACATTGAAAGTTGTAAAATGCTAAAGAAATAGCCCAGCTTTCCAAGATCTCCTGTCCTGTTAGATCCCACCCATCCCAACCTAATTTCCAACCACATCCTGGGACACTGTTACTTTAACAGGATTACTGAGGCCCTCTGTCTTCTACCTGCCCACGTCAGCCCAGGTGCCTGCTCTCTACCAAGTCTGTAAGTTAACTATTCTCGGTCTCCATCTATCCCATTCTCCTAAGGGTATGCATGCTCTACAGAGGAGAGAGGAAGACCCAGTCTTGTCCCGCATTAAAACAAGTCAGTATTCTCCTGGGGTCACAGATTGTGTTGCCAAGCTGTCCAGTCTAGGTTTGGGGGACGGGTGGAGAGATTTCCTGGGAGATGGGCAGTTGCTCCCATTTTAAGCAGCTTGGGAGTTTTGCCTAGTGATGCCCTCTGCTGCCCTCTGTGGCCAAAAGATCATCGTCTCTAGAGACACTCCTCTAAATCCCTGGAATCCATCTCTCTCCGCCATGCCATCATTTTTAAAGTTTTCTCCTGTAGTGCTCTGTGGGCATTGAAAAGTAAAATGGGACACTCTAGCCATGGCCCATGTTGGGTTTACACTCTTGGCTCCTTCCTGCAGTTTTTTTCTTGTTTTGTTTTTTAAAGATTTTATTTATTTGACACAGAGAGAGAGATTACAAGTAGGCAGAGAGACAGGTAGAGAGAGGAGGAAGCAGGCTCCCTGCTGAGCAGGGAGCCCGATTCTGGGCTCGATCTCAGGACCCTGGGATCATGACCTGAGACAAAGGCAGAGGATTTAACCTGCTGAGCCACCCAGGTGCCCCCTGCAGAGGTTTATTTAATTGAATCCTGGAAGAAATCTTAAGAGGTCAGTGGGCTACTCAACTCTGTCTAAGCAAGGCTGGGTCCAATCCTTCTATATAGGGCTTTTGGTGAATCTCTTAGACACTGCAAAAATCCCAGACTCTTCAAAGTTACTCACTGGGGTTTTCATAATATCTATCTCGTTGTTTATGGGAGCTTGAGGACCTTTCACTTAGAGGACAAAATCCAAATTAGAAAGATGGGCAGGCTAGCCAGGGGAAGAAACAATATTAATATGGTAGATATGTTAAGTGACCCTTTACCTTCCCTCTTTCTTTTTTAAAAATATCAAAAAATCTAATTTCATAAGTTCAGCACTGCTGAAATGTTCTATGTAGGTTGGAGGTGTTGCTTTGTGAATTGCATAGACCAGGACTCAAGAAATTTCTCCTTCCTCGGGCAGTGAACCATCCTGAGCACCTGGAAGCCACCAAAGCACCTGTTTCTTCTCCCACTCCCGCACCACATGAGATAAGTAAGCTTATTGTTGATTAAGGGAGCACTGTGTCTTACCAATCTCATTATTAAAATAAATGTGTCCACTAGGCCTGGGTGGCTGGAGAAGTCCAGTATGAAATCTATTTCTGAAACCCACCAGCCTCAAGAAATGGCTCCCTAGAGATCTGCAATCTTTGTTTGAATCCCTTGACTGTCAGGTGTGATGTTTGATTTCAAAGTCTGTGTACACAGTGCTCATGGCTCTGGGAAAATAAGAAAATGTGCCTGGTTCCCCAGTTCTCGGCAAGTTTTCTCCTCTCCCTATTCTGCTTTCCAGAGCCTTCCAAAGGCCCTTGAAAAGTAGCCCCACCCCTGCTGGTGTGCAAGGGGAAAATATGTTTACTTTGTATTTTGGTGATAACACATATACCAAAAATTTCTGTTTATGATTATTTTTTCTTGATATTTTTGCATTGTGGTTAAAAAAAAAGCTAGCATTCAATTTACCACCCTAACCATTTTAAGTGTACAGTGCAGTAAATATATTCACATTTTGTACAAGATTCTAGAATTTTTTCATCTTGCAGAAGCAAAACTGTATACCCATTATGCACTAATTCCCATCCCATCCCCCCCACAACCACCTTTCTACTTTGTTCTATGAATTTCATTACTTTAGATACATCATAATAGCTGAATCATAAAGTATTTGTCCTTCTGTAACTGCCTCTTCTCACTTTCCATAAAGTCCTGGAGTTTCATTATGTAGATTATTTAATATAAAACATGACAAGGCTTATGCAGAAAACACACAGCAAGGCTTTCAGTGCAAGGGCTACAAGTCCTGGGGACCTTGCTTCCTCTTCTCTTTCACTCATACCCATGAAACTTTTCTCAAAGCTTGGAAGACTGAGCCTCTCCTGTCCCATCCTGAGGTCTGGATCAACATAATGCAGGTAGTAGGTGGGGTGGGATTCTTGGGAGAGCAGATGGATTGGGGCTGGGCAGAGGCACCTGGAGCATAGGTTCCCCGGGGCCAGCATGGGTTGAAGGCAGTATTTAAAACGCAGCTGAAAATCCCTGAGCTCTAATAGCCTGCTCCTTCGATCTCTGATCTCTCCACACTCAACACCTGCAGACTTGATGTTCCTAGTGCTTCAATAAAACATTGGAGGCACATAGGGCAGATCTGAGATCCTGTGATTTGAAGACATGCTATCAATTCTTATCCCCGAATCACACTAGTAAGCCTGACTGACTTGTCCAATGCTCAATTGGCCCAGGCCCCGCGCGGTGGTGGTCAGGTGTTCGGAGCAGGGTGTAGCAGGCCCTGGCTCAAAGCGAGGGACCTTCTCTGCCGCATCCTCACCAAAGCCACACAGTCCAACACGACCCCGCAAGCAAACAGGTGTACCAGTTGAGGGAAGGGAAGAACAGGTGAAGCCCTAGCTCTATTTCACTGCACTGTTTTCCCCAGACCCGACAGCAGCAGGTGATCGGTCTCCCTGCCTCTTCTTTCAGAGGGCAAAGTCAGCTGCCTTCTGCCGGGAAAAGCTCAACGCCTAGGCTCGGAGCGCCGCTGCTGGGCCCTCGGAATTATCCCCAAAGGGCTCGGGGACCAGGCGGCAGAGCGAGGGACGCGGGAGCGGCACTACGGAGCGGCTCTGCGTGGTGTGGCAGAGCGCGGGACCCTCGGAGCTCAAGGTCCTGCCCTGGTCCCAAAGGTACAGCAGAGGTGAAAGGACGCCGGTGCAAAGGGGCACTCCCGGAGACCGACTTCTCGCGGCCGGTCAGCCCCACTCAGGTTGCGCTTGCCCGGTGCGGAGTCCCACCTTGCCACAAGCCACCCCGCCGACCTCATAAACAACTTCTGGAACTGCCAAGGGAGGAGGCGGGGCGGGCGGGCCGCGGCGGAGC
>LNAC01000096.1:3132611-3219182 GCA_002007465.1 Ailurus styani
CCCCGCGTCCTCCCCCGCCCCGCCGCAGGAGTTTTTAAAGTGGGCTGGCGGCCCCGGGAGCCGGACATTTGAGAGCGGTCCGCGACACAGCCCCTGCACCCAACGCAGCGCTATCCTGAGGCGGCTGTACAATCCTCGGCAGTGTCCTGAGACTGTATGGTCACCTCCGCCGTCGCGCCCGCCCGGCCTCGGACTCCTCCAACTCCAGTCGTTGCAGCCACTTCTTACTTTTTATTTTTTGAAAGCCCAGAAAAGTGACTCCTCTTCGTGGGGAAAAAGGAACTAAGGGCCGGCTCTCGCGGCCCTCTTTTTGGGTTTGACAGCCTCCTCCCACTCCTTTCCCGACCCCGCCTCCCCGTGCAGGTTCCTCCCCGCACCTTTCTCCACCCTCCTCCCCGCACCTAGCCAGCGGCGCGCAAACTTCCACCTGACCGTGCGGGGCGCTCGGACCTGCGAGCACCTTGGACCTTTAGGTCCGGGCCACAGGGAGTAGGCGAGGGCCACCGGCCGGGGAGCTCAGGTGTCTGGCGTCTCAGAGCGCCGCGGCGACAATGACAGCTGACAAGGAGAAGAAAAGGTAAGTGGGCGTCTGAGCCGGCCAGGGAGCTGGTCTGAGGGGGTGGCCACGCCGTTCGGGGTCGGAGTGACGGAGCGCGTCTACGCGAGGAGTCCGCAGGGGTCTTCGAGGCCGGAGGATGGGTGTGGAGGGCTTGAGGGGGGCAGAGCAGGTGCCCCGTCTGCGGACGCGGCACTTCGGCTTCGCAGTGGAGGGGAGGGCTCTGTGTCCCGAAGAAGTCGCGGATCTGCGCGCGCGATGAGGCCAGGAGGCCCGGGGAGATGGCCCCGGAGGTCGAAGGGGCGGGCTGTGGCGCGCGGAACCTTCCCAGATCGCCGCCGCTCCGGCCCCCCTCACCAAACTCATGTGGCCCGCATGTTGAAATGTTTCTGGGTTGACTTGACCCAGGTCAACTTTTGACTTTCTCAGGTTTCGCATGTGGGGCCCCATATACTAGTCCCTTTTCCTTGGGACCCCACGGGTCCTTCCAAATGAGCTGCTGTGCTCGCACTGCGCCCCAACCTGGACAGGGGCCGGAGGCGGAGCGCCGCGCCGGGACGCGCCTCCGCGGGGGGCCAGGACGCGGCAGAGGGCCCTGCTCTGGGGTTCGCAGACCCCAGTGAAGCTTGGAGAAACACCTTTCCTGATCCCGCACCTTGCCTCGCGAGGAGAGCGTGCGGCGGGCCGCGTCGCCTCGCGAGGGCCGATGCGGTGGTGTGCGAGGAGGGCATGGAGACCCCGGGTGCCCCCGGCGGGTCCCGTGTCTCTCTCTCAGGAGGGCAGAGAAGGGCAGCCGCGATCCGCCCGTCTGCCCTCGCGACCTCTCGGCACTGGCGGAGAGGCAACTCCGGCCAGCTCTCACTGCCTCCCCGGCCGCTCCCCGCCCGGCCCTCTCCCGGCGCCGCTGTGAATGCACCGCGCGGCCACGCACGCGTGGGCACGGCCTCGCCTCCCGCGATCGTGCGAGGCTGGCCTCCTGGCTCCCTGCTCCTCTGGTCCTGGTCGGGGCTGCCCGAGGGGGCTAGCGTTTTCAGCCCCGCCCGCGGCGGCGGCTTGGAGGGGCTGGGTGTCGGGGGCAGTGGAATCGAACGTGCGGCTCGGCTCGGGCGATCAGCCGCAGGGCTGCGGGGCGGTTGTGCGAGGTTGGGGGAACCGAGCGGCGAAGGGAGGGGATGCCTGGCCCCGAGAGCTCAGTGTCTGGGTTGACCTGCTCTGGTTCGGACTTCCACTGTGGGACCTGCGCCAGAAAGCGTGTGTCTTCTGGTGGAAAGCGGCGGTTCCCACCTCCGGGCGCCGATAAGGACTTGATAAACGGGAGGGAATCGCGCGCGTTCTGGCCCGGCGCCGGGGCCCTCACTCTTGGGTGTCTGGGGGACCCGGCTCCCCCTTCCCGGCCGCAGGTCCCCCTCCCGCGTCCCTGTGGCGCCCCCCGGCCCGAGACGGGTGAGGGACCGTGGGCCCCCGGGGCCTCGCAGCGCCCCTGGGGGCCTGTGTCTTTTGAGGGCGGCGAAGCAAGGAAGAGACCTGACGATCCCAACACAGTTTGTGAAACCAACATAGCCTGCATCACGATGCCAATCATAATGACTGAACAGCCAAAACACAAAATTATAGTCAGCTCTCTGAGCGTGCTTTGTACTCTAGAGCAGGCGAGGGAACTTATGGTACATTATACAACTGTGATGCCTGTCGGTGACTGTCGCAATCGCGGAGGTGGGGCCTGATGACAATCTTGACAGTTGTGTGAGGTGTTAGCTTCTCCCCGCTGCTCAGCGCCGGGTCCTGTGTTCTGTATATTGATCGTCACCGGAAACTTGGGGGCAGGGAAAATAATTCGACTTGCTGTAATGCCTCCTTCGTTAGAGATGGAAGGAGCTGGAATAGGAGAAGAAAAGAAGTTGGCTAAGAATTACTCTCGGGATCGCCCGGTGAGCCTTCAAGGCGGCTGCAGAGCTGCGTTGAGGAGCTGGTGGTCGCGCCCAGGGTGTCCGCCCTCGGCGACTTGGTTGGATGTTTGTGTTGCATACTAGCAGAGCAAACGGCGTGCCCCTCGCCCTCCAGAGTCCCGTGAAGGGTTGTCCAATTCCTGTTGGTCTAATTGTTTTGAAATCTATATTTACTTTTCGTGGCTGGCTGTTTGTTCGCTGCAAGCTCCTTGCGGGGACCAAAGGGTAGTTAAAGCATGTGAACCCATATATTCAAAGTTAGCGTGTCGTCTAAGTGTCTGTCCTTAGCTTTCCAGAAGTGCCTCACAAGTGCAATGTGATGCCTGCTGAAGGGGTCCTTGTGATGATGATTCTGCAACATCGGTTCTTAAGATTTCCTACTTCTGGTTCAGCAGAGCCGTCTCTTTCCCCAGATTCAAGATGCACAGAACATTTGCAGTGTTCCTTCTAACAACAGCCCTCAAGGAGTGGGTGGGATTATTTTGTTCCAAATCGTTCATGCCTCGATGGATATGTCAATGTTTAATAATAGAGAGTTTGCTTTCTAAATGTTGGCTGGCTGGCTGGCGGGTATCAAAGTGCGTGTTGGTGGTAGTGGGCATTCCACTGATCTCAGACTTACTAAGGGTACTGCACACACCTTTCTGTATCAATCTGTCGGGTGGAAGTGGGGTCTCATTAATTAAGGTGAAGAGCTAGAAAGCACCTGGGTGGCTCAGTCGGTTGAGCATCGGACTCTTGATTTCAGCTCAGGTCTTGATCTCAGGGTGGTGAGTTCAGCCCCAAGCTCTGCAGGCCAGCGGGCTCCATGCTGGGTGTGGAGCCTTGCTAAAAAGAGCTAGAAAGTGTCTCGCTTCCTGATAAAACAGTTTCTGAGTCCTTTCCCTGGGAGAGAAGAGGATGGAGAGGGGTTCAGGCAAATGTAAATGAGATCTTTGGATAATCCGGGAGCAAAGTCCACCCCAAAGCCAGACCCAGCTCTAAGCACCTTTCCTGGAATGCTTCTATCACTTAATGCAGGGCCTAGGTGGAAGGGGAATTGGAGACACCGGCAACAGAAGTTTTCAAACTACTCCTCCCCCTGCCAGCTGCACTTAGTTGTTGTTCTGCTAAAATTAAACCAAAGCCCATCTTTTCCCAATTCTAATGGGAAAACTGCTAGGCAGTTTTTGTCAATTTAAGTGTATTTTGTATAAATATTCCTTTATCACTTGCTGTCTCTGTCCACTGCATTACCAGAAATCACCAGAATGCAGGGATGATAAGGAATTGGCCTTAACACATTCTAGGTTCAGGCATTTCTTATTTAATTCATACAGCTTTCACAAAGTTCAAAAAGAATGCTGTGGTCTCAGGGTTTTGTTTGTTTGTCTCCCCCCCCCACCCCCCATGTTGCTGATGGGGAGCTTAACCATCATTTTATAAGAGTTCATGGAAATCATCTAGTTTGAGGCCCAGAGAGGTTCCTTATGACTTTTCCAGTTATAAGGAAATTTAGTGCTGGTCAGAATCAGAACCCTGGTTCATTGCTTTCAATTAATTACGTATTTTCTCAATCGTTGACAAAAATAATATCCCCAGCCCTGAAATGCCTCTAAACAGAATGATTTCCAAAGGCTTATGGTGCCCTCTCCCCCACCCCTGCCAAATCACTGAACCTTATAGAAAGGAGATTTGCTCTTCTAGATAATTATAAAAGACTTCAAGTTGTAGCAGCAGTGGCTCTGTTTGCTTTTTGGAAAATAGGAAGCAGAGTTGGCGTGGGTTCCGTTGTCTGTAAACTTCGGGAAGTTTGAATTCAATTGTCTTAGTGCTCTCCCTTTATTTCACTTAGAAAAAAAGTTTACTTATACGTGGACCTCATTAAACAAAACCAATGCAAGGATTGTTGCACAGCAGAGCAGATTGCTTTGTGAAGGAGAGAACCCCCTGTCGGCAGAGACATTCAAGCAGCTGCTAGATTGATTCCTGTCCTGAGTGAGTTGGCATTTTCCCTAGAAGTGAAAATTGTGAGACTCAAACTATTTAATTCACTTAGAATGTAAATCAGTCAGTTTGCGTGTGTGTGTGTGTGTGTGTGTGTGTTTGCACATGTGTATGTAGGGTGATCCTCAACTCTCTCTAGGAATTTATGGTATAAAATGTTTACAGGTAGAAGGAACCAGTTAGATAATTCTCAGTGCCCCAGGATTTCAGCCCCATGCATTTGAAAATACTTGCTGTCATGACTTAGGTCAAGATTTAGGCTTTTTTCCTTTTCAAGAAATCTGTCCAGTAGTAGTTGCTTTTGATGTATTTTCCCCAGTCCTGTCTTATACCAAGTTTCCCTTTTGCTTCTAGTACTGCCCATCACTGATAGTTGACCTGGTAGGGGTTTTGCCAATATTGTGAAGTTAGCAAGGTTTGCTCATGGAGCCCCCAGTCCCGTGATGTCCATTTTCATGATGAAAACCAGCTCTGCTGTTCACACCCTGATATAAATCAGTAAGACAACAAATGTGTGTTGAACACTTGCTCCTACTCTGGATAAAATGCTAACGAAGAGACTAAGAAATGGGAGATACGGTGCTTTCAGGTGCTTCATTTGATTGGTGGGGGGAGGAGGACACATAGGAAGCTTACCTAAATATATAGATAGGGGCTTACATGTAACTTATTTGTTGGGATCAAATCTTTTGAAGCTAAAGAGGAGAAGCTCTGGGTAGCACTTCAGGCAGGAACCGCACACACAAGCCCACGCAGTTACTGAACAGTATTGTGTATGTTGATCCATACACATTGTGGGAGAGTTGATACATATAGTTTTCCTGGAATCATTCAGGGCAAGTGCTGACCACCGGCAGGGAGACGGGCTCCGGTAGGGTCAGATGGGGTTAGTCAGGGGTGGGGGTAATAAGAGGAAAGAAAAGGTGGACGGTTCAAGAGTGTTCCCTGTTGTGTACTTCCAAATTATGGATAGAAAGTCCCTAAAGATAAATGCTCGCTGTTCTTCAGAACTTTTGGGTGAGGGGCATGGGAGGAGGTGTCCAGTAGGGTTCTGGGAGTAATAGGGACAGAGGTTGTGGTCCCTCTGAGGATAACCGTGCAGACAGCTAGGACTTCAAGAAGGCCAAGAAGAGGAAGGGAGTTCCTTAACCTGGGCTTTGTGAGTAGGCTTCAGGGGGTGACCTGTGAGCCTCTGAAACTGGGTACAAGATATTATGTATGAAAGCCATTTTTCTTTTAACCCTGAGGGAAGACTGCCCAGCTCTCAGTAGCCTTTCAATGGTTCTATGATCTGAAAAAGACAAGCCTTTGTTCTTCAGTGTCTGATTAGGTGACTGCCTTACATTTCAGGATCTTTCTGTTCAGGTCCCAGACTGCTCCCGCATTTCACCGCCAGTGTCTCTCCCTGTCTTGGAGATGGGGCAGGGGTTGGGTGTGTGTGCACCTAGTAAAGATTTTGCGGTGCACCTTAAGCTTACCTGTACCTGGCTGGCCTGCCTACCCACCCACACAGCTGCCTTCAGTAATGGAAGGAAGGGGAGCAGGCGCACAGCACAGGGTTGGTTCTGGGGTGATTCATTTCCTTTTTCTTTCTTTTTTTCTGAGGGTGGAAGGGGCAGATAGAGAATCGTAAACAGGCTCCACACCCAGCACGAGCCTGTGGGCTCCAACCCACAACCTGGAGATCATGACCCGAGCTGAAATCAAGAGTCAGATACTTAACCGACTGAGGCCCCCAGGTGCCCCACGGTGTGATTCATTTTCTTAATGCTTAAAACAGCCATGAAATTTGTCCTCACATTTTCCATCATCCTCAAACAGTTATTTGGAGGCCCTTTTATACACTAAGAATGTGTGTGTCCTTAAGAGAAATCATATATGCAGTAGGACAAAGCTATAAAACCTGAATATTTTAGTCTCCTTTGTGCAGGCTCTGTTCTCAGAACTTTACATGGATTAACTCTTTTAATTCTCCTAACAACCTTGTGACATAAGCCCTATTATTATCCCCATTTCACTGATGGGAAAGCTGAACTATAGAAAGGTAACTGCCGGGCGCCTGGGTGGCTCAGTGGGTTAAAGCCACTGCCTTCGGCTCAGGTCATGATCCCAGGGTCCTGGGATCGAGGCCCACATCGGGCTCTCTGCTCAGCGGGGAGCCTGCTTCCTCCTCTCTCCTCTCTCTCTGCCTGCCTCTCTGCCTACTTGTAATCTCTCTCTCTGTGTCAAATGAATAAATAAAATCTTTAAAAAAAAAAAAAAGGTAACTGCCGAAGGTCAGATCAGTGGGAGTGGGATTTGAATTGGGCAAAGTGTCTCTGTAGTCTATACATTTACTGGGAGGTCCATTCGCCCTGACCTTTTCTAAGCTGTCTCTGAAGTATTTAATACTATTCCTGACTGTGGTAAGTACTCTATAAATGATAACTGCTTTTGCTGTCGTAGTTATAATTATTATAATTACTTTTTTGTGACTCATCACTGTATTGAACCTCACACACAGACAGGGATTGAAGATCTGAAGGGTGGACTTGGAAGTCCTGGAAATTCTTATTTTTCATGGGTTTCCCTCAACTCGGACAGGAGGTGGTTCTCTACTGCCCCCAAGAAGTTCAAAGCTTTCCACCTCCCACACTTCACTGGTGGCAAGACTTCAATAATTCCTTTAGCCTTCAGACTCCATTGTGCAGAAGAACCTGTTAGAAGTCTTCCTCTGTGGCTTCTGAAGAACCATCTCCAAATCAAGATGCACAAGACTTCCTCTGGCTCTTTTGATCTTTTAAAATTGGAAGGACAGGAAGGAAAGAATGGATGGGGGAATGAAGAATAGCTAAGACTATTGAAATAATAATATGTTGCATTTTTATAGAGCCCTCTCTCTGAGGAGCCCTGAGCCTTCATAGCCATCACAACACTGGCTTTGGCACTGTGAGCCTAGAAGGGTTTTCTGAGTTTTCTCCATACCGTGAAACGTAAGTGCACCGACACGTATCATAACCGAAAGAGAGGCAAGTCGTCTGGGCAGTCGCCTATCACTGTATGTGTGCCTGTCATGCATGCGTATGTGCTCCTCACAGCCTCTATGATTTCCAGGCAGAGTTCAGGTACAATTTGTTGCCAGTTGTCTGGTCCTGTTTATTGAAAACCACAGACTGGCCTGCAAGTATGAAGTCAAGAAGAGAGGGAGGGCCCTTTAAGATCCCTGGAGCTGAGGAGACAGGTGCAGAATGGGTTAGAATGTCCTCCACTCGCAGGTGGCCTTTCGTTTTCCTAGTTTCTCTAGAAATACTGGTTTGCTGGATGGCCTCAGGCTGTTTCTGGAATGCCACTTGTATGTCAGCAGAACTCTTACGTGGCATGACCACCGGAAGCTTCAGTGTCCCCAGGAGGCACACACTTCCCCACTAATTTGGAAAAAGTCTTCAGTTTGAACATTATAGGTAACTTCTATGCAAGATAATGACTCTGGGAAGCAGTGCCTTTTCTCACGTGGGAAGATATTTCAGAAAGAGTGGTTTGTTAGTAAGGAGAATGACCCATTAAAAAAAAAAGTGTATTTGTCTGTTACACACCCATCTGGCATTTCCCCAATTCTCCAAAGCCTTGGAAGTGGATTGTTGGAACGCTTCTTTATATGCCTCCGGTGACTTCCTGCATCCCCTTTCCATGGCACCCTCCAACTGAAAAAAAATCAAACCAAGAGGTTAGTTCTAGGAATCTTAGCATTATTGATTTTATGGGGTTAGGCTGTGTCATAAAACCCATGAGCGAGGAAAATGACTCCATCGCGCCATCCTTGCGATGGTGCTGCTGGAGGGGAGCCCCCATCGCTGTGCGGGCTTCCTGCAAATGCTGGGGGTACAGCCCATATTACAGTTTTTGTAGAAGTTAATCAACTCTGTGACCTTACTTCGTTGTTTAGTCATGACTTTAGTTGACTCCCTCAGTCTCATTTTCAGTCTGAGGCTCCCTGCTCTTGTGGGGAGTCAGTGGGTTGCTATGAATAAGAGACACATGGGCTCAATCTGAGACCATTTAGAAGCATTTTATAAATCCTTTAAAATACATCAATTAAAGCATGTGGTTATTGGTGGTGGTCATCCTTTAAGTCACTGTGTTGTGTGTCTAGCCACACAACGTTTTTCCTCTGTGTCTTGATATTGTATTAACAGATACATGTATTGTACTCTTGATACAAAATTTTAAAAAAAAGGTTTTTTGTTTTTTTTTTATATTGTCACCACTGTGGATAACACTTATCCTGACCACCCGTGGGTTGGGGCAGGAGGAAGAAAGGGCAAAACATTACCCTAATTTTATACTTGGGATATTGAGCTGCTGACGGAAGCAAACCACACTGTGTGCCGTGGAACCTACCAATGGACCCAGGTCCCCGTGGTGAGGATAAGCCCCTAGGTGTCCCCTGAGGCTCCTGTTACAAGGTAATGAAGAACCAAGAGCACAAAAGGGGTGACTCAAACTTTGGTGGTAACTAGTCTCGTTACTAATGAGTAATTACAGCAAATATTTACAGGCCTCCTTCCTACCTTTACAACTTCCTGTTGCTGAAGCACTTTGGAGTATTGAGAAAGATTGTCCTGGAAAAAGACGTCATACACAGTTGCAGGAAAGAGTGGCTTTAAGCACACACCAAAGAATTGGTTGCTTTGCTCTGTTTATGAATTCCACAGGGAAACAACAGAGAATTATGCTCCTGGAGGGCTGTTTGAGGATCCATTCCTAGGAACTTTAAAACAAATTTTAAATCAATTCTGGATGATCGACTGTCTGGAAAGATGGGACCCAAGATGTTTTTATAGATTATTCTAGAAATAAAAATACTGCTAAGTAAAATTTTTGAGTTCAAGCTCAGGTCATTTGGTCAACACTCTTTTATGGACATAATCTCTGCAATATTTTTCTGAATGAAGACAGTCGTGCAGAAGGGAGTAAAGCAGGATATGTAAAATATGCCACGTGGGGCACTGCAGGGAGCTTAGAAGACTACCATTCACTTAGTAAAGATTCTAGAGTAAATCCTGATAATGCACTTGGTTTAAAGAGCACTCCAATGAAATTGCTTTCTTCAGTATCTAAACCACTGTACCCTTGTATTTCTCTCCAGTGTTTCCAAGCGTCCTCAGATGCTATTTTCGAATGGCAGTATTCACTCCAGTACTGGCTAAGGTTGATGAAGCTAATTTTGGTGCCCGGGGTAAAGGGAGAGAGAAGTCCTCCGAAAAGCCAAAAGGGCTTTCTGGTGCCTGGGGTTGGAGCAGCGTGGTGTTAGCAGACACACCATGTTTTACCTTCAGAACCTTTATTTGTGCGCTTGCACAACAAATGTTTACCCAGATATTAAGATAAGAAAAGTATGAAGGTCACATTTCGCTGGTGAGAGGAGAGCTTCTATAAATGTGCCCATATCACTCTGCGGCAGGAGTCTGTCTTTTATTCTCTACCGGGGACTTAGGGGAATTAATGGTGGGTGGGGCATGGGAACCAGGTCCTTCTCAGTCTTTTGGCCTCCTTGCCTGCACCCTGCAGGTCCTGGCTCAGCTGATGTGCCCCTCCCATTAGGCGAGGCCCTTCGGGATAGTCAAGGAGTCAGAGGAAACTGGAGTCCACTGTGTAGCCCCGCTCTCTGGAATCTCGTGGTGCTTCATGAAAATTGGTGCCCCATGCATTTCCCTGCTATCTGACTGGCTGGGGAGCAGGCTGGCTGCGAAAATAGCTTTCCTAGCCTCTCAGAAGAGGTTTGCGTGGTGCTGATACTGCCCCTATTTTAGGCAGGGCTGTCGTGCCCTCAGCACAGAGAGTCTTCAGGGTGGGAAAGGGGTTTCTTGTGTTGTGGATTTGAGTGTTTCTCCTAAAGATCTCGAAGAGTTAGCTTCACTCAGAACCTGAGGGAAGACGTGGATCCTTGGCCCAGTTTCCTTCCCAAGGGCAGCCGTTCTCAGGGAAAACAGCATATTTTCCTCCAGGTCAAGGACTCCTCCCCACCTGGAATCCCCTCAACCTAGGCCCGCCATCTTGGATCCTCCTCTCCTCTCTTTCCACTCAAGTATCCCCCACTTTCCTAGGGCCGGCCCAAGGGCTCCCACTCCAGCAAAGCATTCCACAGTAACTCCCATGCTGCCACTTCGCCTCCACCCCTTCGTGGCTCTTCCTTAGGCTTGTCAAAGAGCCTGCCTGAGTCTGTTACCTAATTATCTAACATTTTACACGTTCTGTCTTTCCAACTAGATCGCGTGTTGCTTAATAAGGGCTAGGATGTCTCATTTTTTGCTGGGCTCTGTCATACTTTCCATATTTTGAGTCCCTGAAATCATACTTCATTTTTAAAAATCATAGAATTGCTTTTTTGCTATCCCTTGGGTTGCTTGGAAAACCTGCCTCTTGGGTTCTGCTTTTCTCATTCATGTAGATTTGAGCCCTTTACTCATTTTCCTTTAAAAGGAAAGAAATAGGGCACCTGGGTGGCTCAGTGGGTTAAAGCCTCTGCTTTCGGCTCAGGTCATGATCTCAGGGTCCTGGGATCGAGGCCCGCATCGGGCTCCCTGCTCAGCGGGGAGCCTGCTTCCCCCTCTCTCTCTCTGCCTGCCTCTCTGCCTCCTTGTGATCTCTCTCCCTCTGTGAAATAAACAAATAAAATCTTTAAAAAAAAAAAAAAAGGAAAGAAATAGGAAAAGGAAAACTTGGGGAAACCCCAGGCAGGTCTGGTTGATACAAGATTTTACGTAAAATGCAAACATCAGGCTAGTATTATGTTAATACTTTACTTCTGGAAAGTCCAATACATCCAGGCAAGTGTCAGCTGAACAACCAAGCCCTCCAGCTTTAGTCTCAAAGTTTAAAAGGCCAGGGGCGCCTGGGTGGCTCAGTTGGTTAAGCGACTGCCTTCAGCTCAGGTCATGATCCTGGAGTCCAGATCTAGTCCCACATTGGGCTCCCAGCCTCATGGGGAGTCTGCTGCTCCCTCTGACCTTCTCCCCTCTCATGCGTTCTTTCTCTCTCTCTCTCCTCTCTCAAATAAGTAAAATCTTAAAAAAAAAAGGGGGGGGGGCAGATGGGAAAGTGTGTGTAGAAGAGTAGACAGCTCTCAGCTCAGAAATCATCTTCCCTGGGGAGCCTTCCCTAATCTGGAGCTCATTGGTTACCCCTTATTTATATAGTCTTCAGTCTGTATTTTATTATTTGTATGATGCTTTTATAACTTGCTTTTGAATGTGTGTGTGTGTGTGTGTCTGTCTGTCCCTGAAAACATTTAGGTGGTAAGCCCTTCATGAGCAGGGACCAGCTTCTTTTTCTTTTTTCATATTAAACTTGTAATTTTATTCAGGTTTGATTTTAACAAATGTTTAACAAAAGAAAGTCCACAGGGGTGCCTGGGTGGCTCAGTGGGTTAAAGCCTCTGCCTCCGGCTCAGGTCTTGATCTCAGGGTCCTGGGATCGAGGCCCACATTGGGCTCTCTGCTCAGCAGGGAGCCTGCTTCCTCCTCTCTCCTCTCTCTCTGCCTGCCTCTCTGCCTACTTGTGATCTCTCGCCCTCTCTGTCAAATAAATAAATAAAATCTTAAAAAAAAAAGAAAAAAAGAAAGCCCACAGGAAGGGGTAGAGCCCATGTGGGCAGGGCCTTCGCTGATGCCTGAGGAGAAAGCAGGTCCCCTCCCTTCCCCTCTCCTCCTCGCCCCTCCCCAGCTAAAGGGATTTGAGGAGAGACACAGGCAGGGGAGGGGGCTGGTCCCCAGCCTCTGGGGTGGTGCTTGGAGTAAAGCGCCATGGGGAACAAGGGGCAGTCCTCTTTTTCTGTTCTTTCTTCCCATATATGGCACCCAGAACACAGGCCAACATTTGGGTGCCTGGTAGTTCTTTGTAGACTCAGTAATTCTGTGTCCAGAATTTGAGCTGCTTAGTACAGAAGGTTGAGGCACAGGCAGAAACCTTTGCTCAGATCAGTTTATTCATTCTCTTTGATCACCCACCACGCATTTAGTGAGGTCTGTGTGTAAACATATATAGGTTTACCTGCCACATTCAGCTGTCATGCCTTGCCATGAAGTTACAAAGAACGATTAGATGGACCCTGCCCTCGGGGGTTATAGTCTAGTTTCGAGTTAAAGAATCCCTAAAACTGTTTAAAACATTGCAAGATTATGTTGATGAGGACTCTAGGCCCCTCTTTAAGATGCTACTCTCTTGTTGAGTAGTTATGAAACTAGCTCAGGTAAAAGATGGAACAAATAGAGGAATATTAGTTGTAATTAATTGAATGTGAATAGGGAGAAATAGGTGTAGTGTGTTGTGAATAGTTAGAAAGGGAGAAGGTCAGCATTGCTTAGAGGGCCATTTAACGGAGGAGCATTAAGATCTAGATCTTGAACATGGGGTAGAACTCAGATAGGAGTGTGGGTATGGGGCATTCCAGTTGGGGTGAATAGCTTAAGTGAAATGAAGAGGCAGGAATAAACAGGTCGGGCGTGCCAGGACTGGTGAGCTGGCTCCTTCCACAGCTGAGTCCAGAGCGCTGTTAACGGACAGGAGGCGAGGACCAGGCCTGGGCTGGTAGGGGGGAAGTAGGAAGAGTCCTTCCTGAGTCACACTGCGATGGAATCTTTGGGCTGCCTTGCGGCCACGGGAGCAATACCTGCCTCTTGAGAATTAGTGAGACATGGGACAGCTGTTCAGGGCACTTCTGTTACCTGCCAGCCAGGAGCCTGGCTCTGGTGTACCTGGAGGGCGCTGTGATTCTTCTCCATGAGAATGACCTCAAAGACTAGAAACATCCCCCAATTTGGACTGTACCCATCCCCAAAGGCAATATATGCCTCCTAGTGTATAAAACCGGAACTGGAAGGGGACAGCTTACCATATGCTACAATAATTTCCTTCACGCTCTGATGAGGGGTGCAGCCACCCTTATCCTGCATTCTCATGTTGATGGTAAAGTCTCTGTCCCCTTAATAATTTGATAAACCTGTCAGTCTATCCCTTCTTGCTTTTTCTCATTCCAGATTCTAAGGCTTTGAGTCTGAACACTGTAGATAGATAGGGAAGTCCCTTCAGCACAGCACTATTTACAGGGAGAGAGACAGCCGCATGCAACTCACACCGCCCCTTTTGCCAGTCTCTACCAGTACCTGTTAAGAGCATTCCCCATGCAGAGCCCTGTACCCAGGCTGTTCCTTGACCCTCTCCTTTCCTGTTATGTGGCTACACCCTTCCCCGAAGCCTGAGCTCTGAGGTTCTTGGGCAGACGCTGCCGGAAGAGAAAGTTATCAGAGTAGGGCAGCTGGAGCCTTTCCCCTCCCCCAGCAGGTATAACCTTTCCCCCAGAGGTGTTCAGAAGTGCTTGAGGTCATGGTTGGACACTTGTGAGCAGGGCCTTGGCCAGAAATCCCGAGAATCACTGGAGAGGATCTTACACCGGGGACCAGCAGAGTCTGTTCAGTGCATGCTGTCCAGTGGTACTTTGAGGGAGGCTGTAGCTCCTGAATGTGCTTGGCTTGGGATTTAATCTCATCATGACATCTGCATGTCTCCATCTCTTACCCCTTTTCTGTCCCCTTGGTAATCAGTAACTGGTTGTTAAACTAGGAAGCTGCTACCCAATGCTGGCATGATAGCCTTATTCAGCGGTGTGCTCAGTTCTCAAAATACCTCCTCTGTGCAGGCCACTGAACATTGGACCTGAACCCAGGGAAAGGCCTCTGGAGGCAGGTGGAAGGAGCCTTCCTCATCTGGATTGCAGGTGACCGTCAGCTGCAGAGCCCAGTGTAGCCCAGAGATAGGGCTGTCTGAGCCTTGGGCAATCCCTAGGAGGCTGCCTTGGGGATATCCTAAGAAACCCCATTGGCCAGAATGTGATATTTTCTCCAATCTGGCCAAAGCTAGAAGTTTGAGTTTGGCATCTACCTAACCACAGCTCCACGTAGGCCTCAGGAAAGAAAAGACAGGTGTCCTGACCGAGCTCGACTGTGACTACACCACTGGGGTCCGGATCGTGTGAATATGCCGTATCTGTTCCTTTGTGTGTTTTCCCTTCCCCTTCCCTTCCAAAGTAAAAATTCCTTTTGAAAAATTTCAACGTTGCCTCTGCTGAACTTCTAACAAACCATTCTCCCCACTTAGATCAGTGAGGCGAGGGGACCCCGGGCACGTTTGGTGGTGGTGTCCTCACCATAGCCTCTGGCCAGCTCCAGGCCTTGGGAAATCCTGGTGACTAGAGTTTTGAGCTGATGGTGAACATTGATCCCCTCTTTCCGGAGCTATTCATTTGAGCATGCTTGAAACTGTTTTCCATATTCAGATTAACGTAAGCCTTGTGATCCTGTGCCACCTGTAGCTCTGTACATGGATGCCAATATTACAGGGGTCATGAGGATGGCTGTAATTCTTGACTTAGATCTTCTGGGCCCCAGCAGGGCACATGTTTACATTGGAAAGGGACAAACTTTCACCCACCTGAATTTCTTTGCCTCCAAAATCAGTGTCAAGGGATGACCCCAAGAGTTCCATGCTTCTTAGCCTTTGTTTTGCCAAACAGATTGTAAATGCTCCAGGGTATTTGCAATCTTGTTTGGCAAACAGATTGTAAATCTTTACTTGTTTTGTGTCGCTGGCAAATCTTGCCTCCACTTGAAGGTCAGAGGAGCTCTCAGAAGTCTGTAGGAGTCTGAAAGACTATTCTAGATCCCTTTCTGACTTGTGTGACCTTAAACAGGTAATTTAAGCTCTCTGCACATTTCACATTCCAGAAGGGGGATTAGACACACTAACTGCTTTCTAAGAGTGCTGTCATGAGGTTGAAATGAGCTAGAGTTTCAGTAAAACCATGCATTTAAAAAGCACATTACACTTTAAAAATCCTTTTTGCAACCACTATCTGACTACAAAGACCTTTGAAAGTATACAGTGCAGTCTGTTAAGGCATCATTATTAACAAGCACAGCAGTGTAATCGTTTGGCCCATCATTACCTTTTGGTGATTTGACTGTTACTGGAAGGGAATCTCAAGAGAATCTGGAGGGAGATGGTTTCAGGATTATGGGCTCTTACCAACAGTGACTTCGGGTTATGAATTATATTTTCCCATACTCTGAGATGAGAGGAAATCTGATAACACCAAGAGACCAGGGAAACTTCCAAGACTCCTGAGAAATGGTCTGACTTGGGACGTGTCCTTTTCCATGCCTGGCCTGCTCTCCCCTGGCCTCGGAGAGAGAGGCCCATGCCGCTGCCATCTTGCTGTGAGTTGGAATTTCCTGTTGACTTAGCACTCTCAGATCTCTTTACCTAAAGGACTGCATCCACACCCCATCTACTCAGGTACCACCTGCTGCTTCGCATCTTATGAGTAAGACCTAATTGTGGACTCTTAAAGGAACAGAGTGCCTGGCTCAAGGTCTTTAAAATAAAGGTCAGGCAACTTATTGCAAGACCCAAAAATGGGAGGCATACCAGTGCCATGACGATAACCCGGGCCTCCTGGTGTTACTGGAATTGGGAAGAGACTTTGGTTTGAGGACCCTGGCTCTGTCACACAGGGACCATGACACCTGGCCTCACATCTGCAGCATTCCTGCTACCTCTTGTGCTTGAACTTGCCTTTCCCACATCCCCATGGCCGGCCAGCCAGCTCACTTGAGCCTGAGGTCTCAGCTTCAGTATCACCTCCTTGGGAAGCCTTTCCTGACCTCCCTCAGTTAACTTCCACCCCTCCATCCCTGGTCTCCTATTTACTTTTTTAGCAAAACTTCCCACATGCTGTTTTTTGTTGTTGTTGTCTGCTTGTTATCTGTTGCTCCTTTCTAGTTTTAAGGTCCTAGAAGGCGGGTACTGTGCTGACCTGCTCACCCTATATCCATAGTATTTGCAGAGTGCCAGGCACATATTAGGTGCTCCTGAAAATAATTGCTAAGTGACATAATTAATCTCGGATTGCTGGGTCTTTGTCCTCAACTCTACACTTTTGTTTCTTACATGTGTTTGGTGCTTAATTTTTTTTTCGAAAACCGATGATGTAGATTAAAGTAGTTGTCATTCTCATCACGTAGATGAAACCATTGTGACATAAAAATGTGATCACAAAGCCAGAAAGTGGTGGAGCCCATGTTAACAAACCCCCAGGCCTAGCCTCTTCCTACTGTCTCTCTGGGCACCTGATTTTTGTGCTGTGGTGATGTTATTGTTTGTCCTGTTTGGCAATGTTTACACCGGAGGAGTAGGGGCCATTGTGTGTTGGTGACGTCTGGAAATACACAACAGAGTCCCAGGAGAACACCACTGTTGGTTCTTACCACAATTAGCAATTGTCAGGCCAGGGGCAGTGACTGGGTGGGTGTCGCTCCCTGGTTGGCTGGTTCTGCCTGCTCTTGACAGAAACAAAGGGGAGTGGGAGCCCTTGGACCACAGCCCCATTTCTGTCTGGTCCCGTCTCTCCCACCTCTCCCATCTAGTCCCTTTCTGCTTGGGGAATGCCCTGTTTGGATATCTAGTGGAATTTCTGTGGTCTGATGGAGAGGAAAGAGGAGTGCTACCTGGCTCAGTGACCTCTAAGCCTCAGTTTCTCCACTTTTAAAATGGGCCAGTAGAAAAAAAAATTTTTTTTTAAATGGGCCAGTAGGAGGGAACCAGACAGACACCAAGATCCCTTTCAGGGTTCTAATTCCATTGTGAAGTGAAGTCCAAGGGGAGCCTGGTTTCCAGTGCTTCCTTAGGGAAGGAGGATGAGCTGTTAAAGCTGATCAGTGGGAGCCTGGAGGAAGCCTCTCCCAATTTCCCTGAAACCCACCCCGACCCCCGACTCCAAGAGGAGGTTCCGTTAAAGTGGACAGGGGCGGGGACGTGGCTGTCACTATGGGGCATGGGATGATGTTAGAGAAGAGGGCTGGATCCACTTCCACGACAGCAGCAGGACCGCCCTTAAGGAAGGGGGTCGAGGTGTGACAGAATGCACACTGCCCAGTGGTTTCCACAAAGGGGCCAGCTGTGTTATCCGGAGGGGCCGTGGCTGGCCTCCTAATGCCAGAGGAGAGGGAGGCGGGCTGCTGGGGTGAGTGGAAGCACCCTTCACTGAGAGACCTGGCTCCCACCCCCACAGCCACGCTGCGGTCTGTCGCGGACTCCCTCCGAGCTTCTGTTTCCACGCTGTTCTCTCCGCCTGCCGATCGGATTGGGGCGGAAACAGAAATAGAATTTGCTCCTGGGGGGAGGGGTTATCACTGCCACGACTCCGATATGCAGGAGTAGGTATTTATATATGTGTGTGTATAAATGAACATATCTGGGGTGTTCAGGCTTGGTACGGACCTGAGACAGTGGACGCAAGACCCCTGATCGGAGGCTGTGGACAGCGAACCTGAGTTAGGAAGCCCGGGGGGGCCCTGAGAGGAGCAGGCTCAAACATTGCTGAATGGAGTCCTGTTGTCCTGGGGGGAGGGGAGCACACTGTGGGACAGAGGTGAGTCACCGTGCCTGAGTGTCAGAGAGTCACCTTGAACTTGGGCCAAAAGAGTAGAAATATTGGGATTTGCTTTATCTGCCTTTCATCAGGTACATCAAGTTCTGGATGGCCGCCCACTGGCCAGAGACCTGAGGTGGACGGCTCTGCCTTGCTGCCTTGGGAAGGCTCTCTGCTGGCTTCAGCCCCGCTGAGCAAAGTCCGCTTGTTCACTGGAGTTCACACAAACTCCTTGCCAGGCCTGCCCAGAATCCTGTCTCCTCTGACTTCCTGTGCTCTTGCATAATATTTCCTTGCTTCTTGAATGGCTGCCCCGAGTGCGGGGGCAGCTCACTGACTGACGCTGCTGGCTGGAGAGGAGGATATGGAGGGAGGATGGGTGCGCGTAAATGTCACCCAGGGGTGCTCTGGGCCCTGTGGGTCGAGGGCAGGAGGGACCGGGCTCCCCATAGTGGTTGATGGAAGATTTTCACATAAGGATAGTTGGGGAGACTCTTCAGGTTTGTACACAGACACACACACACACACACACACACACACACAACCAGTCCCCACACATGTCTCTCCTGTAAAATTACTTTTAAGGTAGCTAAGATTTTTTTTATTATAAAAAGCATACATGTTCCCTGTAAAAAGTCCTAGTACAGGAGGGTATCAAGATTAAAAATCAGCATAATTTTACCACCCAGAGGTAACCACTGTTAACATTTTCTTGAACCTCCTTCTACATAATAAATACAGATGTGTAATCCAGAATGCTATCATATCTTGTGAAAGATGCATTTTCTATACATCAATATATCAGAATTATCTCATAGTTATTACAGTACATAGATTTACTAGGTAGCTGTATTAAGTTCTACTTACAGATCTATTGTAATGCAACCCCTATTCATTGACGTGTCTAGGCTCAGCAAACAAGCTCGAACCAGCCCCAAGATTATTCTCAAACCTGAAAAGCAGCATCTCTTCCATATTCCTGACCAGTGTGTTAGCTCTGGTATCCCAGAAATAACTACAAATTAAAAGGGGTTTTTTTGTTGTTGGTGGTGGTGGTTTGTTTTAAACCCATGTAGGGTTTTCTCTAGGCTTAGAATAATTCACATGGTCGCACAGATGAGGCTGGGACCATAATACTGTCAGGGCTGGGCTGGGTCTCACTTTGGATGAGATGATCTCCCGGTGTGGCCCATATATCTGCTTTGAGCAAGGAGCCTCTAGCTGGGAGAACAAGTTTTTCTTCAGTGGTGTTCCTGTGCCCAAGACTTCAAATAAGCTCCATTTAAAATTTTAATTGGTTTTGCCCTTCTGAAAATTTGTGACACAATCTGTATCTTGTAAAAGGCACCCTTTCTTCTTTACACAGTAGTGTATTCGTGATATTGAAAACGTTAATGTGTATGCAGTATCATTCAGATTTGTTACAGTTAGAAGATTTTTACAAATCAGCTAAAATAAACGGTATCAATACAGTGTTTCTATCCCAGCCCTGAAAGCTAAACATTTTCAAGGGTTGGGATGAGCTATTTCTCTTCTGCTGATGGCGGTTGGAAGTGTGGCATAGATTTTAGTTTACTTTGACGTAAAGATGATGCCTGTTCTTTTGAGGGCCAGGTATCTACAGCATTTGCTTAATTTTCTTTGAATCATTTTTAAGCTGGATTGGATATTTCTTTGATGTAATCAGGAGTTTTAGTTTGAGGCTGGGGTTCATTGCTTGTGGTTCGAAATTGCTTGTTAGGTTTACTCTTGAGTCAAGACAAATCGTTTCCTAGCGCTTTCTGTTTCAGACTTTTCTTCTAAATCTAAACCTTCTAAAGCACGATAATGCTAGTTGATTTAAACACATTTAAATTTAGAACCTCTCAGGCATCGCTTGAGAAAAAAACTCGCAATTGAAATTAGCACCAATAGGATCCAAGTATCTTACCCCATTTTGTTTACAGTTGTCTGCTGTCTGGGCAAATAATCTATTACAACAAATTTGCGTAATTATAGTCTCTCCTTCAATTTATTCATCCTGGACTCCCTTTTCTAGAATTACTAGTGAGACGGTTATTACATCAAATTCCCTGACTATACTCCTGAGGCATTAGGAGGGGGGCAAGTGGGAGAGGAAATAATACACTGCCTGCTTTACAGCGTTTGCAGTATGTAGACATTTAGCAAGTTAATTTTGCCATTGCTTCTTTTCCTGGTCCTCACCTGATTTCGGTGGGGTCTTTGCCATGTGTGCACATTTGGGAAATGGGGATGGATAGCAAGACTGAATCGGTCCTCAGAGCTATGAAGCAGGACTTTGTTGAAATTGATACTTCTGTACAATGAACGTGGAGCAGCTGTTGTCATGGCAACCCCTACGTGGAAAAGTGCACGCTGCTTGCAGATGACTTCTGCAGTACTCAGTGTTAATCTGATAAATGGCTTTTTTAATAGTAGTTTGTGGGCTAATGGAAAGGTCGAAGCAAACCTTCATTAACAGGAAGGATGGGGATTTTGAAGCCACCGGGTGAACACGTTGGAGACCCACAGCCAAATCTCTATTTTCAGCCGAGTGTCTCTCTTTCCCATCAGATACGCTTCGAGCTTGGCAAGCCGAAGGAAATTGGGAGTTCTGTTTGTCTTGAAAAGGTGTAGTTGTCATTATCATTTGAGATTTCAAACATGGAGATGTTGTGGAGTCCTTTTTATTCAAGACATTTACTTTGAGACTTAAAGACTACTGTAGGAAGTTGACACTGGTGTCTTTTTCCTTTGGTGATGGTGGTGGGTTGACAAAGGTGGTTAATGACTTTTTTTTTACTGTGGTAAAAAAATATATAACATAAACTTTACCGTTTAAGCCATTTTCAAGTGTACACTTAATTGGCATTAAGTACATTCACACGGCTGTGGAGCCATCAGCACCAACCCTCTCAAGAACTTTTTCATCTTCCCAAATTGAGAAGTCCATTAAACAATAACTTCCCATTCTGCCCTCCTCCAAGCCCACAGTAACCACTCTTCTACCTTCTCTGTGAATATGACTACTCTCGGTGCCTCCCGTAAGTGGAATCATACAGTATTTGTCCTTTTGTGTCTGGCGGATTTCACTTAGCAGAATGTGTTCAACTTTCATTCATGTTGTAGCACATGTAGAATTTCATTCCTTTTAAAGGCTGAATAATATTCCATTGTTGCATGTACTGCACTCTGCTTATTCCCTATATAGGCATTTGGGTTGTGTCTATGTTTGGCTGTTGTGTATAATGCTTCTAGGAACAGGGGTGTGCAGATATCCGTGTGAGTCCCTGCTTTCAATTCTTTGGGGGTGTAAACCTAGGAGTGGATTTGCTGGATCTATGTTTAAATTTTCCCAATATGAGCCTTGAACTCACAACCCTGAGATTCAAGACCTGAGCTGAGATTAAGAGTTAGATGGTCGACCAGCTGAGCCACCCAGGTGCCCCCTATGTTTCGTTTGTTTGTTCGTTTTAGATTTTATTTATTTGAGAGCAAGAGAGAGAGATACAGAGAGACAGAGATAGCAAGAGAGAGCACAGGCAGGGAGGAGAGGGATAAGCAGACTCCCCACTGAGCGGGGAGCTCAGTCCCAGGACCCTGGGATCATGACCTGAGCCAAAGGCAGACGATTAACTGACTGAGCCACCCAGATGCCCCAGGTGCCCCCTATGTTTAAGTTTTCAAAAAACTACCAGGTGTTTTCCATAACCTCTGCACCATTGTACTTCCCACCAGCAGCCCACAAGGATTCCAATTTCCCCACATCTTCACCAACATTTGTTGTTTCCTGTTTTTGTTTTTGTTTTTAAAAGCCATCCTAGGAGACAGGAAGTGGGATTTCATTGTGGTTTTAATTTGAATCTCCCTAACAATTAGCAGCTTATTTGTCCTAATGAATATATTGCCCTATACACATGGCCTGTTTGGGAGTGAACATCGCACCCCGTTGTTTAGCCCCGTGAGGCAGCTGGGACTCCTGGTGCAGTGATACTTATTGGCCTAAGAGGTAAAAAGGAGGGAGGCGCCGGCACGTCCGTAGACCACCTGTTCTCAAAGTTCGTACCATGGAGCAAGTGAAACTATGTGAAACTGGAGACCTTTGGGACTGAAATAAGGGCAAATCTTTGGATGAGATTTAACAAAGGCAAGCCCTCTGTGGGCTGGACCTGCGCTCTGTAATCCTTCCTGCTTTAGCAGGATGTGTAGGCGTAAGTGTCTCCCTTCCCTGAGAATAAGCACTGCTGGCACTGGCTACAGAAGTCTGAGCCCATCTTCATCCCTCTCCTTGGGGAGGAAATCCCCCAGACATCTTGCCAGGGGGTTGTGGAGGCCTTTGAACAGCCCTGCTATCTACGTTCTCCACCTGGAACCGTATACACACCCCCTCCTCGTTCCCAGTTCTTGCGTGGGCAGCTTGAGTTTTGGCAGGAAAGGAAAAGAAACTGGAATTGAGCACCAGGGGTAAGCCTGGTACTCTGCTGGTCACTTTGTAGCAGATGAAAAAACATGACTTCTGTCCTTAAAACCAGGACTATAGGACTTAAAACTTAATATACGACTCTTTACAACAAGGGTTCCAAACTTTAGCTTGCATTGGGACCAGTATTCACAGTCCTGGGTCCCATCGCCAGAGTTTCTAATTCAGGAGGTCCGGGGTGGAGCCCGAGAATTTATCTAACGAGTTCCTAGGGAGCTGCTGCTGCTGCTGGTCTAGGGACCACGCTTTGAGAACCACTACTTTATATCAACCCTGTGAAATAGATCTTATTTCCACTTACAGATGAGGAGCTGACTTGTAGAGAGGAAAAATGACTTGCCCCAGGTCATCCAGTCAGAGTGCCCAAGCCCCGGTTTGAAGGTGAGGCCCTTCCTCCAAAGCCCCCGTTGTCTCCATTGTATCTGGAGTAGTGGGCAGGCATGGCCCTCAAGCATCCCTCACACAGCCCACCCTCGGGACAGGCAGTATTAATCAAGCACAGCACCTTGGAGCACACAGGTGGCCTTGGAATCCTTCACACACGGCTCCCAACAACCATACCTACCCAGCAGTGGGGACTGAAATTAGTTATACCTATACCAATGAGTTTAGCCACCCAAAAATGGAGACATTACCAAAAAGCAATCTGTTAACATCTGAAAAGAGCCCTAGCCTGAGCAGCAGTCTCCACTGCTTAGGAGGAAAGTGGTTGGTAGATTTGGAGCTCTGAGAAGCACAGCTCCCCGCCCCCTCCCCCACCCTGCGCCTCCCCGGACTGTGCTGGGACCTCATGTGTCACCAACAAGAATCTTCACTCAGCACCCAGGCAAAGGCAAGATCCTTGGCTAGGGGCCTGGACTCTTAAAAGGTTTTAAACTTAGATGACGTTAATAAGGAGATTTTTTTAAAGCCACCATAATTTATTTAATTCATCTCTGCTATATTTTACTCAAACATTAGTTATTCCATTATTTGACACTTGAGTTCAGTGATGGAGAGAAAATAGTGCTCGATAAACACTTGGTAATACTGGTAAAAGTAGAGTAGATGCCAGAGACAATCATGTCCACACCTGATGAGGTCTTTTAACAGACAGAAGGAATATGTATATTTAAACAGTGATGACGTCTTGAATTTGCATAGCATCTCTGAATCCCAAAGTCATCCACAGATTTCTCTCGTGTTCTTGTGAAATGAGAGAATGGTAGACAATTGATCTCACTGATAGATCAGGGAGAATAATTCATTTCTTTCTCTAAAAATTGTGAATTGTATCAGGCATTGCCACTGTTCTGTTCCTCGGACACTTGCTTATATGTTTTCCAAAGGGAGTAAATGGAAATAAAAGCTGAGTTTTATAGAGGTCAAGAGTGTTCTAAACTATATTTGTAGATAACCAAAGTAAGCTGATTGTATCAGGTGTGATTATCCTGTCTTCTGAAATAACCCACCACCACCTTTTGCATGTTTCCGCCAGTTCACACAATATGTGGCCCTCACCGCCACCACCACCAAGTATTTAATCTGTTGCTCTTAGGTGTAGAGGGAGCTCTCTTGTTTCATTGGCTGTTTGAACTCAGCCTAAAAGGAGGGGCAGGATGAATTACGATTTTATACGTCTCGGGTGCCCCATAGTATTTAGCAGGGCTTTGCGTGGTAGATACTTGATAAAAATCCATTATCTAAAAATACAGATCTTTTTTAAATTTGGGGAAAAGAAACAATGTAATGTCTATAAGCATACATGTAAGATGGGCAGATACGTCTACATCTACCTTGTATATCTGATGCCACAGTGCATATAGGGTATATGCCAGTGTGTTTGCATGGATGTAGTCTTTTCAAGGGATGGGTGACTTTGCATTTCAGATCCAAATTGACATGCGATTGGGTTGAAGGGAAGATTGGAGCTGAGGTCACGTGTACAGGGTTGAAAAGAACACCAGTAGCGAACGTGTGTATATGTTGGAGGTGAGGAAAATAATCCTGAGAGCAGACTGGTGTAGGGCAGACTGGTGCAGGGCTGTCTCTTGCCGAACCAGGACGCAGTTATGGGGAGCATTTATGTTTATTACCTTGAAGGGCCTTCCTGGGTTCTGCCTTTTGGATTGTTTTGAGAGGAATGACTTTGTAGTACTTGACCATCTCTACCTTGGAGATCTCCTTTATAGAGGAAGAAGAAAACTCAGATTTCTCTGCACATTACCTAATGCCCATGTTTCTATACGAACATGCTTTTTTTTTTTTTTTAAAGTAAGACCTCCTGTGTAGCCTAACTGGCAAAAGGAGGAAGAAAACTTCATCCAGCAATATGTCTGGAGACAAGAAATCTTTCCAAGTTGCTGAATAGGTCTTCAATGAAACCATATGGGGTTGGAAGTCAGTTTCATGCAAAAACACAATGGTGACTCCATTGGTCATTGAAAGCCACTGGCCATGGCCATGCAGGTCAAATGAAATGGATCAACAAGAACAGGTCATTTAAAGGTTAAAAACTTGAACACAGGATCACTAAGGGGGAAAAAAAAGGTTCCTTTATGATGTCGCTTGTCCTGGCTGAATAGTCATACATGCTTTGAGCAGTCCATCTTGGTTTGAGAATAGCGTGTAGATTTTGGGAGCACAAGAAAACGAATGGCCTCATCTCTGCCCATTTTGACTGTGATGACACGCCATGGTGGACAAGACCTACCGTGGCGCTGGTTAGAATGAAAACTGGGCACTTTTGGGCAACTCCTGGATGCCAGTGTTTTTCCACATTAAGTTTTAAAGCCGTGTATTAAAAGCAGCTACGTAAGTGGGAAGCTGAGCGCACCTTATAAAAGGCTTAAGAGGAGAGGCAGAGTCCTCTGTTTGGAGTCTGTTTCACTAAATGTCAAGGGTAGGGAAATTCAAAACCAGTGAATGTTCCTGCTCTGCACTGAAAATGGATTTGGCTGGAGCCTGTTTCCCAGCCAGCACGAGCCGTACTTCTGTCCTGCTCAATTGTGGGTACAGATTTCACCTACTGGACTGGATTGGGAAGTTTGCAGTCGACAGAGATCATTTAATATTTAGGTATGGTCTGTAGCTGGTTTAACATTGAAGGAGAAGAAAACAGATCCAGTTTATCTTTTGGGTGGACCTGAACTTCCCAGGTGAAGCAGAAAAGTTCCCTAAGGACAGGGAAGAGCCTGGGAAGAGCCCCCCTCCCAACTCAAGTGCCTAGAAGAAGGCTCCCTGAGGTCTGAAGGCCCATTGCTCTCCCGTGGGCTGTGGCTTGGGATGTGCAAGGTCAGAGTCTTAGATGAGAAAAGGTTTTAAAAGGCGCTAGTGTATTATATAAGAATATTTGTGTCTTTTTAAATTTTTCACAGAGTTATTTTTGGGGGTGGAGGGGGAAGCAGTTTTGCCCCATCCACAGGAGATGAGAGAGGAGTGTGAAGAACTCTGCTAATGTGAGTGTTTCCTTGGGGCTGAGAGACTAGGGGAGACACCAGGGGGGTGGGTCCTTCATGGTAAAATCCCTGATCACCTCAGTGTGAGAATGACCAGGAAGCCAGTAAAGTTGACCCATTCTGGTGGTGACCACCTGGCAGTTCAGCTGAGAATCGCGGCGCATCCGGTCAGGAGAGGTGCTGGTACAGTAGCTGCTGAGCCTTCACGGTGCTCGGCAGGAGCATGCTGGCCAGCGGGCCCGTGCTATCAGGCAGGTGAGAGAGGATGCGTTCATCCCCATTTTCTCCGGAAAACTGCCCTGGGATGTGCACCTTCACTTCCGGTAGGTTTTATGTACATTTATCCATGGCTTCTGTATGGAAGAGAAATTTGATGAAAGACTTGAAATTCCATTATCATGATGGTTTGCAGAATTTGTGTTAGGGCTTTTTGCTCTTGAAACAAGGATACAAAATATAGAAGCAATAGAGAGCTATACATACAAGGGTAGTGAACACCCCTCAGTCCTACCTCATTTATGTCCTGAGCAGAGAAAATAGTGCCGAGCTGTAGTGCTTACTCCTGCAAAGAAAACTGTAATTATGGGGCCCGGTTAGTCTTCCTAAGGGGCAGGCTTGGAGTGTAGCATGGATGCTGTTTTGAATATTTGAGAGAAGAGTGGCATTCCCTGTGAAAGGGAATGACCCTGTGCTGCTGGGATTGGGGCAGTTCTGTCTAGCCTCAGTTGCCCGGGGGTCCCTGTTTCCCTCAGTTGTCCTGGTTTCCTCTCCTGTGTGGGCTTGGGAAACCCCCAAATCCATCATTACTGCCGCTCCTCCTGCCCACAGGGAACCAACTTATGCTCCCGGAAGACGCTTTCACATAAGCCTCCAGTCCTAGCTGCCTACTTAGTATTAAGGGAAATAAGACATCTTGGAGTAGCAAGTAGCTTAAGGATGTGGGCCAGCATGAAGTCTTCTGCACAGAGTGAAAGAATAAGGGAATGAAAATCATGAATAAGTGGCAGAAAGGAGTGGCTGAATCACCTGCCTGGAGGTCCCATAGGACCTCATGGTTATGCAAGACTTGGGCAATGTTTGGCCAGGGTAGAGAGGCCTTGGCAAAGGTATTTGCACTCCTAATAGAGGCCTAGATCCTCCATGGGGAGGACAGGTCTAAGAAGTGCTGCACAGCATTCTAGGAGGAAGAGATCGATTGCCTTACTAACCTAGCACACTTTATCTGTATTTTCTTGGAGGGTTTTTGTTTTCTGTTGTCCTCCCCACCCCCCCAAAAAAACACCCTCTTGAGGGTAGGCAATGGCCTGGAGACCTTGGAGGATTAGAGGAGAAGGAGACACCTTTGTTCCTGACCACTTGAGCTCCAGTCTAATGGGGGCTGGGTAGGAGAGGACAAGCATTCAGGTGGCCATAGTCAAGGCAGGAGATGGCAAATGCCATGCTGGGGAGGTGGGGGGTGCCCTACCTCCAGGGCTTCTGGAAGGTTCTGGAATGGTGGTAATGGTGTAGGCCCTGGAGCCAGATACCCTACCCTCCGGTCCTGGCTCTGCTGCTTATTAGCGGAGACTTCTTGGCTATGTTGCTTAAGCACTCCCTACCTCTGTTTCCTCATCGGCAAGATGGGGAATCATTCTAGTAGTGCCTGTGTCAGAGGCTCATAAAGTTGCTCTTAGTTCCAACGGCAGTTGTGCCGCTGGAGTCAGTGACTGATGAACTCTAAGCCTCAGTTTCCCCATCTGTACATCGAAGGGAGTGGTTGGGACTGGATAAATGCTAACATTGTGTGTACTGTAAAATGCTCTTGTCCTGTGACTATTTATTCAGCGCCTGCTATGTGCTATTCTCAATACAGTGCTGAGTGTGGTGGCCAGGAGCAAAAGTAGAATCTGTGGCCCCAGCCCTCAAGGAGCTATAGTCTAAGTGAGGAGAGGACACTGAGATGCAGGACAATATCAGAGAGTGAGAGAACATTAGAAATTTAAATCTTGGTGCTGTGGTGGTAAGAAAATAAGAGCATATAGTAAGAGAGTATAGGAGGGGACCAGAGCAGTGAGGAGATTTGTAGCAGCCATAAATCCACCAGAGAGGACCACAGAAGCTGTAGGCAGGAACTCCGGCTTGTTAACCAAACCCCAGGATTCTTCAACTTGGAATACGGCATTCGTATTTAAAGCAGAACTGCAGCAAAACCACAGTTACATATTTAGGATGGAAACAGGACAAAAATCTATAAAACTCCTCGTGCAAAGCACTAGTAGGGACTGAAACTCTAAGGAGGCTGACCCTGGTTTTCCAGATCTTCTTGGATGATCATTCTAGTAGAACAGAGCGCCTGGCACAAAGCAGGCACAAAGACATCATGTGGGAAAGTCCAGGGCTCTGCCCTCCCCAGCTCCGAGCAGCCCCCAGCAGCCCCGGGCATCGTGGTGGTGTTCCAGCCCCCCTTCTAGAGGGCGGTGCAGAGC
Source organism: Ailurus styani (assembly GCA_002007465.1). Classification (NCBI taxonomy): domain Eukaryota; kingdom Metazoa; phylum Chordata; class Mammalia; order Carnivora; family Ailuridae; genus Ailurus; species Ailurus styani. Next base: position 3,160,944 of record LNAC01000096.1, read on the forward strand.
CGGCCCTGCAAAGCCCTCCAGCCACCACTCTGCCAGAGCTCAGTGTTGCCTCAGGCCTCCTGAGCCATACTTATCAGAGGTGAGGCCTCCTGCTCCCTGAGAGTTCCCCCTCTTAAGGGCTCCACGTCCTCTCTCCCCAGCAGCTTTGGATCTTAGGTTTTGAGGAGACTCGGCAACAGCCTCAGCTTTCTCCTGCAGCCTGACTATCCCACAGCTCCTCAAGGTAGACTCACAGATTGGGCCATGAGTGACCCTGGCCTCCGCAGGTCACAAGACACTTAACACTACTTGGCAGAGACTGCCACGTGACAAAAGAGTGGTGTAGACAGGAAGCGAGGTCACCTCGGCCAGGGAATGGGGGCACCTCCTGGAAGGGGTGAGCTGGGGGCTTGATTGGGCCTTGAAGGCTGTGTGGAGGCCAGGCCAGCAGATAGGATGGGTAGAGGTATCACGTAGTTGTATTCCCCCCTGCTTGTTCCCCCACACTTTCTCCTCGCTAACCAACCATGAGGGGTGGTAGGGCCGATTAGATCTGGCGTTTTGTCCTGGGGCAGAAATATGAGTAGAAATGACAGGTGAGCCATAAGAACAAACTCCCTGGCCTCAACCAGTCGTGGAGAATTCCTGCTTATCTCCCAAACAGTCAGTGATGGCGTGACTTTATAGGCCAGTTCGTGACATCCTCGCTTCAGATGAGCAGACCACAAACCCTCACACAGCTTTTTGCTGAACTTCACCCAGAAATCTTGGTAATAACTGTCAGTACACTTTATTCATGGTGCATCTTCTGGGAAGGCACAAGCATAGGTCATGTTTGCCATCAGAACACATGTCCACACCAGCACCCACAAAGGTAGGAGGACAGATGGGGTCGTGGAGGTTCAGAAGAGGGAAAGGTCCAGTGACCTGGCCTTATAACCTTTCAGAGAAAATCGGAGATGACAAATGTTCAGAACTTGAGCCTGCCCTCTAGGCTAGTATGCTAAGCACCTTTCTTCTCTCCAAAATTTTTCCCTTGGCTCATCCGCCCCGCTCCTTCCTTTCATAAAAAAAGTTCTCTTTTCCCAAATAAGCAAGATCAAATCAAACTTTGCAACCCCAAATGTATGAAATAAACATTATTCCTAATGAGCCTCTGGGAAAGTGCTCACCTTTGACCTTGGCCAAGGATTATGGAGGAAAGAAAAAGTCTTAAGAGCTTGATAGGGTGTTAGAGCTTCCTGGATTTTTTAAGTCAAGTCACATATTACATTTCTTTTCCTTAATAAGGGCAGCTCCAGAAATCCTTCCTGGATGATTAGACTATGTCCAAAAGTGGAGACCTCTGGTTGGTCCCTAATGGTGGTTTGGGGATCGTCATCTGGGTGCTAGGCAACAACTGGACAGGAGATGCTGTTTCTAGAATGCTCCTACTTTCTGACTCAGCTCCTACTCTCTGGATCCTTGCAAGGCAGGAGAGGAACATGTAGGCTAGCCTGCAGAACAGGAAGATGCTCAAGGGAAGCTAGAAGCTAAAAGGCATTAGGACTGAGGGTTCCTCAGGAACCCTCAGTCCTAATGCCTTTTTTCCCCCCCTAAAGATTTTTCATGTTCATTCGTTTCTGCTCATCTGTTTCTATCCCTAAGAAATAAAGGGAATAGTAAGATTTTCATTTTTTAAAAAAACCTATCCTCAAGATTAAAGCACCACTGACCATCTGTATAACCTCTGCCTCCCTCCTGTGGAATATTATACGTTTTAATTTCTCCAACCATCCCCACCCCCCACCCCCAGCCAAGGAGTTTACTTAGAGGCATCAAGAGAAATCCAATGCAGAATGACTTAAATCTAACTGAGAATGTGTAAGTGCTGGCTATATTAAGGTTGAGGTCCCAGAACATTTGTGCTCCCCTGTGTTTGTTGTGACACATAGAAAAAGCAGGAGTATGTTCCTTGTTTCCGTTTTCTTGAACCTGTTTGTTCAAGTTTGCATCTTAATGCTTTTGCTCATGAGAGAGTCAGACAAGCTCTGGGCTCCCCACTCCTTTGATGTGAACTGCACTGGGCACTCCCATGCCCACAGAAATCTGGGGTGAGATGTTTCGTGGAATCCAGAAGTACAGATGACCATTTCTGAGTAGTTACTGCCTCAAATCCCCCCACACATAGCTAGGCACCCAGAGATGCTCAGTGTGCCGCCTGAACCGACACAGTCCCACGTGCAGGCTGTCTCCTGTCCAACACCTGTGTAGGGCAACTTGTCTTTTCAAATAAGCCATCACACAAAAAGAGCCAGGTTCCCTGGTGGCCTTGGGGTTTGTCAGAGGTTCTCTGAAATTGGCAACTTAGCTGTGACCTCAGAAGTCTTGGCTCCGACAAGGCAAAGTCTTTGCAATAAAACAGGCTCCGTGCCCATGGAGATAATCACCTCTTGTAATATCCACACAATCATCTCATTGTCAAAGTACAAGGAATGCAAAAATAGAAGAAATGCCACAACAGGGTTGCCCCTTGGTCCAGCTAGCCCAGGATTCTGCTGCTGGCTGAGGGCACCTTGGGACACCTGGGGAGGGACGGTCCCAGCCATTGTTCTGGAAGCCAGCCCCAGTTGGTAAGGCCTGTGCTCTTAAAACCTGAGCCAAGGGCCCCTTTGTTAGACCTCACGGTGCCTAATTCTGCTCCATCTTCTCGGGGCCCTTCACCACTTCTTTGTCGTGGCCAACTCCTGTTTGTCCTCATAGTCTCACTTGGAAGCCCTCCACAAGGCCCCCTTTCTCTCCGCAGAGCGGGGTATGGCACGCGCTCGCTACTGACTTCTGCAGCGATCGCTCAGGACCGCCGGGCGCAGGGTGTGTGTCACACACAGCTCTAAGCTACATGGATGTGTTAGTCCACACGAGAGCTCAAGGAGGCCGGGACTTCTACAGTAACTGTTTCATGAGACGTGAGGTTTAGAAAAACCCGAGGAGCTCTCATGGGGTCACAGAGGGGGTGTCTGAGCCCCACAGCCCAAGCAGTCCATCTGGCCCCGAGCCCTGGTTTGCTTGTCTGTCTCCCCCACTTGGCTGTCCAGCTTGTTGAGAGAGACAGACCTGTCTTTCCTTCCGTATCCCGAGTGCATGACACAGGGCGGACACTCCATAAATGTTCAATTAATGAAAGCTAAAGCTCGCCAGGCCTAAACCCCAGAGGGGATTTAAATTCCAAAGAGCCACACTTCTTTCAAAAATGCTAAAATGCGAAGGAGCACTTGCCCTTTTGGCTAAGTCCTCGGGTTGTTTTAGAACCTTCTTCTAGAGGCTACATGGTTGTGGGGTGTGACCAATGGTGGTGGGTGTAGGACACGTGGGTTTGTCACAATCTCTAAGGCAATCAGAAGTCACTCCAAGAAAGCAAAGCTGCATCTGGCATTTAAAAAAAATAATCAGGGGAAACAAGGAAGCTGGAGAAAGGGGCCTTTTCCTTCTACACAACGGCAGCCCGATTGGGAGTGTCCCGGGCGTGGCTGGGAGACACTTGTGAGAGCCACTGAGGTCACAAACCACCCTCTTGCTCAGGTGTCCCCGTGCTAGGGCTAATCTTCTAAAGCGTTCGCCTCTGAGGTTTCAGGGACTCTGGGGCTGTTTTTTTCCCTGGGCTTAAAGTCTTTTTCTGCTGCTGACTCATATGTTAATTATCGCTTTCCGCAAAGTAGAATTAGCAGCGCCGCAGCCCTTGCCCGCCTGGGTGTTCTGCAACCATTTTATCTGCCACGGTGGAACAGAGTCTGCCGGACAGCTGCAGCCTCGCCGACGGGCCCTTCTTGCGCATTCAGGACAACGGGCATCGGAAACCCAGAAATGAGCCTCGGCTTTTGAGAGTCTCTGCGGAAGAGGCCGCTGGGGGGCCTCCGCTCCACCCAGGAAACAGAGGGTTAACTGACCAGTCTTTTGCTCAGAAGTGTGGCCAAGAGTTTCAGTTCGATGTCACCTGTCAGCGTTAATGGACAGAACTGGTGTTTCGCAGAAAAAAAATCAAATTGTTTTCTCTTTGACTGCTGGGCTGGATAATGAAGTAAAAATGACATTATCTCTAATAAAAGTGATCTGCAGAAATCAGTGATAAAATATCAGGAGCAGAGATTTGCCATTAGCAGGTTAGCCAGATAAGGGGAGCAGCTGGATTTTGTTAACCTCTCCCGGTCTGGTGTGTGTGTTGTTGAGGGGATTGAGGTTTGGAGACTAGATTTGGAAACCTTGAGATTCAGGCAAATGGAGAGTGTTTATTCCAAAGTGTGGGTCTTTCTCAAACCCTACTTGTTGACCTCTAGGGTTGTCGTTGGGTTTTTAATTTGTTCGGTGTTTATCTCTTAGGGTTTTTGCCTTTAGAAACTTTTCTTTTTTGGGGGGTGGTGCTTGGCCCATTTTCTCACTTCCGTGTTACATCACTGAAGGGGTGGAACCCTGGCCAAACCCTGACATCTTCCTTGTTAGAAATCTGACTCCAAGAAGGGCATCTATGCACGTGACATGAAGGCTTTGGGTGATGGGTGGTGTTGGGCAGCAGATTGTTCTGTTGTGTCAAGGAGCTAGGATCAGAGGCAGAAACCCCACCAAGTCTCCTCTGGTGGGGAGAAGAGGGGGCCGCCGCTGTCTAGGCTTGTACACTGTCCATGAAACTGGATGGCATGTGGCTCACCGAACACCCCCTGTGATGTGGACAGAGGCTCAGCCAGCACCTTCCGTATGAAAACATCCCTAGGGTATGGGAACCTGTTTCCAGGGACGGTGAGGAGTCATCGAACATTAGGTAACCTAGTGAGGAAGACAGCCACTGTCACACCTCTTTATTAACCCACTTTCTACTGAGAAAGCACCAAAGCATTCTAACTCTGCGGTCCTCCTCCTGTGGCTGGAGGGATCCCAGCTGCTTTGGCCTTCATTCCAGCTCGCCATGCTATATCTGAAAGAGACGAAACTGTTATTTTGGGGGTAAGGTCCAGTGCCAGGCTCTGTACGTAAGAACGTGGACATTTGCCTCTGCCCTCAGATAACATCCGTACGATAAGGAACAATACAGTGATGCTACCTTACAGGTAAGTGGTATCTCTCAATTCTCCAGGTGTTCAGGACAGGAATGGGGGATCAGTGTGGGCTGTGTAGAGTAATCAGAACAACCACTATGGAAGTAGTGGTTCTGAAAGTATAGGGTTTGGAATATTGGAGAGGGAAGATCACATTTCAGGTGGAAAAGGATAACTGGGTGGCAGAAAGGGGTGCTGAGTTATGGGGGGCAGTCTGAAGCGTGGTCTGGCTGGAGCAGGTAGGGTGTTGCTGGCTTTCAGGAATGAAGAGACTTCGAGGGGCACCTAGAGCTTGGGCTTTCTCATGAGGGCAGGAGGGAGCCACTCCTATTTTTCAATGGGGCAGTGACGTGCTGAAGTGGTCTGGGGGCAAAAGGAGTGGATTGGTGAGCTGTTCCTTTCCCTGAGGTCTGATCGGAATTGTATGCTTCTTGATCAGGGAGCAAGGGGAAACGGCTAGAAGATGGGGGCTATAGTCTTTGAAAAATAAACAAAACACCACTGGAGCCTGAGGAGGCATGCGCCTGTGGTGAAGTTTGCTTTTCGCCCCATGGGGTAGCGTTTATGAGTTACTGTTTGGCAAGAATGCCAAGGCTCCAGCCCATGGTGGCCCACGAGTTGCTGCCATATTTAGAGCTCCTCATAAGGGGACTTGTTCCCCTGGCATAACTGCCAAGAAAGAGGGGTTCTCATCCTCGCTGTCCAGGGTGGCAAAAGCATAGCCAGCAGAAGAGGGATTCCGGTTGGGCTCTGCACTGCCCATCACCTGGCACCTCGGACACGACCTCAGCAGTGGGGTCGGCAGCCTCCCATCGTCTGACTTTATTTTCCAGTCCTTTTGTTGTTGAAAGGCCTCCTCTGTGCTTGGTACCTTGTGGATACTCGAGCATATTTGTGGAATGAAGGCATTCCCACCACTCTGACTTTTCCAGTCTCATACCCCGCTCCAGCCTGTCTCCTGACCCTGGGCCGCCACCCCCACCCCCATTTCCTCAGCAGTATCTTTGCCTTTGTCATTCCTCCTGCCCCCACTCCATACCTGGGCCTCCTCCACACCCCACCTCCAGCACCCAGCTCTCCCTGGATTGTTCAGCCCTGTAGACTTTCTCCAGGCACACTCGCTCAGCAGCACTTGACCCTGCCCTTCGCTGCAAGCTCCCCGAGGCCAGGAGTTGTCATTCCAGGCTTCCTGTTACTGCTTCCAGCCTGAGCACACCAAGACTGGGTTCGTGAATGCTTGCCGAGTGAGTGGAGAGGAAAAGCTGTTGCTGGGCAGAAGAACAACCCCATTTCCCACATTGCTCAAGATCATCATTTGAGGGCATGATAGTAACTTGGGGAAGACTTTGGCATTTCCCGTGGCTTTTGATGACTTCTCTACAAAGGAATGGAATATAGCTTCCACAATGTGCGTGAACATCTCCCTCCTAGCCGTAGTATGACTAGGACAGGCAGAGTGGGAAGAAAGCAAGGCCTGGCGTTTGGCCATGAACCAGATCCCACAGCTCTGGACAGGCGACCATGTAACCGACTGAAAATTGGAGGAAGCCCAGGACAGAAAGGGCCTCTGAGATTTTCTTTGGGCTTCCTTCTTTCTCCTTTTTCCTTTGTCTTGCTTGCTTGCTTGCATTTTTTAAGTAGGGAGGAAAGAAGGGGTTATGGGATGGGGGGAGAAAGTGAGAGTTTGTCTCCCTACCCCCTCCCCTTGCTGTTTTAAAATACTTTAAATACCAGGGACCAGAAGTTCTGGCGTCAGATTGGGATGAGTAAGGCAGATCCCGGGGTATTTCTTATTAGCATATGATCAAGCATCAGTCCCGATTCAAAGACTAAACAAGTGTTCTTTGCTTTGAAGTTAAGGTGTCTGAAATAAAGAGGAGAGAGGACCGACCCTTAAAATCATATTCTGTTCAAGAAAAGAGTTCCCGGGACGACCATCTACTCCAGTTAGGGCTTTTTAAATGCTTTCACCCAGTATGTGTGACGACGCTGCCAGGGGAATTTCTGCCTCCTCCTTCCTGAAGCTACCCAGCACTGGCCCCGAGGCCACCCGGTTCCGTGTTCTCATGACACAGGAATTATTTTTGGCATCGCACATATTTTCTCTAACGTTCTTGCCCGCCCCCTCCCCTTGGTTGCCTTTTGAGGAGCAGTTGTTTGGGCAACGCCGTGCAAATCGGGGGTTAACTCAGTTCAGCACCATGAAGAAGAGGAGTGGGAGAGAGGACTGCCTCCTTGGCCTCCTCGGCGGCCCCAGCCCCTCTCCCCAGCTCATGAAAGAGCCTGCTTTGACTAGGCTCTGTGCTCACCATTCATCCCCTTTGCCGGCCAGCCGAGGGCATATCTAGAGGTGACGCTGGGGGCTGCACCTCGGGGACGGCATCTTAATGACTGGACTTGGCGGGCGTTAGAACAGCCCCATTCAGAGTGAGTTCACTCCCTGTGCAGTTGGCTCTCTCAGGCCCTGTCCATAGATGTGCTCTTGTTCACGCTGCATGAGGAAATGGAGGTTTCCAAGTGGGAAGCAGCCTTCCCGGGGCTTTAACTCTTCACTGAAGGGAAGAGGGGCTGCCCAGCAACCGCTGAAATCTCAGCCGGCCCAGCTGCAGCTCCTGGGAGAGGCAAGGCCCCAGGGCTGGAGATGGAGGCCAGGGCAGCTGGGATCACTCTTGCTTTCGGCCCGAGAGGAAAAGGAGAGAGGAGTAAAGGGCACGCTTGAATTGTCCTTAAGATCAGTTAGCAAATATTTACCCAGTTTGTCTGCCTTGGGCCAAGGTCCCGTGAAGGATGCACAGAAGTCATTGTTGTGTCCGTGCCCCCTCTCCCCCCAAGAGCACCGAGGGACTTACAGCCCAGTTATAGCAGCAGGACGTTGGCTCAGAAAAGCCAGCAAGACAGGGAGGCCTTTAATGAGGGCCAGTGAGTAATGTGGGCAGGAAGTGAGGGTGGCTGGGAAAGCATCTGTGGGTAGCAGGGCTTGGACTGGCCCCGAGGGAAGGAGTTTTAAGAAATAAAAGGGGATGAGATGATGCAGGTAGGGAGGGCACAAGGAGGACAGGGAAATCCAAGTGGGGCTACGTGGAATAACCCCATAAGGAAATGTAAAAAGAGAGGACGATTCTTCCTGGCAGAAGAGAAGATCTGGCTCGTTAGACTTTAGGTGGCTTTGGCTAAGGATGGCATCAGGGTGATGTCACCCTGTCAATGATGACCTCTCCAATGTGTCCCTGGGTGTGGTCACTGACCAAGGGAATCAGCAGCATCTGGGAGGTTATTGGAAATGCAGATCCTCAGGCTCCAGCCCACACCTACTGAGTCAGAAACTGTAATCAGCTCCTGGGGTGATCTGTGCGCAAAGTCAAATTTGAAAAGTGCTGGTCTGTTCAGCTCTAGTTCATACCCCAGATTTCATTCAAAGAGTTGGACGGACACACACACACACACACACACACATGCACACGTATCTTTGTGTGTCTTTCTGTACTATGGCTCTTCCTGGATGGAAACCTTTTATTCTGCCTGAGAATTGGATTCGAATTCTTACGAAAGACCTAGAATAGCAAGAGACTTGGAGGAATTCACAGAACGGAAATCATTAAGTGACTTTTCTCTAGTGTCTCCCATTTGCACCACTTAGTGCTATTTGTGCTTAGAGACCCCAAAATAACAGATGAGGGCTCCTTTCCCTCGGGAGTGTGTGGTCTAGTTGGAGAGACAAATGCTCTGGAAGTGAAATGAGGAGAGAATAAATAAGAGGGCTGGCTCTTGCAGTGTGGTATCGCTGAAGCTGGATGTGCGGAAGGGAGGCCTTCCTGGAGGAAAGGGCCTCTGGGAGTTCGCGAAGGATGGGGATCCCTTAGTCAGGCCTGGGGGATGAAGGACACATGCTTCAGGTGGGACGTGGGATGCGGAAGACCAGGGGCTTCGGAGGCCGGTGGAGACTGGGGTAAGCGGCTCCCACCTCCCTCCAGAGAAAGTGCATGCTTCGTGCTGTCGAATCTGTTCTGCATCTCATCTCAGACACATTTTTCTTGGTCTTTCTCCGGTGCCATTTCTTGCATTTCCTTAGCCAAATGCCATGCTGTAGGATCAGGGCAGCTGTGCAGGCAGAACGGCTTGAACCACACCACAGATCTCGCTGTTGGAGGCCTGTGGGATCCTGGGGAAGAAGGCTGCAGATGGATAGGAGCCTTAGAGAAAAGCCCTCCGTGTGGGGAAAGAGCCCCAGACCCAGAGAAGTGGTGGCAAGGAAAATAGCAGGGGAACTAGACATGTTGTGATCACTTTGCAGTGTATGCAAGTAGAGAAGCATTGTGTTGTGTGCCTGAAATATATATAATTTATAGGTCAATTATACCTCAATAAAAATTTTTTTAATTAAAAAAAATTGGCCTAGTGAGAATGGAACACTTTACCTTGGTGTCCATGGATTCTGCTGGCAAAGGAAGAACTTTTTTTTCTTTTCTTTCTCTTTTTTCTCTTCCTTTTTCTCTTTCTTTTTTTCCTTTCTATTTTATTATTTTTATTTTATTTTATTTATTTTTTCTATCCCACTGGGCCTGGTTTGTCAATGGAGGGGCTGACCGAGAGCAAGAGAGTGACCGGGATGTCCCCTTTGCTGCTTCCCAGAGCAAGAATTCATCCAATTTAGTATCCTAGGAGGGCTTCACCCCCAATACACCCAGCTCAGCTAAACCTTTGAACCTACAAGAGGAATCTGTTCAGGGCATTTCCCAGAAGGCTGCAATGCAATTGAGAGCATAGGACTTATGGTCAAATGACAGGTTTGAGTCTGGCTCCATCCCTGGGCGTGCCACCTAATATCCTTGGGATCAGTTTCCTTCTGGGCAGAATACCTACTCTATAGAATTGTTTCAGGATGAAATCGGAGGCAGGATGATGAGAGTCCTGATCTGGGGCAGGTACCATGTGTGGCCGCTTCCTCGCTGTGGCAGCAGGATGTCAGCTTGCTGAAGTCAGTCAGTCTCTTGGCAGGACTCCACACTGTGGAGGGGGTGGGGCAGAAGCAGGATCGGAGGCCAGAGAGAGAAGTGGAGGGCCAGGCAGGTGCCCCTTGCAGCTGCTTGCTTCCCTTGCCTTTTCACGGGTGCAGATGCCATGAGCCTGCTCTGTCCATGCACTGGACATGGTAAGATCGGAGAAGATGGGAAGACTTTACTTTGAGTGGGAGAAGAGTCCTGTGAACCAACGAGAGTGGCCGTCTTTGCAGACCTGGCATTTCTAATTCCACAGTCTCTCTTTGGGTGTGTTAGCATGGATATGGCATGAGAGAAAGAGGAAGCCTAGAAGGGCCTAGGTGACTGGGCAGGGAAAGAGGGAAAGTTGCTGACAAGGTGTGCACATCCTGCTTTCTTTCCCTGCCCACCACCCCACCCTGTACCTCTCTCTGCAGCCCTGCTCTGTAGGGGTGGTCTTTGGTCCTGGTTCTGGAAATGATGATGTCATTCAATCCCCAGCTTTTAAGGGCCAGTCACTGGGAGGCAGCTGTGGGGACCTGGCAGCTAGCAGCACACGTGTCCTCTTTTATCACAAAAAATAAATTAGAGAGCAACACCTGGATGCAGTGACTATAATGTTGTTTATAACACATAGAAACTAGAAACTGAGTGAACAAGTGTATGCTGCGTGGTAATATGCCCACAGTAGGATATGGCTGGCTGTCATGAACACTTTAAAGAATTCTTTAAAAATCACTTTAAAATGTGATAAAATGTTAAGAAGCCATAAATCTAAAGAAATCTCAATTTGTTTAATGCCTTTCTGTACTTTTAAATTGCCTACACTAAGCATGTATTACCCTTATCTTCACCAAAACATTTTTTAAAAAGGAAACGATTTAAGATAAGCAGGGTTATAGGAGGGTAATGAATAACAAAGCTCTGTTGGCAACAGTGTGACATGTCTGGTGCTGGTTGGCAGTGGGCTCCCCGTTCATGTGTCCTTGGAAAAAGAGCTCGGGACTTTCGTCCCAGCTCCATGCATTCCCATTGTCTTTCCGGGCTTCGGTTTTCCTCATCTCTAAAATGGGGATGATGGTACCTGCTCTTTTCTATCCTGCTGGGTGAGATTTACAGATTAGCTTCTGAAGTGCTGTATAAACTGTAGTGATTGGAACAGATGCAAAGTGGTATTACTCCTAACACGTTGAAAAACAAAAAACAAACAACAACAAAAAAAACCCTGCTAAGCCTTGGGCTTGGCGAGGCTGAGCATGGCAACCAGTTCACCACGGTCCCTCAGATATACTCGCCGGGCTTTTCCCAGCAGGGCTGGGGACTGCACCTGTCCTCAGATTATATAAGGAGTTGGGGCATCTGGCGCCCCACGTGGGCTGTACCTATGGGCCTGCTTGGTAATTGAGTGTGCTGCTCTTCTCCCAGGCTGCCTGCAGCCCAGAAGCCCACAGATAAGCATCTTCAGTGGGCCCCAAGCAGAATTGACCATTAGAGGTCCATGTTGGGTGGGCCCCAGACATTACTGTCAGCTCTGAATGCAGTCCAGGCCTGCTTTCCAGGACCGTAGACCATCCACGTGGGTCAGGGAGGCAGGGGCTCGGCCCCAGCAGAGGGGAGGTTGGAGGTTGAGGTATGGGACACTTTCAGGGATTCCTCCTTCAGGGATGGGAGGAGTGGAGACATCTGCTCCTGTTGCAGCCTCCCCAGCCCTCACTCCTTCTTTGTACCTCTCTTTTGATATATCAGTCTGTAGTACGCCTTATCTCCCAATGGGGCTTGGTCTCCTTCGGAGCAGAGCCCGTGACCCTCACTGGAGGTGTGCGTGTTGAAGCGGATGGATGCTTTCATTCCCCTTGTGGAGGTCCGTCTAATCTGCCCAGTTCTTCCTGAATTTCTTCTATTTTGAGTGATTAACATGTGATGCCTTTACTTCCCATTATAATAGATTCAAATGCTAATCACTACTGCCTTTGGACAAATGTCAGAATTCACCCAGAAATTTGACCACCCAGTTCTACACATTTTTGCCACTCCTTTGGAATTGCTTGTAGAGCCAAAGACCATTCTTTGGAGTACCTTCAGTTGTGGCAAGGCCTTATCTCAGAGGGCACATTTTATTCTTTCAGACAACCAACATCCATCCACAGCCAAGTCTGGTGACTAAAGGAGGTGGGCAAACATTGATAATATTGTTTGGGGTTGAAAATGAATTGTGTTCTATGAAGTGTTAGGACTGATTTTCTTGTGTGGCTCTGAAATTAGTTCCAAAAGGCTTCCCACAATACTTAGAGCAATGGTTAGTTTCAGACATAGACCCGGGTGTCAGGCCTCTGAAGACCTGTGATCACAGGCATAGAAGCCTATGGTTTAGTAAGCTCTCCAGGTGATTCTGCTGGAGGCCAAAGTTGAGGATCAATGCTGTGCAAAAACAGGACCGATACCGCCACAGAGTTTGAGGGTCAGATGAAATGGTCCATGAAATGCACCTCACCCCAGTGCTCCATAAATACCAGTTTCCTTTTCCACCACCACCAACAAAAAAACAAAACAAAACAAACCTTTTCATTTTAAGCTGACTGCTTTGCAATAGTGGTTCCCAGCCCTGGGTGCACATGGGAATCACCTGGCAAGCTTTAAGATCCCCAATGCCCCGGCTGCACCCCAGCCCTATTAAATCAGACTCTGGGGTAGGGGTGCGACCCAGGCAGCAGTCTTTAGGGCTCCTCTGGTGACTCAGGTGAGCAGCCAGGATTGAGAAGCACCCTCACTGGCTCTGCTCTGATATCATCCAGGCAACTATCAGCCCCTGGGTGTGGGGCCCAGCCATTCCTCCTGATCTCTGGGACCTGAGGTTGCTGTGCTCCTCCCTTTGGGCGGCCCTTGTGCAACAGCCACACAGCCTCACAGAAGAGACATGAGACCCCCTCCCCATGGCATTTGACCTTCAATTTCCTCCACTCACACCCTCCTGCGAATTGGCACCAGCTTAGAATTTCACCACCAACCCATAGACTGCTGGCTCAATCAGCTTCAGTCTCCCTCCCTACCTGCTGAAGTCCGTTCTATGTGTAGGCCAGCTAATCTTGTAGGGTTAACAGGCCTAGTGTTATGGTACCCTGGTGGCCAACAGACTTTAGGCATGGAGTCCCGCTCCTGCTAAAAGTCCGGAGAGAATAGCTAATTAACCGGCCCTACTGGTGCAGCCAGAGACATCCTGGGGGCCCCCACACCAGGCCTTGCTCACATGGAAGTCAGCAGCCAGGATCATCTTTACCACGAGTTGATAGTGGTTCAGTTATCGACTTAAGCCAAACCTGGAGCCAAGACCCAGAAGTTTAGGAGTCATTTGTAAGATAACAAAGCTCTGGACACAGAGGTCTTTCCTGGCTGAGTTGTGGCACATACCCACTGGAGCTGGAGGTCAGTTTTGCTTTTTCTTCAGACTAGCTGCCTGGTCCTTAAGTGGTTGCTTCCCTTAGGATCAGGGGCTTCAGAGTGTGAGTTTCCACCTTGGGGAGGGTACATATAAACTTGTAGATATTAACATGTCAAAGCAAAGGACAGAAATGTGTTCCCCACCTGCAGTATGGAGAGGAACATTCCTGCAGGCTGGACCAACAGCCTTCACGGAGTCACCTCGAGCGTATCCACCTCTCCACACCCCAGCTCTGCAGTGATGAGGGCTGCATTCCCCTCAGGGCGACACCACTGACCCCTTCTTCCTCCCTGACCCCATGCAAACTCGGAGGAGGCCTCTTAATCCTGCTGCTGCGATTCCAAGTTGAGTGGGTGCTCACTGAAGGACAGAGATTATCTTTGTCACTGTGTCCTTTTCAAATCTTAACCCTCCCCTTCTCCCGTGGTGTCTGTGAGCACCCAGTTTGTGGGCAAGTGTCTGACAGAGCATACAGCATGTCAGCAGTGTGCAACCAACAGCGGTTTCCTTGCTGCCAGTGGGAAAATCTTTGATCTTGGACCCAGAAGAATTCACTTAGAGACAATGTCTTTTATCAAGTTACTGGATCTCTCTAAATCTCTGCCTCTTCATCTATTAAGTGGGGATACTAGTTCCTATCCCTCAGGGTTGTTAGGAGAAACAAATGAGATAGCACATACGGGGGAGAAAGTGGATTCTGACCATCAAGTGATTTAAGGGTGGTGTTCCTTCTGGGATCAGCTGAAATCCTGTCTCCCTGGGGAGCTTTCCGTGATCTTGCTGCAACTGACTCGTTTCTTCTCTTAACCGTGTACACTGTTGATTGCCCATACGTATTTCTGTGGTTGACGGAGGGATTTCAGGTTGTTGGCTCCACAACAAAACTGCATACTCCTCACAAGCAGGGTGCACCTTCGCCGCCGTGCAGTGGCATGAGGCCCAGCACAGAGTTCAGTGAATGCTTCTGGGTCTGCAAGGAGGATACCGTTAGCCAGGGCCACATTTATGCCGGCTGTCCCATACACCAAATACTGTGCACCCGAGAGCGCCCTGTGGGTGCAGGAGAGCCACCAAGAAAGACAGTAGGCACTTCGTAGAATGAGCAACTTGGAGTAAGAAATAAATTTGACTCTTTTCTGATGATTTTGAAAATTTAAGATAAACCACTATTTTATGAGAAACCAGAGAATTCTAAAGTGCCATGTCTAAAATCCCCCCCCCCCAAAATGCTGGTCTATATTGCAGGCAGTTCTAGGACCTATAGAGGGAGAGGAAATAAAGTACAAGTATTTTAGGAAATGAAGCCTCGTTGACCTGAGAAGGTTCAGTAATCTAACACAAACTCGTCACGATCAGCCTGACCCCCAGTTACACCTCCTGCGCTGGGATGGTGTTGATCTGGCGATGAAGAACAGCTGTTAGGGCCAAACTCTGAATGTGACTGGCACTCAGACTTGCCAGATGTCATGACAGTTTTCACCTCTGGAGAGCTTTCGAGTATTTCCAACCCTCCTGCACTCATCACCTTTGATCCTGACCAATAAGACGTGAGTCTCTCCCATTTTACACACAAGGATATCGGGGCACCGAGAATGTATTCTCTCACCCAGATCTGATGGTTAGATAGTCTTGCGGCCAGTACATCAAAAACACCAGTCCTCCTGACTTCCAGTCTCCTTTTCTACTTGCTAAGAGGCGCAGTCTGTGGTAAACTTCGTGAGGAAGCAGGCTGTGTATGCATCAGTTAGGAAGGTCTTACCTTCACCCTTGGCGTTAACTGTGCTTGTTCTTCAGTGTCGCTAATTAAAGCAGTGTTACACATTTTTGTTCTTCCAGGAGTCCACATTAGACAGACATCTCTCAGCTGTGTCAAGGTTAACTAGATAATCTAATTAAAGTCATGCTAGCCCCAGAGTGTAACTGTAAAAACAAGGTAGCTAAAATGGAGCTCATTGGCTTTTAAAATATGAGGCTGCATGAGATTCTTGGTCTGTCTTTTTCTAAATGTTAAGATATTACAGTATCTTTATTTCTTGCTAACACCGCTATCTCCTAGGGTTAAGTAGGGTTAAGTAGTGGCCTAGGAAGAGATGCATTCTAGCCCTCACTCTGCCACTGATTAGCTGGATTGCCCTGGGTGAGTAACTTAGCCTGGTCTGGCCTCAGTTTCCAGATCTGTGAAATGGGGGCAAGAGAAATGCCTGTCTTGCCCATCTCACATGCAGGTTGTGAAGATGGAATTAGACACAGAGCACCCATGTGTCTCAGAACCTCTAAGTGTCTGCTCACTGACCGCGTGCTCTCCAAGGCAAGCAGGCATTGACTTTGTGACCTTGGGCAAGGTTCACATCACGTCTAAGCCTCTGTTTCCACATGTGTAAACTGTGCCCTCAGCACCTGCCATATTGTCACTAGGATTATAATGTCATATATGTCAGGTCTTTGCTCCAGTGTTGAGGCACAAAAGTAGGTGGGAACAAATTTCTGTGGTCAAGGGAACGTGGTAGGGCCCAAGTCTCGAATACCATTGTCAGACAGAGCATCGATTCCAGACTGCCTTTCCCCTTGCCCTGGCTCTTCCTCTCTGCCTTGTCCGATCTTGTACTCCAAGGGAGGGGCAGTAGCAAAGGGAAACTCTGCCTGCAGATGTTGGCATTCATGTCGCAGCCTCTGCTGGGGATCCTTTCTGCTCAGGATCACTTCATCTAGGTGCCCTAATGACTGGTCATGTGCTGATGATGCTTTTATCGGGGAGCACAGGTTGGCGTTAGCGAATGGAATCCAGCATCTTGAAGACACTGGCTCTCCCTTACCTGCTGTCATGACAGACAGGTGTGAAGTGTACAGTTCTGGTGTCCTGTCCCCTCCCAGCCTCCTTTCCTGTGCCAGGATGTCTGCAAGCTTGAAAGCTGCTTTTGCTCCAGGGTCAGAGGTCAGGATTCAAATACAAATGGGAGGGAGTCCTGTATAAACTGGCAAAGCAGGGGTGCAGGAGGCTCTGAGAGCGTGCAGATGGTGGGGTATGGGTCTAGGGTTAGGGTTCGGAGAATGGATGTGGGGAGAGCAGATGAAATAAGAGCTCGGGAAAGGAAACAGCAAAGGGCGAGGGGACAGGAAAAAATAGTTTCACCCATTTCACAGTTTTTCTGAAGGTTCTCCCTGCCCGTCAACAGCCACTGGATATTCTTCCCACAGTCTGAGTATATGACGCGTAATCCATCCAGGGAGCTGGATGGTCCCTTTTTTTTTTTTTTTTTTAAAGGATGTTGTAAAGTGAAACAGTGCCTCTGCCTCAAATCTTGAGGGGTTTGAGAAGCATGTCAACATTCCGTGAATCCCAAAATACTGATCTTCCGGCCAAATAATAGGCTGCAAAACCAAACATAAGGAGAAGCTGTGGCTGCCTTTGGAAATTTCGAAAGGGAGGGTAGAGGGAGCGAGCTGGAGCTGGTTGGAGGAGGCCTTGAGGACCAAGAACTGCATTGGACAGTTTATTGAAAAATAGTTTTTTTAAAAAACGTGTTTATTAAACAAGAAATACAGGTTATTTATAGAAACCTAAGAAAATACAGACAAGAACTAAAAAAAATAATAAGATGGATAAAAACCTGGATTCTGGTACCCACCGGCCTGGTGCAAAGTCACTTCCCCACTTACCTGCCCAAGGGCTGCAAGGTGAATTACCTCTCCTCTGTGCCTCTGTTTCCTCATCTGTAAATCAGTGATAACAGTAATACTACTTCCAAGGGCAGGTGTGAGAATTCAGGAAGCTAATGTAGTAGTGCTTAAAACAGTTCCTGGAATACAGTAAGCACTATGTATGCGATAGCTATAAGAATAATAGTTTTTATTTCTAGACTTTTTCTTATGTCTTCTATAAGAAGTATTATGTAGAATACCTATTTTTCTATGAAAATAGGTTATACCATGCTCTGTAGTAAATAAACACTTTTACTCTTGTGATCATTTTTTTCATGGACAGGTTTGTTATTAATATTAATAACAGGTTTGTTATTAATATTAGCTAACATTCATTGCTTCAGTTGGGATATACCTATGGTAAAGATTTTAAATAAATTATCATATCCAAGCCTCACAATAACTCTGTGGGGTGAGTTCTATTATTACCATTATACAGATGAGAAAACAGAGTCTGAGCAGTTTAAATAGCTGACATGTATAGAGCCGGCAAGCAGAAAAGTTAGAATTTTAATCCAGACAGGCTGGCTTTGGAACTTGCCTGTGTTAGGACTTAACATAGACTTAGTGAGAAGATTTAGGATTTCTCTAAGATTTCCTGCAAGAGGCAGGTTTGGGTGTGTGTCCTCTTTCCTTCTGTCCTGCAAAGAAGAGGAAAGTGAGCGTGAGACGGGCTGCTAACCTACGCTGGCAGGATGAGAGAGAAAATGTGTTCCCACTCGATTGTTTTTAACCCTCGCCAGCTGTGCGCTGTGGGACAGCAGACCAACAGATGTCTGGCCTGAATTGTCTTCCTGGGCTTGGGCTCTAAGCCCCACTGGGGCTCTCCAGCTTCTACTGTGGAGGTCACTCTACGATGCAAAATGGGATCTAAGGTCCAGTCCTGGGCTTCATGTTTCCTAAGTGCATTTTATGCGGAAAGAGGGCCTCGAAGCAGTTTTCAGCTCGTTCTCCAGGGAGGGCCTCTGCCACAGCCTCCTGGGCCAGTGGCCACAGCCTCCTCACGCTGCCCTCGCCACCCCGGGTCCTCACCCCAGTCCTCAGCAACCCAGGACCAGGTTGCAGGCATTGCCAGTTGAGGGGGCGGCAAGTCCGTGCTCCGAGCTCCCGCGCGTGGAGCCCTGGTCCGGGCAACACGGGGGTGCGAGAGGAGGGAGGCGGCTGGAAGCACAAACACACGCGAGGCAGGGCTGCTGCCGTGGAGCAGAGGCCGCGGGTGCTGGACGACAGGCAGGAGCCGCGTCTGCTCCGTGGGATGGTCTGGCTGCGCCATGGTCCGGGGTCCCGGGGGGGTGTTGACCAGCGGCGTGAGAGGATGACGGTGACATCTCAGGAACTGATGCCGCCTCTCTGCACGCAGGAGTAGCTCGGAGAGGAGGAAGGAGAAGTCCCGGGATGCCGCCAGGTGCCGGCGGAGCAAAGAGACGGAGGTCTTCTACGAGCTGGCCCACGAGCTGCCCCTGCCGCACAGTGTGAGCTCGCACCTGGACAAAGCCTCCATCATGCGGCTGGCCATCAGCTTCCTGCGCACGCACAAGCTCCTGTCCTCAGGTGAGCCCGGCAGTCTCCCCGAGCTGGTGCCCACGGAGGCTCCCCGTGATGCAGGAGTGGGGAGGCCCCTGGCAAGGGCTCTGCAGAAGCTCCACCCACGTGGAGGCCACCACTGGGGCTCCAGTCCTTCCTTCTGAGCCCCCGTTTTCTAGCAGTGACCTGTACAATGAATAGGGCCGTGGCGTGCAGAGCAGGGACGGGATCCAGGGAGCGCGTGGGCACCCAGAAGCTGAGGAGGGTGGCCAGGGACAGAAGTGGGGGGACAGGAGGCACTTTTGCCAGCTTCCCCCCTGCCAGGCCGGCCTCCAGACCCACAGTCCCCTCCAGAGCGTGTCTTCAGGAAGCACTTCCATGCTTATCATCCACCTTCCCTCGTCCAGACGGGCAGCAGTGCGTCCCTGCGCCCTTTTCCCTCTTACTAGCCAGCATGCCAGACAAATCACGTGGTGTTTCTGCTCTTGGTTTCCTTGCCTGTAAAAAGATGTTAAAAGCACTTACCGCACAGGGCATCTGTGAGAAGGAGGCGAAGTCTGCGCTGCCCCTGACCCGGCCACACTCCCTCACGCTGCAGAGTCCTTGGCGGGTAACAGCCTCCCCACGGAACCAGCTCATTGTCACCCTCCCTGGTATCACGGCGACTCTCAAGTTCACAAAACTTTTTTTTCCCCCTCGACTCCACAGTCTTCAAAAAACCATTTCCTGTTAGTCCTGACCAGAAAGAGGCAGCCTGGGGAGTTTTCGAGTTTCAGATCCTATGTGACAGTCCCGTCTGATCTATCAGTTTCATAAGGAAACTGGGCGGCAGGGAGCGCCTCTCCCACCTCTCCCACGTGGCAGGTGGCCGCATCCCAGCGGGGGAGCCCGAGGGAGGCAGGCAGGGGATGGTTCTTTTGTGGCTGGTTTTCGGTTTTCCTGAGTGAGCCTGGTGTCTTGGAGCTGGTTGACTCTGCCATCCTGTTATGAAGTGGCTATTCTGGGAAAGAAACCCGGAGCAGAGGGAATCCAGAGCGAGGCGGGGAGGCCGGACCAGTGTGTGCTATTCTGGGCCCTGGAGCACAGGAAGGATATGGGGAAAGAAAGACCCACTGAGCTCCAAGGGTCGGAGGGCTAACCCTGTACTGCAAATGGAAAAAGTCTCAGAACAGAGCAGGCAGGATGGGGAGAACCAAGGGCAAAGACACGCTCTATAAATACTTTCAAAGAAACAATGCCAGGGAATGGCAGCTTTGTCATAGATGCGACGGAGGAGGGAACAGTGGCCTGGAGACACCATCAGAGGGCACATGTGTACCTTTCTCTTTAAAGAGGCTTCTCTTTCTGGACAGGGGAGGGCAGTGTCTGGTAGTGTCGGAATCATCTTTACATATACAAAAAGTGTGTAGTGGAGGAATTAAGGACTAGACAGAGACCCGTTCCCCACACTCAGAAGCATCTCTTCGACTTCCCTGTTACGATACTTAAAATTCTACTCTTAGACATGAGTGCCTTTGGGTAAATCTGCCTCCTTCCAGCACAAGCCCCATTCCTCCACCAACAGAGACCCCAAAAGGAGTAACTTATGCATCCGGGGACCCTCTCTGATTGAATTTGGGCTTGTAGAACATTGGAGAGTGATGGGAAGTGAGGTGCAAATATGTTAAAGTTGCTCAAAGTTGCACACTTAGCATGTGGTGAGTCTGTACCTGGAATGCAAGTCCTTTGGAATCTGCGTTTGTGAGAAAGACAGGCCTGGGAGGGCGGGAGCATTCCACAGACGTGGTCAGGCAAAGATGTTGACGAGGACTTGATGTGGAGGGAAGAGGAGGGTTCTTCTTTGGCAAGAGAACCAAAGTTGAGCAGAGGCACCTGGTGGCCAGCCCAGAGCAGTGGGGTGCAGAGATGGTCCTCACACGTTCAGTGAGTTTTCTCTATCCTCTCTCTCGGTGTGCGGCGTTGATTTCCATGCTCTCCCCCACATACTCATCATCCTCAGTGGTTCCATCCTTCTCAGTGGCTTAGAGATGCCGGTGAATCAGAGGCTGGATCCCCTGAGCATGTCTGCCTGTCCGTGTGCTGGTGTGAGCCCCCCGCCTGCCAGCCTCACCCCAGGAGACAGGACCACAGCGAGACAGCATGCGTCCCTGCTCGGGAGCTGTTGCATGTTGTGGGCACCAACTGCCTGCCCTCTGGCTAGGCTTGGCCCCAGACTGACCAGACCCTCAGCATGTGTGCCCTGGTCCTCTCTGTCCTGAGGAGAGAAATGACAGAAAAGGATAAAAAGGGTCTACATTTGGCCATCTGGTCCTGGTGTCCTTGAGGGACCCATTCTCAAAAAACGCACATCATCTGGGGCCGGAGGAGGACATGGATGGCTTTTCAACACCCCCTTTCCCTGCCTTCTTTTCCCGTCCTGCTGCACGTTCTGTAGACCAAATGTGGAAATCATTTTCAGGAATTGCATGTGAGCTAGGGTCTTTATTTATTTATTTTTTCTTAAATCACATTTTGCTTTTTCAAAACATGCAATCCAGTGGAAAGGACTACAGGACTACAGGACTCGTGGGCCTATAGACCCACACTGGAACCTCAGTCGCATGTCCTCCTTATGAGCCTGTGAGAATCTCTTCACTACCTCCAAGCTTTCCTTTCTCATCCACACAAGGGTGACACCAGTCCTTCCCTCGCAGTGCTACTTGAGGATGGGGAGAAGTGGCTAGAAAAGCCCTTGTCCTCTTGCCTGCCACATCTGAGGCTTTCCGTAAGTGATAGCTTAGAAATAAAAGTTACGATGAATAAGCACATTGATTTATACTAAGTATAGGCTTCTGGAGAAATGATGTCAGCGGGAACCCAGTGGAAACCCACACTCGCACTGTCTTCTTACCCACCGTTCAGCCGTGCCTATCAAAATGCAGAGTAGCCAAGTTTTTCCAAGTCAAAACAAACCACAGATTCATCACAGAAGCATTTCTAACAAAGGTGAGCACCAGGGTTGGCTCACTTTAAAATAGGAAATAGCTGGTTGCATACCTCAGAGTTCAAAAGGCTAAAAAAGACCAGGTTTTGCTTTAGAAAAGTTTCTTCTTTACTTAGTAACACACTTCCCTTTGATTTTCACAGTAGGCTGTTCTGTGTGGGAATGTGGGAGAGGAAATCTCAGCGCTGAGAAATTCAGGCTGGGAGTCGGGGCGGCCGATTGAGATTCGTATCACAGGAAGCAAACTGAAACAATAGCTTTATGATATTAGCTTCCACGCTGGGCCGAGAACAGAACACAGTCTGACGGGAACATCAGTGGAAATACCGCTTGATTGTCTTAAATCCTCTTTCAAGATGAGCCCCACAAATCACGACCAAATGAGGCTCACTTCTGCATTCAGAGGACATTAGACAACAGTAAATATACAAAATTCGTTTTTCACTATAAAATTGATTTTTGGCTTCCCCACACAAATTGATTTTGTGGTGAAATCAAATGGATTTTACATGATTGCTAGAGGTCATCGTGTAGCAAGTTTTCGAAAGAGCAACGTCAGCTTTATTATTGATGCATTGGCATGAATGAATAGATTCATTCATACTTTGCCCCACTCACCTTCCAAATCACGGCCTTTTTCGGTCCTGTTTGGAGAGGAGCTGAGAGGCAGATTCATGCCAGTATATTAACAACTGGAAGCAGCTAATGTACAGTCTCTTCCAGAGATAATGACCTTGTTCAGATCACGCCCTCGATTTAAACCAAAAAAGTCTGGTCAGTCACCAGGTGTTTGCTGACCCCAGCCCTGTGCTACGTCTTATAAAGGCTATACAAAGAGGTAAGATAGGGTAATAAGTTACGTAAAGAACAAAGGAATGACTCTTTAATGGTGGACTTTCCAGGCCCTCGGGGAGGCCAGCAAGATCAGGTAAAACTCGGCGCCTTCTGCCAAAGATGGGAGGGTCGCCCAAGCCTACTACCAGGTAATGGTAGTGGGTGGTCTACGGGCCTGGGAAAGCTGGAGTGAGAGGTCAGTTTTAAAGAGAAAGCCTCTGTGATGATACCTAAGTGGTGACTGAACCAGGAAGATCAATATAGTTTTAAGAATCGTCAAAGGACTTGTCGGAGGGGGGGACAAAGAGGGAGGAAGACCGTCTGCTGGAATAAAGATGAATCCTGACTGGCAGGGCCTTCTCACCATCTGGTCTCAGAGACCTGGTCCAGAGCACCTCCCCTGCCACCCCACTGCCCTGCCCGCTCACCCCAGACGCCCGGCTCCTGCTGCCCATGGGGCCCCGCCCCACATGGGTGGTGCCGCCTGAAGGAAATGAGCGGTGCTCCGGAAAAAGTGCTCCGAAACCTCAGCCCGCGCATATCCTGGCTGTGGGGAGTCGTCATCAAAGCCTGTTTACTGGGGCTATTTTTAGCATTAAAGAATCTTGTTGTGCTCCCCAGGCTGAGCATGCTTGGTCTTAGCACAGCGCCTCTGATTCCAACGGCCCGCCCCTCTTCTGCGGAGCCAGACCCTGACGGGTCCTGGGAAGCAAGTGACTGAGACCTAGAGCCCACAGCGATTTGGAGACCCCGCCAGGGGCTTTCGAGCATCTACTGTGGGCTCCCCTTTATTTAGCACCGAGGGTTTCTTGTGGATTGTAGTGTAACCTTATGGTGGTCTAACTTTGTCTTCCCCACTGGTCTCTAGATTCCTTGAGTGAAAAGATAGCTCTTATACCCTTCAGTATCGCTGATTTTCCCTAGGACAGGGCTGAGCACACAGGGACACTTGTTGACAGATGGCCTGACCGATGTCCTGCTTTGTGCCCAGGGCCGGGCAGACACATAGTAGGAGTATAGTAACAGCGTAGCGAATAGGTGAGTTTTCTATGTGCCGGACACGGAGTTGGAGATTAATGATGCCTTAGGGAAGACCTGATGGACCCAAGAAAGAGCAGGAGAGGAGGCAGAGAGGGTGAGAGGCATGTACCCCTGACCCCTAGGGGAAGGGTCTGCTTCCGGCCCTGTGGTTTTCACCCTCAGCCCCAAGCTGACAGTGAGCTGGACAGGTTCCTTCAGAATCCCCCAGGAGGAAAAGCAGGTGCTGCAGGAGCAAATAGTTCCATAGAGGAAAGAGGCCTTGTTGTCCCAGGGGTCCCTTGGGGCCGGCCCGCTGGCTTCCTGGTCCTCCATCCATTGTGACTTCAGCTCCAAGATGTTCTGTTTCCATTTGTGGTCCCTGAGCGCCCCTCTCTCTTCCTCCCAGAGGCCATCTGGCCAGCTGCTCTTGCCAGTTCACCACCTCCTGGAAGCAAGTGTACTGGGCATGGATGGAAACCAGTTTGGCTGGGTTGGAACTGTTAAAAACAGGAAATTTTAAGCAGAACTATTTTCCCTGGGCCTAGTTAGCCCAAATGGGGTTGTCTTGGGATTGCACCAGATTTTGATGTCAGTGTTGCCACTGAGATCAAAGAAATTGAAGAAAAAAAAAAAACCCATCTTCTCAATAGGGCAGAATTCACAGTGCTGGCCCTTGCTGTCTAGAGAAGGTGGTCACCTATCTGGTGTGATTTAATGGTGATGGAAACCTCTCCTCACCCTTCCCCAAAATAGGTCACCATCTGCCAAACAGTTGGATTTTCCCAGCATTAAGGGTCACTTGTAGGACCTTGAGTTATGGCGGTGATTCTCAACCTGTGGTCTTAGCAGCATCCACATCACCTGGGAACTTACTAGAAAAGCAGATTTTCGGCCCCCATCTGAGACCTACTGAATCAGGAACTCTGGGGGAGGGCTCATCCAAAGGCCAGCTTCGTGAGTGTGTGACCCATGCAGTTCCACAGGCTCCATGCTCAGAAGGGCCCCAGACGTGGTTAAATTTTTCAACAAGAAGCCCCACATTTCCCCACTGGGGCCCATGAGTTATGCAGTAGCCCCGGTCCCCAAAATCCTTGCTGTAGCAAGCCCTGCAGGGGATGCTGGTACACACTCAGCCGTGAAAGTACTGAGTTACATCACCATCTCTCCTAAAACTCCTGTTTAAATATGGCCGTTAGCTGAAGCACCAACCACCAACGTTGACAGTTGCCACACCGCCACCTAGAACTTGGGCTTGTCATCATCAGTTCAGCTGCCTAGTTAGTTGGCAGAAACCCTAACCAGGGATCAAGTGTGGGGATGTGTGTAGCATAAGGCCATCCCCAGATGGTCTCCCTTCCCAGAAGCTAGCTAGGGCGTGAAGAGGAAAGAATTTCCCTCCTTTGTTCCACCATCTTAGCAAAACAGAAAGGAAGTCACCAGGATACTACTCTCTGTAGCCCAACTCTTTGCTCTAAAGGCGAGCCCATCCCTGGATGGGCCCGCTCTGTTCCTCCGTGACCCTGGCACATTTGCTGATCCTGTGTCCTGAGGTGGCTGGTCCCCACTGGTGCCACTGAAGCCCTTTGGTAGAAACCTCTCCTAATTTGGATTTGTTCTTCTTGAGGAATAACAGCATATAGCCCAGAGCTTAAATTTAGGGGCTCAAGGGAAAAGAGAACCAAATAAACCCAGTGCCCTCGCAGAGAGGCCCTTGGACCTCATTTCACAGTATCCATGCATTTTTTTTTTCAAGTGGCCCAGAAATCTAATTGCGTTTTACATTCCTTAGAACAACCTCAAGTTGGAAGATGCCTTTTAGTTAAGTAAATATTAACTTTTATAAAGGACAAATGACTCTCTGATCCCCTTGTTCTGTGAGTTAAATGAGGTCTACTTGGCGTGGTGTTTGTACTGGATGAATGCAAAGTTTTATAAGTAAAAGTATGTTTGGAGTTAAATAATATGGGAAAAGCAGGGCTGAAATAAAGTCTGTAGCCTGCGAATGACAGCTCAGGGCCTGGGGCCTGAGAACTTTGTTTGGGACAAGAGCTGAGTCTCCATTTGGTCTGCTGTGTTGCAGCCAGCAGAAGTGTACTTGAAAGACTAGGGCTACTCACAGTGCTTGGTTGGGGGGTGGGTGCTTCCCCAGGTTGCCCCCCGCAAATGCTTCCCCTGCCTGCCGTGAGCGCGGTGGCCTCTTCACGTGGTTCTTGCCCCTCTGGTCCTCACGGTCTCTCTGCAGACCTTCAGCATGCCTTTGCCGGGTGATTCTCCCCAAAGCAGTGCTCTGAGATGCTGCTGCTCCAGGGTGCCGCACCCACCTCAGCAGCCCAGTTCCTGAGTCTGGGAAATGGAGCCTCACCTTTGGCCAGATGGATATCTTCTTAGTCCCGGGGAGGGAGCTTGCTCCAGGCTCTACCACCTCCATGTTTGCCCAGTGTCTGCCCAACCCATCCTGGCCCAGAAAGTTCTTTGGCTTTACAGAGTGCATGCCTGTTTTTCATGAGCCACTTCAAATGCCCTTTTGTGGAACAGATGTCTCTGACCACCCCAAAGTGACCCCCTCTACCTCTGAACCCATGAGCACTTACTGTCTACACTCCTCTTGGGTCACCCAGCTCTGTTGTCCCTGAATTTTTACTTAGGTTTGTGTCTCTGTGTGCTACACATCCCCTGTCTAGGTTCTGAGCAACTTTAGGGCAGCGACAGTATCCTAGAGGGAGCAGAAGGGAAGAAAAAAATCACAGCAACTGGTCATTTTTGGGGCATTTTAAATACATATTTAATCCTTATGACTCAAAAAGATGGAAATTATTTCCATTGGGCTGATGAGGAAACTGATGTTCAAGGAGGTCCACAGCCAAAGTCATTGCCAATTAAGAGGAATAGAACCTTGTGTCTATTTGACTCCAAAGCCCATAAATGGTTAGGAATGTATCTGCTGGATTCAGCTGCCTGAGCCCACTAACCAGCCTTTACAGTCTCAGGCAAATGACCGACTGCGTCTCCCTCAGCCTCGTCTATGAGATGAGACAAAGAATAGTACCTACCTCACAGGCACTATAGAGATGATACAGTATGTTCAGTGTGGTACCTGATGTGCAGTCATTGCTCAATGTACATGAGCGGTGAAGATTATGGTTCCTCGTACTACGGTGACTGCCGTCACATCCATGATGCCTGCTGCCATCGTTACCTCTGGTCCCAGAAGTATGCTGCCATGACAGCCTCACCGCCTGCAGAGCCCATCAGGGTGTCCTCTGTGTTGTGGTGCTTACCAAGTATCTGCTGCTTGGGCATGTGCCAGACACTTAGATCGGCGGTGTGCATTTCCGGAAAAGCCCACGTAATGCCTTTGAGGCGTCTCTAGCAGACGTTTGTCTGCCAGTCACATCTTAGTCCCACATTCACTTAAGCCATCCGCCCCCCCCCTTTCCAGTTTGCTCTGAAAATGAGTCTGAAGCTGAAGCTAACCAACAGATGGACAACTTGTACCTGAAAGCATTGGAGGGCTTCATTGCGGTGGTGACGCAAGATGGCGACATGATCTTTCTGTCAGAAAACATCAGCAAGTTCATGGGACTCACACAGGTGACATTCTTCTCTGGCTCTTTCGGAAAGTGAAAATGTTTCCAGTTCGGGGTGGAAAGAGTGGAGGATTCTGGTCACATTTATCCTGACCTCTTCCTGCCTGTGCCTATCGTGCTTCTCTCTGACCTCAGGCTACAAGCCTCAGGAACACAGTCACAGCCTCTGGGCAGCCTCTGGTGTTGGTGTAGGCCTTGCTGGTGGACAGCTCTGCTGGCTAGATCAACAGACCAACCCTTGGGAATCAAGTCTCTGTCATCAGTGACAGTCATTTGTTAGGTCTGCATGTCTGTGGACAGCATGGACTGGGACACAAAAGACCTACTTCAGTCTTCTCCCCATTTCCCAACCTAGAAGGTGGCTCAGCTGCCTCCTGGAGACTTATTCAGCAGTAGGAATAATGAAACCCAACCTTGTTTTTGAAATAGGTGGAGCTCACAGGACACAGTATCTTTGACTTCACTCATCCCTGTGACCATGAGGAGATTCGTGAGAACCTGAGTCTCAAAAGTGGTAAAGTATTCTTGCTGTGTATTTCTTTCCTTCTTACATCACCTGGAAGGGGATCTGCATTCCCTTTGTCTACAAATGTAGGGTTGATGACTAGGGTCCTAATGATCTAGAAAATAACTGGCATCCATAAAAGATCCAGCAGAGCTTGTGGCATGAGATGGAAGGCCCTAGAAGGACTTGTACTCAGAACTGTCTCCAGATGGCCCTTCACGGTGCCCCATGCCATGCTAGGAGGGTAGTCCTCTGGGTTAGGACACTGTTTCCAGCAGGTGTCACCACCTGAGAGGCCAGCATCTCTGCCAAATGGCATCACCCAAACCAGTACACTCGTCTGTGCCCAAATGTTCATGAAACCGATTGCTCTTGTCTATCATTGTGTAACAAACCACCCAAAACATGGTGGCTCAAACGATCATTTATTACCAGTCATGATTCTGTGGGTTCTGTGGGCGGTTCTTTTGTTCCATGTGATATCAGCTGGGCTGCCATTTTCTGGAGACTCTCTGAAGTGGAATGACCAGGATGGCTCCCCTGCACCTCTGGGACCTTTTGGCCAGTAGCTGGGGGCTGGGACTCAGCTGTTGGTGGGGCTGGATCTCTCTCTCACTCCCATGGAGTCCCTCTCCAGACCTCTGACACGTCCGCTCAGGGCTCCCAAAGGGCAAAAGTAGAAGGTGCCAGACTTTCCGAAGGCTGAGTCCTGAGATTGGCCCAGCGTCCCTCTGCCCCGTTCTATTGTTAGAGGGAGTTATAAGCCAGCCCCGCTCAGTGCAGGAGGGAAGTACACAAGGCCATGAATATCAGGAGGCACGCATGACTCACTGGGGACACCTTTGGAGCCTAGATACCCTGGGAGCCAAGGAATGAATCTGGTTCCCTGGTAATAAGACCCACAACAGGTAGTTTTGGTGGAGAAGAGATTGACATGATCTCATATACTGTACCCTACTGTGGTTGGGGGGGGGTATCCAGCAGATGCCGGTGGATGGGAGGGCCCACATAAACAGAAAGCACTTTGCAATCACTGTTGGTCCTGCTGCCTCCATCTCTTGTCACTGGGGACCTTCAGGCAAAGGTACAGATGAGGATATTTTCAAGGGACCGGAGCTTTGAGAGGAAGTGGGGCTCAGTGACTTTCATGGTCCCTTCTGAGCCAGAGATTCCAGCGTGGTCCTGAGCATATTGCACCCATGTCTGTCCATCACCTTTACCATCTCTCACCTGTCACCCCCATGGGGCGCATGCTTGTTGGGCCCAAATGGCCGAGGCCGCGGCACCAAGCCTGCGAGGCCGGGCTTTTGTCTGTGCACATGCTGCAGAAGCAGGTGCTTCCACCCCTGGGACAGACTGAACCCACCACGAGCGGCATGACAGCCCCCGCCCTGCCTGGAGCTCTCACCCAGCCCCTCTGCTTTCTCACCTCAAGGCCTCGGGCTCCTGGCTCCCAGAGTACACAGGCTGGAGAGCACTCCACGGGCTGTTCCGTGTCTTCTCTATGCTGCTAAGAAGTCTCATCTCTTCTGTGAGGCAGGGGTCATCAGACTTTCTGTATCTCTAAAGCATGTGCTGGAAGCCTATAAAAATCAAAGTCTCTTCCTCTCTACTCCAGAAACTCTTTGGCCCTTCGGTTCTCAGTCTGAGTTCAGCCACTGACCTAGTCTCAGTCCAACTGTGAGACCTGAACCAGGTCACTGCACTGCCCTGTTCCTCAGAATCTCTCCTTTTAGATGAATGCTATTGGACCAGGCAAAGTCTAGCACCTTCCAGCTCCCAAGTTCCACGATTCATAGCATGATTCTACTCTATTTATCTGAGTAGAACATTAGGTCTCTTGGTTCATGTGTCAAGGACTCAGGATCAAACTCTAGGAATCCATCAATCCTCATTGAAGGCGCCGGCCTGGGTGGACTCATGATCTGGAAGCAAAGGGTTAGAGTGAACACCAAGAGGAAGATAAGACCATGAGGCAGATTGTGGAAGGCTTTGAAGGCCGGGTGGAGGGCCTCGAACTTTATCCTGTAGTCAGAGGGGAGCTTTTGAAAAGTTCTTGAGCAGGGGTGGGGTAATCCGCCTGGAGCTATGTTTAAAAGATTAATCAACTGGCAAAATGGGGAGAATCCAGAGGTTAGCAAGTTAGGCCCCAAGAGTAACCCATGCCGTAGCCACCAGCAAGTCTCTAGCCCATTTACTCCCAGTGCCTGAACTAGCTGTCGGGGTAGGTCCAGACCCTAGGATACAAGAATATCTCATGATATGTAGGCCCCACCTGTGAAAATTGAAACTGGAAGGAACATCATTAAGTTTTGGAGAGATGGTTTTGTAATCATGATGGAGGAATGAGGAATGTTCTTTCTTAAAAAAAGATACACTTTCTCTCTTTCATTCTCTTATTTAGCAGGCTTTCCTCTAGAGGTGTTTGAGATAGATTCAGAGATGCCAAGGTTCATTTGACACAGCTATTTGGGGATACATCTGTCAAATAAATCATGGCCTTCTAGAGGTTTATGGAGGGGTGTGACTATTTGGGAAAAAGAAAAAAAAGGCTCTGGCTTATTCTGCGATGCTGGCCAGGAGGCAGGAGTGTACTCGGACAGGTCTCTGCTGGAGATGGTGGTGGTGGCGGGGGCAGGATTCGGGCATGAACAAGGGGGACTCGGCAGACACTTACTGCCTTCATCACTCTGTTTTATGGAAAGTGAGTGAGCAGGCATTGGGAGACCATCAGGAAGGAGGCTGTGTCATTTGTCTCAGTGATTTATTTAATTCTGGCTGAGAAATGATCTGCTCTATGTTGAGTTCACCCTCAAAGTGAACTTGCTCAAACCCAGGAGGCTTGGGCCAGTCTCCTCTCTTTGAGCCTTGACACACGTCACTTTAGGGAGAAAGCTGATGGCACAGTGTCCCGAACACAGCTGTGGTGGGTCAAAGACAGGGCACCGGAGGGTCCATGCTCATGAGGAACAGGACTGAAGACAAAACAGGGGTGTCTGAGAGACCTTTCTAATCTGAGAGGTTTATCCCCTTGAGGAGACTATGGTCTCACCCAGATTGTCCCTTGGACTTCCTGCTAGGGAACATGGGCCTGCCCCAGGAGAGATGTACCCAGATTATGGCTTCCAGGCCCTAGTTGCCTTGCCGCTGTCAAGTGAGCACTGATGACGTGCTAGATGCAGGAAAAAACAAAACAGTGAAACAGCCCTCAGGAGCTTAGACTCCATTTGGGGAAACAAGCTGGATATGGGAAAACCTTAGTTCCCAGGCCAAGATGATGCTCAGAATTCATGGCAGGCCATGGGTGCTAAGGGAGCAGATCTGTGGGAAATAATAAACCATGCATTCTCCAGAAAAATGGCACCAGGGCGCCTCTTCTGAAGAGGCGTGACCAGTCACCTGGTGCCCTCCACCCTTCCCCATGCAGGCTCTGGTTTCGGGAAGAAAAGCAAAGACATGTCCACAGAGCGGGACTTCTTCATGAGGATGAAGTGCACGGTCACCAACAGAGGCCGGACCGTCAACCTCAAGTCAGCCACCTGGAAGGTAGGNGCGCCCTCCCCCCCCCCCGCCCCAAGATGGCGCCCTTTGGCTCAGCGTCTGACCCTCCATGGCTGGTCTCCAGGTCTTGCACTGCACTGGCCAGGTGAAGGTGTACAACAACTGCCCCCCTCACAGTGGTCTCTGCACCTACAAGGAGCCCCTGCTTTCCTGCCTCATCATCATGTGCGAACCCATCCAGCACCCGTCACACATGGACATCCCCCTGGACAGCAAGACCTTCCTCAGCCGCCACAGCATGGACATGAAGTTCACCTACTGTGACGACAGGTGGGGGCCCTGGGAGCATGTGTGCCCTGGCTGGGCTCTTTCCTGCCTCTCTGTGTGTGTGTGTGTGTGTGTGTGTGTGTGTGTGTGTGTGTGTGTGTGTGGTTGTACCTGTGGGAAAGATATGGGTCTGGGCCATGGGTATTGCGTTGCTGGATATGAGTCTGTGGACATGTGTCGCTGTGTCATCCCATCAGTGCAGCTGAGGGGCTCCTGTACCATATTTGGTCATTCTCCATGGAGGCAGCATCAAGGGCTGACCTGACGGCAGAGCTTTTCTGCTGTGTAGCTCATCGTTAGCTGTTGTGGTGTGTACATAGTCCTCCACGTACACATCAGGCTCCTGAGGAAATTTCCAGGCCGCTCTCCATTCCCAGGAGACCGGCATCTAGCAGTCTCCCTCAGCACTTGCAACTCAGAGGCTGGCTGGGAGCTTTGGAGTCTGGCCTGGAAACTGCCCCACAGCGGCCTGGCTTCCACTGTTGTCTTCCATTAATGAGCTCTTCCCTCAGGCTTTGCTCCTTCTGAGTCTCCTCCATTCCAGCCACTGCTCAGCCTAATTTCGAAGGCTTTTTGATGAAGGAAGCAGGAGCTAGATTCTAACCCCCTACACTAGGCCCCCCCTAGAAATTCTCCTGTGGGAAAGTGATGTGGTTCGGAGTATCAACTCTGGTGAGATGACCTAGGCTCAAGTTCAATACGAAATGTTTGGTGTGAGTGGATATTCTCACTACAAATTGTTCTTTATTATAAAGTTGTAGAAAGAATACCTAAGATTGCTTATGTCCCTTCTCAGAATCGGCCTCCACTCGAGGCCAAGTCGAAGGACNTGAGTCCTTCCCCCCCCCCCCCCCCGTTTTGACCACCATGGTGCCAGACCCCAGGCTCTTAGAGGCAACAGGTCATTCTCTAAGCAGAAAGAAGTGCCCTAACCTCATAGGGAGAAAATGTCACATATGAAGACTTCTGTCTTCGAACTCTGACCCAGTCAGCATTGATTACAGTGCTTAATAGTGTTGTTTTTGGGATCAGGATGAAGACTAGAGATAAAGATTATCCCAAAGGCAGGCAGTAGAGAAATCCATCCCGTGTGTAAGGTCATTTCTCAGATGGAGGCCTACCGTTCAAATGAACGCTGTGAGCAGAAGACCCACTTCTGCAATGCGCACCTCTCTCTAGGCTGTCGAGGTGGCACGGGAAACCCCACTACAGAGCCCACAGGGCCGGCTCAACGATGGGGTGCCGCTGTGGATGCCTTCGCCATCCAGCCCAGAGCAGCAGGGGGACGGTGTGAGCCCCGCTGGGTGAAGCTCACCCCTCATGTGACCCCATAAGCACTTGGAAGATCCTGCAGTCTGAGAAAATAACTTATCATCTCTAGCTAATAGAAGACAGGGATTTTTTTTAAGCTTAAGACTTTGATCCTTGTTAAAGGGAAGAAAAAAAATCTCTGGAAAAAGTAATCTGAGGTGGTCCTCCATTCATTTCCTTGTTTTGAATGCATTTCGGGTCATTTCCCGGAAGCAGTGCTGCTTGGGATAGAAGAGGGGACGAAAACAGGAGGAACTGTCCCAACAGTGGGGGAAGAGGAAGCGGTCACAGAACTGGAGACCCCCACGCGGCGTGCTTGCCTCGTCTGGCTCAGGGCTTGTCAGCGGAGTCGATACTGGCGTGGAGGAACCTGTGATTTAGGGCTTTGTGACTCAGAGTGTGGAGGGCGATAATGCGTCTCAGCGCTGCTGGACACATTGCATTTTCAGCAGAATCCTGCCTTTCAAGAAACCTAATTACGTGGCCCAAACTCGGCGTTCAGTGGTGCAGGAGGGCTGAACACAGAGGCGCTTACACACACAGTGCTGGGCCTCACGGAAGTTGTGTTTAACCGATTAGCAGATTAGTTAGCAAGAGCACAGACACGGCTTAGACAGTTTATAAAGTGACTATTTTAAGTCCTTAATCCCTAAGTGCTATTTCTCTATTGCGTCGATGAAGACTGGGATCTTTCTGGTTTGGGCAGCTTGTTTTGTTTTCGCTCTTTCATTAGAATGGGGCAAGGTGTGCACACACACACGTGCACGCATGTGCCCACTCTCTGTCTCTCCCTCCCTCTCGCTCTGTCTCTCTCTCTGTCTCTTTAATACACCTTCTGAGATCAATGCTTCAAAAACCAACACTTAGCTACAGTAACTAATGGGGGGTGAGCACTTTCCATTTTCTGTTAAATCTAGGAATTCACTAGATTTGATGACATCTAACACACATTGCGGGGCGATGATTTCCCACAAGGGGATTACTCTCCCATGAGGAAAATGGAAAGAATCTGATGAAAATATAAGGCAACCGGAATCTACGAAATCACTTTTAAAGCCGGTTTAGCATTTTTTCTTCAATGTATGAAGACCACAGACATAATTATTTATTAATTATTAATTAAATTAATAAGGAGTCATGGAGAAAAGAGAAGGGAGAATGGGAGAGG
This sequence comes from Ailurus styani, assembly GCA_002007465.1. Taxonomy (NCBI): domain Eukaryota; kingdom Metazoa; phylum Chordata; class Mammalia; order Carnivora; family Ailuridae; genus Ailurus; species Ailurus styani. Next base: position 3,194,857 of record LNAC01000096.1, read on the forward strand.
GGAGGGAAATAAAACAGAAGAGAGCAAAGCAGGCTGTGGTCTGGCATCGAACTCTCAGGTTCCCAGAGTCTCTGGGAGCCAAAACAAGCAGTTCTGGAGCGTCTGGGGTTCAGAAAGCATGTGTCCTGCTCCTCTTAGTAAAGGGTCAGAGGACCGTGTTAGGTCTCATAATAACTACCCAAAACATAGGAAGCATTTTAAAAAGTAAATTCTGTGACACTTCCCGTCTGTCACAGGTCCACGTCTGTGGTTGACTGTTCTCGACAAGGGGAGCATTGTGGTGGCGAGGCAAGAGGAGGGTGTGCCGATCATCACTGTGATTGATGGGGCATTGTCTCCATTTATGACTCGCACAGAGCCCTTCTCCCTTTCCTAAAGGACTGAGCAACCAGTGAATAACCTGGTATTTACTGAGCATGTGCTATGGACCTAGTTAACCTGTGCGGGAGACTATTCTATCAAAGAAGTAAAAGGGCTTTCTCCTGATCTCCGGGAGTTTAGATATTGAGACACCGGCCACTTAATGAACCACAGTGAATGGTACAAAATAGAGCATTCCGTTCCCTGAAAAGCTGGAGAGAGGTTATTCCCAAATAGTGTAACTAAAATGGGGTGGTTCCTAAATCCGTGTGGAGGTGCCACCTAGTGGCGAAAGAGAGTCACTGTGACGGGAGCCAGGCATGGGGAGGATGGGGTTGGCTGTGTGATTCTCATTGTCCCACTGTGATTTTGTCAGTTGTAGGAACCTTCCTGTACCTGAGAAATAAATTATCCAAGCAGATAGTGTAGATAGGGTCAGTATCAGTAAGGAGAACACGGCAGCACCGTTAACAGTGAAAATTTCAGATTAACAAAGACAGGATCACGTAATCTTTACAGTTAGAGCCCCTGAAGGCAACCCCGTGTTGCCATTGGACTAAGGCGACATAGGGCACACTAAAACCAGAAGTGTAATAAATCGGGTAAGTTAAGATGCCTGTGTTTCAAATTTTATGGCTCAAATTTATGATGAATTATTTTTATTCAAAGAAGTCGGAAAGAGTACAGATAACAGAGCAGACTTGGGGATCATAAAGAGAAGGTCAGTGAAGAAAATCAGAGCCATGAGTTGTAAGATACATACACGTCCAAACACCTGGAAGGCAAGAGTTTTGAAATCTGGGAAGAAGATAGGCTAACTTCAGGCAAATTAGTAGTAAAAGATTATATAATTATATTGCACAATGAGATACATTTAACAAATTATCTTTATTGTACTTTTTTTTTAGAGGATGGGTGGCATTTTGAAAACCAGAGTGATCTTTCAGGTTAATACATGTAATTTTCTAGTTTCCTATATAATGTATTCCAAATCTTTTTGCAGACCTACATATTATGAGCCCCTCTACACACATCTCATAGGAGAAGGTATAGCGAATTTCTCTAAATTCCTGAGTTAGAAGAAACTTGAAGTGCTCTCCCTGTGCATCTGTGTCTCCTCCAAATGACAGCATTCTGAAATCAACCCAGAGTTTGAGTACATATATGAGAAATGTGTATATATTATCCTGTCTAGTCTGCTCCAAATACTCCTGGAAGAGACAGCTCTATAAATTCTCTTTGCAATTTATAACCTCTTAATTCAAAAATTATTCCTTCTACATGATCCGCTCCTCTTGCTGTAATTCAAGGCAACCTTCTGCTTCCTTGCGTGTGGGTCTCAAGGTGATTCAAGGCAGCTATGGCATTTGGTGGCACTCAGAGCAGGGTCAGTCCAGGACTGATGAGCCAGGGCAGCCTTCTTGGGTTTAAAGTACCTGTTCCACACCTGTAACACGTCACCCCCACAAGATGAGAACGGATCACCCCTGAACTACAGAGCTGGTTGTGTAGATTTCACATACCCACGTACCATGTGAGGAACACACAGGGATTAAGTGCTGTGGTTTAAAGCAAGCAAAATCTGGGTACAAGTGTATTAAAGCAGAAGGCATTGAAATCTAAGTGAGTGAGCAGTCTGGATATGATTAAGGAGAGGCCATGCCAAGGCTTATAAGAACCTATAGAAACCAGAATGAGGTGAATCAGGCTGTTCGGGAGAGGCCATCGCCAGAAGGGTGGAAGGAAAGAAAGCAGAATTTAATATAAGCACAGCTTATGAGCAAATGCATTCTCTGGAAAACAAATACGTGGTTAAAAAGTCCTTAAAACATTTATCCTCTTAAATAATTGACAATACTCTTCTAACCAACTTGTTTACTTGACTTAGCAAGTCAAGGACTTAGCAAATCCTTTACGGGTGTAGGGAGCAGGGGTAGAAACCGTGTCCCGTGTGCACCTGTGCTTCGGTGGTTTCCCGGGAAGAGGGCCGAGTCATCTTAGCTAGGCCTTTACTGGACCCCCTCTGCCCCTTGACCCAAGGGCATGGACACTGTAGCCGAGGGAACCCTTTCCTTCCTGGCACTCGGGCACAGGGAATCCATGCTGAAAAGAGCCTCTGAGCACTTAAGGGTAAAAAAAACAGTTGCTGAACGATGAGTAACTGTCCTTTTCCATGATGAAGACATCTGTAATTCTGAAGTCCAAACCCTGGAGGTCTGACCCGTGTATTTACTGAGCCCAACACTTTAAAATATAATGAGTTTTTTCCTCTATATTTTCTGTTCTCTTCCTCTTCCTTCTCTTTCTGCCTCCTACGGCTGCCCACCATTGTCTACATTCTCTCCTCACCTTGTCCTTGAGCGCTTTCTTTTTCCACTGTTCTCATTTCTGAAATCTGGTAAGTGAAGCCCTTTTACATTCCCACTTCGCAAAAACGGAACAGCCCTACTGAGTTGATTTTAAATTTAGGGGTGACCCCAGACTGATTTTTTTTCCAGTGAGTCGGGGCTCTTAATTAGAAAGGAAAAAAATATTCCCTGCCCCTGATGGAGAGAGCAGATGAGACTGTTCACAGCCCAGCTCTGCAGGGTTCTCTGGGACCCAGGGAAATGTGCAGGGAAGGCCCTTGTGTGCTGGAGGAGCCGACCCTATAAACAAGCCGGGTTCATTAGCCTCCCCACTGGCGTCTGCATGCCTGCAGATGGAGGCCAATGACCATTAGCTTCAAGTTGGGGTTTCCTGGCTTTGTGAAGTTTAACAACTCGAACGTTCTTCAATTGTGTTTGGGGTATGTGTATTTCCAAGTTTTTATAGTAGTCTGTTTAAAGGAATGAAGAAGGAGACCTTAAATATTTATTTTAGCTGACAAGATAAATGAAGGCCACTCCTGGGAAGCGAGCTGGCGATTCGGAAAGCTGGGTTTGTTTGTGCGCTTCCCAAACATGCCCATTGTGTGCCTTTGAATGCATGGCACAGTAATTAGATTTTAAAACTGGTTTATTATGAGGCTGATTGTAATAAACATTTACTTTGAACATTTTAAAGATTCTAATCTTGAAAGAAAATTTCATTGCTCCAGGGAGTGATACCATATCTTTTCCAGAACAGCCTCTCTTTGCAGGGTCTCTAGAAAATTCTAGCCCTGCCCAGGAACAGAAGCAATGTATCTGGCAGATCGGCAAGCCTGTTAACAGCCAGCTCGCTGTCAGCAGGGTCCGCTGCTACAATTCCTATTCCCAGGCTTAAGCTGGAAAGGCACTGGACCCGACAGGAAAGGCACTTGGTTGTAGGGGAGGGAGGGCCAGCACTGTTTGCCATCTCCGTGCTCTGCCCCACTCTCTACCTCGCTAAGGTGCCGCTGGGCCCCAGCCCCAGGATCAGGCTGCCAAGGAACATGTCTGTCACCGATGAGTTCAGAGATCTTTCTGCTCCGGGCTAAGTGAGGGGACAGAGCTTCCCCGTCTGAGACCAGTAGGCTGTAGCAAGTAAACCGATGAAATCTTGCTGGAAATCTCCACCAGGATGAATCAGCTGAGGCCTAAGCTGCTCAGCCCCTTTGGGCTGCCCCTTGTTTGACAAAAGCTTCACCCCCCAAGTCTCACTGAAGCAGAGAATTTTTCTCTGACCATGCCAACACCAGGCATAGCTTTCAGGATGAAGAAGGGATGGATTAAATATCTCAAGGGGTCGCACTGAGAGCTGTGTGCGTGCGTGCGTGCGTGCGCACACACACGTGCACTGACATGCATTGACACAGTTAATCACATTCTAGGAGAGAGAGTAAAGCCTTATTGCTCAGATCCCTTAGCAGTGCCAGGGAAGGCAGGGCTCTGGTTATAAATTGGGTCCTAAGATAGATCTGCCAGTCAGCCACTCAGGAATTTACCGAGTACCCATTGTAGGGAAGGCCAAAGAAGAAAGTGGTCCCTGAGTTCACGGGTTGGCAGCCTAGGATGTGGGTATTCTCTGTAACGTGGGTTTGCCCATTAGGACTTCGTGAGAAGGAGACATGACTGAGGGCTGGGGGAATGAGAGAAGGCTCCATGGAGAGGGCCAGGCCATGAGCTAGCCTTGGCTAGCCCCGACGTCATCGGGGCTTGGAGAAGAGGGGTGAAGAGAAGATGTCAAGTCTCTGCAACAAGAATGGGTTTGCTGGGTGTGTGGAACTCCAGGGGGAGCAGTCTGCGGGGGCACAGGATGTAAGACACGCAGGTTAGCCAAAGTCACACTGCATGGAAGTTGGAGACCAGATTCCGGGGGGTCCTGGAAGTTAGACGGACTGTATTTACTCTGGATCATGGTAACAATAGTGGTCGATATAGTGGTTGGTAATAGGAAAAGCTGTAGATGCTTAAATGGGATGGGGCAGGAGGGAAATAGGATTTCCATCCTATTTTAGGATGATTTATTCTGGCAGACATGCAGAGGCCCTTCAGAGCAGGGACAGAATAAGGACAGGAAACCAAGGAGCCCCTGCTTCTGCTCTCTGCTTTTGCTTTCCCCTCTGTGTCTTTAATTTCCAGTATGGATAAATGATAAGGCTGGACTCAGAAGTCATACATTCTGAAATAGAGCTCATAATCATAAGAGTATAGCATCACTTGGCTTGTGGTGGGCCAAGTAAACAAGACAATGAGCCCATTAGAAAAACTGCAAGAGACAGAAGACAGCAAAGCTTGCAAGAAATGATATTTAGGTGTGATGTGGAAAGTGGCTAATCTGGTGGTTCTTGGGTGGGGCTTCTTTAGTTTATGATTCTGGTACAGAGCAGAGTCCTCAGAGTGTTAAGTGATCCTTCATGGTTCTCCATATTTGTCTGTTTTCTGCCCACTTCCCATGAAACCAGATACGTTACTGGATGAAGAAAGGGACACTTGGGGCGGCCAAGGCCTGTCTTTTCAGAGCTGCCCATTTATCAGAGTGTAATGAGGAGGCACATTTCTCATACCTTGATTTTATATTTCTACCTCTCAGTACTTCCTGCCCAACCCCCTCTTTCCTTGAAATGGGGAGGGGCAGGTAAAGTTCCATGGAAGGCAAGCCCGATGTCCAAGAAGTACCAGAGGTCATCAGGCAGGACCTGAGGAAAAGTACTCAGAGCAGTAAAGATCAAACACGGACAGGGCAGGCTCTCCTGCCTGGGTTCCTCCTCACTCCTTACCACACAGACAGAGGCCACCTCCACACTCCTCCCCACAGAGGCCACACCATTTTCACTTTTCATTTATATCACCCAGTAGTAGCATAAGCTTGATCTGGTAATCTGGAGCCCTGGTTTTCATTCTTGTTCTGGCACTGGACGCTTGTGTGGACATCAACTGGATTGTCTGTTCTCCCTAGATCTCCCTCTTCAGCAAAAACTGGGGGTAGAGGGTACGAGAGCCCCTTCCAGGGGTTGTTGGGAGAATAGGTGTATGTGTGTATTGGAGGTGGGGGATAGGGAATCCCCTGACTCTCTAAATATGATTTCAGAAAGTGCAGGAAGAGTAGAGGTTGAGTGGAGCCACAACTGTAGGTTGACCACCATGCTTTGTTTTTTATTTTTAACTTGGATGAATGAGATGACCAGGAAGCCTGGAGTGTTTTCATCTGAATGCGTGCATTTGATTTACCTTCTGGATTTAGCTCCTTGAGCCCCTGCCCACATTCATATAGTCTCACTTCCCACAACGGTTGTTTTTTTTGTTTGTTTTGGTTTTTTAAAATTTCAGAATCACAGAACTGGTTGGTTACCACCCTGAGGAGCTGCTTGGCCGCTCAGCCTACGAGTTCTACCATGCTCTGGACTCAGAGAACATGACCAAAAGTCACCAGAACCGTAAGTTCCTGGAGCACCCTGTGTGGCTCCCTCGTATCTGTGAAATATGGCCTTACATGAGGTGTGACCAGTGAAACCAGAGAAGACCTGCTTCCCTCCTTCACAGAGCCACCATCTTGAGTGGCAGACAAAACCTGTGCCCTCAGGATGGTTAGAAATCCGAGGCCGCCACCAGCCCAAATGACAGCTTCACACAAATTAGGAAAAGGGCCCCTTCCTCTGGGGGAACACACCCATACCACGGCCCATAGCTTAGAGAGTAGAAGGTGGGCTGAATCTCAGTCTCCACATTCCATCTCCACCCAGCACCCCATGCGGCCAGCAGTTGGCACAACCCTGTGGGACAGCCCTATAGAGAACAACACAAGAGGACTCATAGTCAGCTGGGTTGTGCACTATAGAAGCAGGTATACCCGAGAAGAGGAGGCCTGGGAAAGTTCAGGAAAAGGAGAGGACAGAGCTCTTGAGTTGGACCTCGAAGGATGGGGGAGGATGAGACTCAGCAGGTGAAGGTACTAGGGCAGCAAGGTCACAGATGTGTGGAGGTAGACCTGGGTTCTCCAACAGCTCGATTGCCGGGTCAGAGAACTCAGTCAGAGGCTGTCCAGGCAAACCAGTGGTGGCACATGGACACCGTGCTTTGCAGCTTAAAAGAAAACCTGAGTTATGAAAGGATCCTGGAACAGCACTGTCCAATAGAACTCTCTGCAAGGGAGAGGTTCTGCATCGGCACAGTCCATGTGAAATGTCTAGTGCACCCGAGGAACTGAATGTTTAAAATTTTAATTTTACTTAAATTTCAGTTGCCACACTTGGCTAGTGGCTTCCCCAGGGACAGGGCAACTCTAATGCCTTCACTTGGCCATATTCCCAACGCAGCCTTCCTGTTTGTGGGAGATCCAAGACAGTCTCTTTGAATCCATGCAGCCCATCAACGTGCAAAGGACTCTGGGTCGATACCCCTATACTTGGCCCCCTGAGGGACCCAGAAATTTATAGGATTGCTCCCCAACAAAAGGAAAAGGAGAGTTGTGGGCTCGGTGGGAGCAGGTGGCTCATTTCTTTAGCCTCAGTATCTAGCATAGTGTTTGAGAAAATGTAGGCACTGAGTGAGTGAGAAACCCAAGGGCAGCGCACATAATTGGGAAAGAATGCTTCAAAATAAGTGCCAACAGTGGTGCAGACAGAGGTGCCGAGAAGATTCTAGGAGGATTAAAAATGGGTAAGGTAAGTCTAGCAAACTTGCCAGTGGCCCTGCTGGTCTTGGGCGCCTGGGATTAGCTGTGGCTTGGGGTGGCAGGGGAGAAAATGGAGATGCTGCTATTTGGCCATTGTTTCTCAATCCATTGTCTATGCTAAGGTTAGGAGAGCTGAGTTCAGAGTAGCCAACAGATTAGCAACTCCATAAACTGTATGTGAGCGCAGTTCCTATCCTCTGATGGGGTGAGATCTTGTCTTTCTAATTGGTCTTTCTGCTCTTTCCTTGTGGCTTTGGGGTCTGAGCTGACAGTATGAGAGGGCCCCTTATGATATCTCAGTGAAGTTTTTCACTATGCTGTCTGGCAAAAAACCAACCAGCCAGCCGGCCTAGATTCAGCCCCATTCAGGGACCCAGAGAACGGGGGAGGGAGGTGAAGGTCCCTTCGGGCGCCTGTGGATGGAACCCAGCCCCAGCCTGCCCCAGCTCTGAAATTGTAGGACGTCCTTCCAGCCTTCGTGCTGGGATTCCCCAGGCGCTTCTGCTACACGGTGGTTCTTGCTCCCAAAATCATCCCAACACGGAGACTCCGGCACCTGGGCCCTGGCACAGCTGACCCACGGATTCCCCTGGGCCTGACTTTCTGGGCCTTTCCTCCTTTACATATAAAATTGGGGAAAAGCCCAGCTTTTTCCCACAGCCCAGGGTGAAGTCAAAGCAGGGGACAATAGTAAAAGTTTCTGGGAATTCCTGGAGGACAGTATTCTACATTGTCTTCTGGGGTAGAGGAGCCAGGGCAGCTGCTATCAAAAGGAACAAAAATGATGACTTCTCCCTGGGCATAGAAAAATCTCCCTGGGTATTCTTAAAAATCTTGGACCCTTAAAACAGAGCTGGGATAAAAAGTTGTCTTATCAGTTTCCTGCTGACTCTGGAGGAAATATGGTGCTTTTTATTGAATCTGTACATTGAAGCATTAAAGGTAACTCACAACCCAGGGAGAAATCACAGGCTCCCTTCTTCCCATGACAGAGCCGCGCAAAGCTGCCTGGAGCTCCGCTCCGCGGCCTCGTGCCCAGCCAGCAAATCCAAATCCAGCAAGGGGAAGTCTGTGTGGGTTGGAAATTGGATTAATGCCAGCTAAAACAGAAAGCATCTATTTCTGTCTCTCCGCCTGTGTATGTGAGTGTGTGTCGTTGGGTTTGTGCAAATAGACTCACACTAATGCGGCGGAATAATTGGAGGCTGGGTCAGGTTTATACACCAGCACCCTGAGGTTCCACGTGAATGTGTGTTTTAGCCTGTAAACGTTTACTGTCGAAATGACTGGGGGAGCTCTGTCCTCAAACCAGATTTAGATAATTGAAAGCCATCATTTCCAAATGGATTAGTAATTTATACATCGTTACTGTCAGTGGGAGGAGTTGGGGGGCACTTTCTCTTTGTTGTGTGAGGACATTATGTGCTCTTAGGAAAACAAGATTAAAGGCCATAAACGGCCTATCTCTCAAGGAGCAGGCCCCTCACCAAAGTTGGCATTAATGAACAGATGGGTAGAAAGCAGGCGTAATTATACTGTACTGGCAGAACAGGTCCTCGCCTGCAATCACTAGAAATGCAGTTAAGACCTTTGCTCACTGCACTGCTTAATCAAAAAGAATAGGAGCCCTGAACTTTGTCTGCATTAAGATCCGTCTAAATAAGTTAACTCCAGGCAGTTGAAATTATGCAAGAATCGTTTCTCTGCAGCAAGGGAGCCTCGGTGGGGCACCGGGGGGGCCCCGGGGAGGACAGCAGTGATTTCTTTGGTCCAGGAGCCCACGACGATGCAGGACCACAGGCACAGCAAATCGAGGCTTCCCCATGAATGGTGGCGTGCAGGTCGTAGCCAGAGAGTGAGGGGCTGGGAGTGCTGGTGTCCTGCTCCGTTGCCCTGCGTCGTGTTAAGCAGGTCACAGTCCCTCTGGCCTTAGTTCCTTCCTGTCCAAAGAAAGTGAGCTCTATCCTCTCTGCGGCCCAGGACTGTGTTCCCAAAGACTAGACTAGGGTGATACGCCACTTTGGAAGAGGCTGTGTGGCAGCTTCTCACAAAGGAAGCATGTACTTAGCCAGCGACCTGGCCATCGCTCCCCTAGCTGCACCCACCGCGTGTGTCCATACAAAGATGTGTACACCAGTGTTTATAGCAGCGTTATTCACAATACCTAAAAAAACTGAAAACAACTTAAACATCCATCTACAGGTGAATGGATAAACCAATTATGGTACCTCCATACAATGGAATACAACTCAGCAATAAAAAGGAACAAACCCCGAATGCCTGCATCACCCCGAGGAATGTGGAAAACATGCTGAGTGAAAAGAAGCCAGACACAAAAGAGTACATACTCTTGTATGAGCCCACTTACATGCAGATGGAGAGAAGAGCACCATATAGTGACAGAAAACAGATCAGGGGGAGCCTGCGACCAGGGGTGGCCATGAGGATGAAGGGGCAGGAGGCCTACGGAATTCGGAGGTGGTGGGCTGAGGGCAAAGTGGCTTACCTTTGATTGTGGTGACAGTTCCATGTACCTTTGTCAAAACTCGGACTATGTACTTCAAGTAGTTGCATTTTTAAATTGAAGGTAAACTAAACCTCACTGAAGTTGATTTTAAAAGTGAAAACCAAAGCACGGAAGCTTAGATTGGGAGTCTTACATTTAGAGTGTGATCCTGTCCACTGTTTCCACTGAGGGGCCCTTTCAGCAAAGTACCTGGGAGTTCTCAGCCTCCGTTTCGTCAGAGGTAAAACAGGAATCATGATAGACACCTCCTGGTGTCATTGCGAATTACACGAGCTGACAGTAACACTAATCCTTGCGGACAACTTAGGTGCCAGGCAGTTCTAATCGCTTTGCAGCAATGAGTTCATCTTGAGACAGTCTCGAACACTGCAAAGCACTGCACACGAGTAAGTTACTACTTCCTGCACCTTGGAGGTAGGTGCTTGTTCAATTTTTGAAGTGGGTAAAATGTGCCCTGAAAAACATAAAGGACCACAAGCGGCATCAGTAAGAACCCAGCTGCCATCCTCAGCCTCACAAGCCTGGTGCAGGGGGAGGTGGCCCCCGAGGCTACTGGGAGAACGGAGAGCGATTCTCCATGTTACCGAGACTCTGGATACTCTCCCATGGAACCCCTCACAACGTTCTCCACAGCCCTGGGGAAGAGGGGGCTTTTCCCAAACAGCCTTCGTCCAGGACATTCCGTCAACAGTTCTGCCGCCGATCAGCCAGCCGGGCAGATTCGGCCCCCAGTGTGACCAGCTGCTGTGTGCCGGCTCGCTGGCGATGGTCGCTCTCGTCATCACTGTTACTTTTATCAGCATCAGCAGATGAGGAAACCAAAACTAAGAGGGAATGTTCTTTTCCCCAGAGCCTGCATGCTAGCAAGATTTTCTAATGCTTCCATCATGCCTCTTCCCATTCTCTGTGATTTGAGGGGTTTGGAGCTAGGATTCTGAAGAATGAATTCCCAAGGAATGAAAGTAGATGGACAGTTCGGAAAAGTACCAGAAATTCTAACATTGGGAGACTTTAAAGAGATTTATTAATTCCTGCTTAATGGGAGCAGATGAAGACTTCTGGACTGGGCAATGTGGGACACCTTCCCCGTACTTTCCCACATTAAATGTTAAGTGAGCATTTAGAATAAGCTAGAGGAGGAAAGAAGTCATGCGGAGGTCCTTGTGTCTTGGTGCCTGGTTTTGCCTGTTTTCCCGTAGGCCACCCTCCCTGTGAGGTCTCGCTCCCCAGCCTCCCTGACCTTGGGCTCGGTTTCTCCTTCCCTAGTGTGCACCAAAGGGCAGGTGGTGAGCGGCCAGTACCGGATGCTTGCAAAGCACGGCGGCTACGTGTGGCTGGAGACCCAGGGGACAGTCATCTACAACCCTCGCAACCTGCAGCCCCAGTGCATCATGTGTGTGAACTATGTCCTGAGGTGAGCATGTGAGGGCCGCAGGGCAGGCTGTGTAGGACGCCCAAGCTCCCCGGGACCGAGGGCAGCAGGCCAAGGGGGCACACACCTGCCCGACCCCGGGCACTGCGTCTGCGAGCTCTTTGTGCCAATCCTTGGGACCCAGAGGATTTTCGTGGCTGTCTCGGGGACTATAGGACAGCTGGGGTGGCCCCTTCCCAGATTTTTTTTTGGGGGGGGTCTGCATCTTTCCCCACCTATCATCTGTGTCATACCTCTGACCCATGTCAGGAGGCAGATAGGTTGTCACTTAATGAGTGTTTTCTGAATGGGGAACAAGGAAAGATACTGCTCAGGCTGTCTGGGGAGAGATGTAACAGCTTCAGTCCCTAATGCCTGGGAAGAAAGTTGGAGATGGTCACCACTAGAGTAAAACAAACCCGAAGCCCTCACCCCTGTATGTGCAGTGCATGCCCAGTATTCAGACAGCATCCCAGAGACTTCCATATCCTGAGGACACACTCGGGGTTCCTGCCTCCAGGACTCCAAAATTCACTGTGCAGTTCCTTACAAAATGCTGGCATGAGGTCCATACCCGTGTTTTTAGTCGAGAGGGTTAGCTGTCTGGTTTTTCCTATGTCTGGGGGTATTAAAGGATTTTGCTAGAAAATGTGGAAGGTCTGAAGCGCCTCTTGTCCCATCAGTGAGATCGAGAAGAACGATGTGGTATTCTCCATGGACCAGACAGAATCCCTGTTCAAGCCGCACCTGATGGCCATGGACAGCATCTTTGACAGCAGCGGGGAGGTGGCGGTGTCCGACAAGAGTAACTACCTGTTCACCAAGCTGAAGGAGGAGCCCGAGGAGCTGGCCCAGCTGGCGCCCACTGCAGGAGATGTCATTGTTTCTCTGGATTTCGGTGGGTACTGCTTAGCCAAACAGGGGCCTGCTGAACCCTCTCTCCTTATTGTAAGCGGCTTTCCTGGCTTCAGCGTTTCCTCAACCCATGCCTCTTTCTTGGTCCTGTGAGTCCTCTGTCGGCAGCCAGACTCTGCTGAGCGCCGAAGGGCCATGTGCAGATCTGGCGCAGAGTAAGAGGGTCCTGCTTCGGACTTTGCCAAGTGCTGCCCAGGTGGAGGTTGTGGGACTCTCCTGAGCAGTCAGCAGGCTCTCCAGCAGAGGGGGGCGGGGTCTGACATGAGGGAGGGGGCAGTGTGAGAGACACTCAGAGGCCACTGCCGTGTTTGCATGGAGAGGGCAGATCTCCCCCTGGGCCTTGAAGGACAGATTGCTTGTTCAGGTAGAGGGCCAGGCTGAGATAGGAGAAGTCATTCCAGAAATGTGGAGGAGAAAAGATGCTGGCCCAGGATGAAGCCCTCATATGCACTTTAAAAAAAAAAAAAATGCTGGCCTCTCCCTCTGCCCCTTCCCCCACCATGAGCATGCGCTCTAAAAAAAAATTTTAAATGTTGGCGTGTCCAGGCAGTATTTTCGGCCCTATCCCCCTCCCATGCTGGGAACACCTTTGATGTGTACCTAGGAAGCCCCTTGCTCCCAGGTTGTGGCCCCCCCCACCCTCCCGTGCCTGCCCCAGGGCTAGCAGCCCCTCCTCTTGCTCACCCTACACTGGCTTGGCCCCTCTCAAAGTGCTCTGGAGAGGCCAAGTGGGGATCCACAGCCTCAGAGCCTGAGGGCCTAGCCCCAGGCATGCTTTCAGACCCTCCTAGGACCTTCTGAGCATCCTCCGGGCTTTCTGTGCCCGGAGGTAAGCCCAGGGGCTGTGGGTGGTGACCAGCCAGGCCCTTGTCTCCACAGAGAGCCAGAGCTTTGAGGAGTCCTCACCATACAGCAACACCCTCCTGCCCCCAAGCCAGCCGTGGCCCAGAGAGCCAAGGAGCCACAGCACCCAGAGTGAGGCCGGGAGCCTGCCTGCCTTCACCGTGCCCCAAGCGGCGGCTTCCGGGAGTGCCACCCCAAGTGCCACCAGCAGCAGCAGCAGCTGCTCCACGGTGAGCACCGCGTCTTGGGGTGAGGACATGGAAAGGGTGGGCTTCTCCTTTTGGCTGCTGCAGGATGGTTGGGTAGACAGCCCGGGTAGGGCTGCGTGCTTCGCCCTCGAGTTAGCCTGGAGTGCCCTAAGGTTGCGGGGACACTTACCCACTCGCTGCTCCAGCTGCTGGCGCTTACTATCTGTGTGCACCCCCTCTAAATGCTAAGTTCCCTGAAGGTGGGAGCCGAGTGACAGCTCTGAGCCTCTTACTCCGTCCCTGGGCAGTCACCGCCCTGCTCGGGGCAGAGAGCTGTACGGTTTCCAGAACCCTGCCGGCCACGGCCTTCTTGTAAGGGGCCACTGGAGTTGAATCTGTGAGCTTAGAAATATGCTGCTCCTTTCATCTCGGACTTCAGGGGAGACCAGTGCCCTCCTCTTGACTTGGTCGTTCTCCTTCCTGGCCCCCAGCCCAGTAGCCCCGGAGACTATTACACATGCCTGAATGATGATCTGAAGATTGAAGTGATCGAGAAGCTCTTCACCATGGACACAGAGGCAAAGGACCAGGGCAGCTCCCAGGTAGATGGGCCGTGCCTGCCCACCGGTGGGGGTGAGGGCTCACACCTGTCCTCCTAGCTGCGTCCCTTTGTTGCAGAGCCCGGCGGGGGGGTGCTTGGCCAACGCCTTGGTCTTAAATGGGGGTAGTCCCCTTCTCCCACCCCTGTCCTCTGATTTGCAGGCCCAATCCAGCTCGTGCCCTCTTTCCTTTTTTTTTTTAAAGATTTTATTTATTTATTTGACACAGAGAGAGAGATTACAAGTAGGCAGAGAGAGAGGAGGGAGCAGGGAGCCCGATGCGGGCCTCGATCCCAGGACCCTGGGATCATGACCTGAGCCGAAGGCAGAGGCTTTAACGCACTGAGCCACCTAGGCACCCAATCGTGCCCTCTTTCCTGAAGCCGGGCTTTCCTGTGCTCCCAGAAAGCAAACTACCTGACCCTTTCTTAAAGAATAGGTCCAGAATTGAGAGAGGTTTATAAACAAGGAACAATTATTCTCCTCACAAACACACTCATCTTAGTGTGTTAAAATCAGTTTTATCTTAAATGCATCTTCAAAGGACATAGGACTGACAGACTTTTCATTTACACACAACTTTTCAGGAGTGTACAGAGGCAGGGTTCTTGAAAGGGCCCGGTGTTCCTGAAAAATTAAACAAACAGGGAGGGGATAGAGGTTTCACAGAGCCCCAAGGGAAAGGGTTAGGGCCCCTTTGTCTTAGTTCCAGTTCTTCTAACAAATCACCTTGCTGCTCAGCTGGTCTCTTCAGCCTGCCCCGCACAACGTCCCTACTTGAACCTGAACCTGTCCTGCTCTCTCCTCTGAACTCCTGAGGGGTCTGTTGCTCAGAACTTGATTCTGGCTGCTTCTGTCCTTCCACGGTGCCCTATAGCGAATCAGCACTCAGCTGCACACCCCACCCCCAACAGCGAGGGCATCACTTTCCGCAAAGGCTTTAGGGTACGCCCCCTCGTGCCCATCAGGACACTGGGAACTTAAGCACGCTGCCCGAGTACTTGCTGGGTGAAGGTCTGTCTCCCGGCAGGGCGGCTCTTGCCACAGATAAAGCCTGGGCTGGGGCATAGGAGGGAGAGGAGGACAGAGCTATCCCTACCTCCCCAGGAGCCACCGTGTACACCATGGGCCTCAGGGGCAGTCTCATTGAGGCCACAGGAGGTGGGGGGGGTTGGCCAGGTAGACAGGAGAGGGGAGGTTGTTTCAGGTGCGCTGCGGCAGGGTCACCAGTTGGGGAACGTGCAGGGACCACTGAGCAGAGCATGGCGATTTGGGGCATGAACCCCTGGAAAGGCTAGCGTCCCAGGCCAGGAGCCCTGCACAGTAGGTAGACAAATCTGAGTTTTCTGTTGGTGGGCCACAGGGACCAAAGGTTGTGCTAGAACAAGGGAAGGGGTGCAGGAGAGGGAGGGCAGGACAAGGGGCTGGGATAGCATTCTTGAGGCGATGCCCACCTCCCTGTGCCTTACCTCTGCCCAGACGGACTTCAGTGAGCTGGACTTGGAGACCCTGGCCCCCTACATCCCCATGGACGGTGAAGACTTCCAGCTCAGTCCCATCTGCCCCGAGGAGAGGCTGCTGCCGGAGAAGCCACAGGCCGCCCCCCCGCACTGCTTCAGCACCATGACGAACATCTTCCAGCCGCTGGCGCCCATGGCCTCCCACGGTGCCTTCTTCCTGGACAAGTATCAGCAGCAGCTGGGAAGCAAGAAGATCGAGCCTGAGCACCAGCCCATGTCCTCCATCTTCTTTGATGGCGGGAGTAAGGGGTCGCTGCCACCGTGCTGTGGCCAAACCAGCACCCCTCTCTCCTCCTTGGGTGGCAGATCCAACACCCAGTGGCCCCCTGACCCACCATTACATTTCGGGCCCACGAAGTGGCCTGCCGTGGAGCAGCACACGGAGTCCTTGGGCCCATCACCGTTGGGCACCCCCATCACCTCACCCCATCTCTCCATGTTCAAGAAAAGGTGAGTGGCCAGAGCCTGGGCTGCAGAGGCTCCCACGGCAGGGGATGGGGTGGAGCCCTGGGGCCCCAGAGGGACTCCCCACTCCTCCCCTGTGCTCTGAGAGTGGAGGCCTTGGGGGACTCACCCTGAGCGCTGGGAGGCCACGAACAGGACACATTTCTGTCAGGGCCGCGGCAGAGAGAAGAGGCCTGCTGAGGGCTTTGAACAGCACTGTCTTTTACTTCGGAGCAGGGCTCAGCAGCCGAGTCACAGATGCACACAGGCGTTTGAAGGACTCTTAGTCCTCTGCTGGAACCCTGGTTAAGAAAAGCATAAAAGATGCCCTTGCTTCTCCCCTGCCTTGCGGCTGTCCCTGGTTCCACCATGGCAGCCTCTCCGGGCTTCTCCCATCTCCCCAACAAGGCCCGGGTCAACCAGGGGGGCGCTCACTGGGCCGAGTCACGGGGTGGTTGATCTGTGACTTCTCGTGCCCAGGGCCCCACCTCCCCCACCAGTTCTGCTTCAGGGGGTGCTTGCCCATCCTTCCTGGAGAGCAGTCCAGGCAGTGCGGGGGAGAGACAGGGCAGAAGACCGAGGTCTTCAAGACCAATGTCACCGCCTGTGCAACCACAAATGAGGGGTGGCAGGCAGCTGTGGAGGGAGGTTCAGGTAACTTGAAGCAGTAGCGTCTCAAGCCCCCCCCCACCCCCGCCCCTTTGCATCTTAGAGTCAGCGCGGGCGAGTCTGAGTTCTGGAAGGGCCCTCTGAAGGAGCAGAGAACCGGGGGGCGGGGGTGGCTCCCAACTCCTTTAGGGTTCTTTCTCATGGCATTGGCAGGTCTGCAAAGGGCTTTGGGCCCCAAGGCCCAGATGTGATGAGCCCAGCCATGGTGGCCCTGGCCAAGAAGCTGAAGCGGCAGCGAGAGTATGAGGAACGAGCCTTCCAAGACCTGAGCGGGGTGAGCCCCTGCCTGGTGGTGGTGTCTGGGTTCCCTCCACAGCACATGGGGGGCAGGGGTGGAGACAGCACTGAGGGCAGAGGTCCTTTCCCAGGGGGCTGTGAGGGCCAGAGAGCAGGCTGCAGGGAGGAGTATGGAGGGGCCTGTCTGAGAGAGCCCCCCCTGCAGGCCCACCCTACGCAGGTTGAAGACCTGGTTCTCTGACCTTCTCCCCACTACCTCCAGGGGGATCCGTCAGCCAGCAGCCCTTCACATCAGGTGTGGAAAAGGGTGAAGAGCCTCAGGGGCGACGGGAACTGCCCTCTGATGGCGGACAAACTGCTGAGTGCAAACCTCCCCCATGGTAAGCAGCGAGTCCAGGCCTCCCGGGGGCTGCGGGGACAGCGCTTGCAGGGGCGCCTCTGGGTTCCTCCGCACCCCTGCCTCTCTGAGCCTCGGCGGAACAGGGCAGTGTCCCATGCACCCCCAGCCCCTTCCACTAGGCTCAGGCAGCTCTGGGCGCTGCGGCCACAGGAGCTGGGTCTAGTTCTGAGCACCTTTCGTGAAGGAAGGGGGCTCCTGGGGGCTTTGCAGCCTCTCCCCTGCCTTGGCCTGGCACTGCCCTCACTTGCTGGCTTTGGTCTTTCAGACGAGTTCCCCCAAAATCCCATGAGGGGCCTCGGACAGCCCCTGAGACACCTGCCACCGCCACCATCTGCCATGAGCCCGGGGGAGGATGGCAAGAGTGGGTTCCCCACCCAGTGTTACGCCCGTCCGTACCAGGACTACAGCCTGCCGTCGGCACCCAAGGTGTCAGGTGAGTGCAGCAGGGACCCCACTGCCGCCCCAAAGGGCAGCTGCCTTTCCCACAAGTAATACAGCTGGGGCTAGATGCCATCTTCCCCCGGGGTTTAGAAGGCACATCCGGGCTCTTTGGACCTGAGAGTCCCCAGACCCGTGCCTTCTGCTCAGTGGTTCACGGCGCCATCCTGCCTCATTCACAGAGCACGCACTGCCACGGCGGGGCCTGGAGAATTCTGGGAGGGTTAGCCCCCAGACGCCCCCTCGACCCTGGGCTGCCCGAGTCTGTTCCCATCTTAGAGACCGTATCACAAGGGTTGCTGATAACATGAATATAATCAGTGGCTTGGGGAAAACATAGCAGAAGCCCTGTTATGGAAGAGACCCTTTTTGGAGACCCGAGAGCTTTAAAAACACAGTACCAACCCTTCTTTCAGGCATGGCAAGTCGGCTGCTTGGGCCCTCCTTTGAGCCCTACCTGCTGCCTGAATTGACCAGATATGACTGTGAGGTGAATGTTCCTGTGCCAGGAAGCTCCACGCTCCTGCAAGGAGGGGACCTCCTCAGAGCCCTGGACCAGGCCACCTGAGCCAGGGCCCCCCTCCCCGGGCGGGCACCCCCTGCCAGCTTCACTCTCTACGCCTCCTTTTGCAACTAGGTATTTCTAACACCAATACACTTTTTACAAGATGTACCTACCCGGCAAAACTGCCCACGTCACCAAGTAGTGGCCTTTTTCTAAAGATGCTCACTTTAGTAGCTGTATTTTTAAGATACACCGTTTTACCTGCTGTGTTTTTATTCTGTCAATGAACGTGTTCTTAAATTTTGTAAGATTTTTCTTTCCCCAACTTCAATTACTTCTAATTTATATTATTCATGGGTCCCTCTGTCTCGCTCGCTCACACACACACAGTGTCCATACTAACGAGTTTTGTGTTACATCTGTTCTCTTGTCGGGAAAGCTTTGGCTTCGTTTAACTAAAAAAAAGGTGGTGGTGTTGCCAAAGAGAAAGTAATTTTGCTATCCAAGCTAGATTTTCCCGGCCTGTTCCTCTCAAAGCCCTTCTCCTTTCTTAAAACTAATCACCCTGTGGTAAATTTCCATCTTGTTTCTCTTCTTAAGCTGACTCTTAGCTCTAATCTTGACACAACTTTTGGGAAAGAGGAAAAATGTGAAGGGTGAACTCTAAGCATAAGTGGTTGTCTGTGAAGGTTTCCTCAAGGAGGAAAGGCTTTTCCCTCACTGTTTGGGGTTCTTCTCCTGCATTTGGTGGATTTGTTTGTTAATTATTATTCAAAAATATAACTAAGGTTTTTTTTTTAAAGAAAACTTATATCTGGGTTAAGGTGTTTATCATATATATGGGTACTTTGTAATATCTAAAAATTAGAAACGGAAATGGAATCCTGCTCATGAAATCACTTTAAGACCTTTTTTTATGAGGTGTTGCCGACACCAGACGTTCGGCATTCCCCTGGGCCTGTCCTAGCTCTGCTCAAGGTCTCTCGCTGTTGGCTTTTTGCTTTGGGGATATGCCTTGGGCGTGACAAACAATCCAAGACATGGAATCATGAAGTGTGGGAGCATTGCGAGCTGTCTTCTCATGTTCTATATGTATTATGTATGTATGTATGTATATTATTATTGCTGCCAAGAGGGTCTGATGGCATGGTATGGGGTGAGGGAGGGGCGAATCTAAGGGAGGGGAAGTGCTTTAATTTTTCTTCAGATCTTGTTGCTAGCCCTTCAAGTGCACTGAGCTATGGGACTCTAAAGGTCTTTCACATGGCACATTTGGATATTTCCAGAATTATCATGAAAGGGTTTCAGTGGGAATTCAGGAAAGAAAGAGAGGATTCAGAAATGGTACAGTGATCCAGCCCACGGTCCTCCCAGCTTACCAGCCTGGAGCACATGGAGCTGGCCTGAGAGAGGGTGCAGAAAGGGGGTGTAGCTGGTCCTGACCAGACTCGCACCCCTTCCTCAGCCTGCTGTCAGGTGGCCCTGCCAGGAGCAGCAGGCAGACTTCCTGGTTGGCCCCTAGCCTCAGGCCTTCCCCCAAGGTCTGTCACCTGAAGTGACATACAGGTAGGAAGCACTGAAAATCAAGTGTTCTCAGAGCACTTTATCACTCACTGGTTAAGAGGGACAATACCTTTTGGTTTTTAAATACCAATCACATGGAGCTCTTCTGTCCTGGGTACAATGAGGAAGTTTCTAGAAACACACACAAAAGCACAGCAGGCCAAGAATTTGGTAAAGCTGGATGGACTTATTGCCAAAAACACAGCAAAAAACTGAAGTTCAAAAGAAATCTAGGAGAAAAATGACCTGGTCGCTGCCTTGACCAAATCACACTGTAGCACCACCGCTCGACCCTACACACGGCGGCAGAACTTGAAGGGTTACTGACGTGTAAACGCTGGTGTTTGATTTCCTGTGTGTGTGTTGCCTCAGCATTAAGGACATTTTACCCTTGCAGTTTTACTAAAACACTCTGAAAAAATATTCCAAGCTTCATAATAACCTTACCTGTCAACGTAACGAGTTTATGAACATTACTGTATTGTCAAACTCCTACTGACAACGATACTATAGGGGAGCTTAACTTTATAAAGAAATGTATTTTGACACTGATATCTTATTAAAGTGTTCTGATCCAACCACTGCTGGTGGCTCTTGTTTTGGGTAGATGTGTCATGGGCTACACCCATGGAAAGCCAAGCCTCTATTACACAGTTTGCGGACAATGCACGAGGAAGGAGAGAGCAACACGAGCACAGGAATGGCTCAGCACTGGGCGCCATATTTCCACCTATTTTTCTGTCCACCGCTGGGCTTTCTCATATCCTGGTGTGTGGGTGGGTGGGGGGGGTACCCAAGGATAGAAGTCACAGTCCTGCTTTCAGAAGACTACATGAAGCAGCATGAGGGGGGGCTGGTCTCCACATCACACTCTGCACTTTGAGACGCAGGTGCGAAGGGGCAGCATGGTACCAGTGGTCAGGGAAGACCTCAGTTTGGAGACGGCAGGGCTCCAGTGGGGCCTTCCCAGGGAGAAGGTAAAAGTAGGAGGGGAAGGGCCAAGACAGCCTCAGGCAGAGACAGGGCATGGCAAAACCCTAAAATAGATATGGCTTGAGGGGTTCCCAAATTCACACTTTACTTTCCTAAATCCTGCCGTGCTTGTGAACACGCAGTTGTCTCTATAGGATCATCAGGGGCTGGGGAGAGAGCCAGCAGCAGCCTCTGCTCACAACCGTCAGGCCTGGAACCAGCCATTCCAGCACATTTCCTTTGAACACCCTGGTCCCTGCGGGAACTTTTGGCTTCTCTGTGGCCTTTGGGAAACTGAAATCAATCCCTTCACTTCTATGACCACCCAGCCAGGATCAGGAGAAGACTTTAAAGCTCTAATACTACCACACACATATACACACACCAGTCTTTTTAAATGATACTCATTTGGTGAAGTCATGATCTCTCCAAGAGCTTACCAGCTAAGAGCAGAAACAAAAGCAATTCTGAGTAATTCCCCTGTATGGGGTGGTGTGCAATGACAGAGGCCCAGAGCCCACATTTTTTTAGGTAGTCCCTGTCTCAGATACTGGGCTTCAGTGTCCCCAAGTACACTTGTACTTGGGCCAAGGACCCCCATCTTGGGTTCAGAAAGCACAAAACTAATAGATGCAAATGAACCCTCAGCTGCTTTTGGGTAGAATCCAGGTCCTGTGGGAGTTCAGAGGCAGCCACGAAAGATCAGCCTGGGCCTCAAGAGTGGAGAAACCCCCACCAGAGCTGGGAGGGAAGAAGACTGATAAGATGGGGGTGGCAGGGAAATCATTTCAAGAGCAGACAAGGAGGACAAAGGCATAAGACCAGAACAGACAGCACATGGCAGGAGACGCTGGGACTGGGGAGACAGCAGCCTGGCCACTCACAGCACAGGCCTGGAGTCAGACAGACCTGGGCTCAGGTCCTCAGTCTGCTGCTTCTAGCTGTGTAACCTCGGGGGAAGGCCCTTAATGCCTGAGAGCCTGTGTCTGCTTCCCTGGGAACCGGACACGATAAGAGTGCCTACCTCATAGGTGAAGGCTGGAGATAGAAATTTGGGAATCGACAACAGGTAAGTTGTACTTACCGCCATGAGACTGGATTAAATTACCCAGCAGAGAAGAGCAGAGTCAGAGAGTACAGTTCTAAGGTATAGCCCAGGCCATGTAAGTGCCGGTCAAAGTCAGAGGAGGAGCCCGCAAAGAGGCTGAGCAGAAGCAGCAAGTAGGAAAAATTATGACGGACCACGAAAACTAAATTGTGTGATATGGAAAGAAAAAAGATGAAGAGGAGGATGACCAATGAAACGTCAGGAGGCTCAGCGAGGCTTTTGCATCCCAAAAGCCAAGAGAAGGGGGCTGTTCCAGGAAGAAGGAACAGTTAACTGGGCCCCACTCTGGACTGAAAGGTCAGGTAAGAGGAGACAAACTTGGCTCTGGGGTTTGGCAACATGGAGATTGTTACTGACCTTGCACAATGCAGTTTGAGTAGAGAAAGCAAAGCACAGCAGCTTGAGGGGAACGGACTGAGGAATGAGCTGGGCAGAGCAGAGAGGGGATAGAGACCACAGTAACACATGGCTCCTTCAGGAAGTTTCCTTGTGAAGGGAAGCAGGGAAATGGAGTAAAGCTGGAAAAAGACAATTTTACTTTCTAATACTTGACCTTTGACTTTAGAATAATTTTAGATTTGCAGACAAGTTGCAAGAACATTATAGAGAGTTCATGCATCCAGGTCCCTCCATTGCTAACATTACTGTTAGCGATATGTACTGTGGTACATATGTCACAACTAAGGAACCAATATTGATAACATTATTATCTAAGATTTGTACTTGGTTTAATTTCCTTAGTTTTTGTCTGACGGATTTCTTTTCTGTTCCAGGATCCTATCCAAGATACCGCATTGCATGTAATTGTCATTTAGGCTTCTCTAGACTGTTATAGTTGTGGTCCATCATAAGGAGTCATTCAGACTTCCCATGTCGTTGATGACCTTGACAGTCTTGAGGAGTGTTGTTCAGATATTCTTATATAAGAGCATCCTTCAATTTGGATTTGTCACATGTTACTGTCATGGCTAGACAGAGATTATGGGTTTGGGGGGCAGGAAGACAACAAAGACCTCGTCTCATCCCATCATATCAAGGGTACATACTATCAGTGTGACTTCCCACTGTTGATGTTAAGCACCGGTTGGAAGAAGCGGTATTTGTCAGGTTTCTCTGGAAAGTTTCAGGTTTTTCTCAGGAAGTTCTATTTCAAGATGAGCTGTAACATATGGAGTGTTTATATGGTGATGGCAGAGGAGAAACTGATTAAGGCGGGCAAGAGAAGGGGTCGCTGCAGGAATAATGCCACAGATGGGGTCTAATGCAGCATGGACAGAAACCCATGTCGTTCATCATTTTAAAGGAGGGAAGGCACAGAGTAGAATAAGGCTGCAGCCTGTCAGGTGGAATTGGCAAGGGGAGGAATCTCCACAGCAACGGAGGAGGCAAGACCATTAGCGGAGAGAAGAGGAGGAGCTATCAGAGTTCTGAGGAGAGAGAAGTGTGGAATCTTCATTTTAGGAGCCCAAACAGGGTTAGTATCAGGTGCTCAGGTGAGATTTTGGTCACAAAAGGACCCATTGGCGCAGCTGTATGTTCTTCACTGACCACACTGTTCCACCCTAATGGAGGCAGAATGGATGGTCACCACATTCGGGGGCAGCTGGAACCGCATGGTAGAAGGAGATAGGAATGTTCCCAGGAGAATGACGATTATGACGGACCATGAAGACTAAACTGTGTGAGAAGGAAAGGAAAAAAGATGAAGAGGAGGATGACCACTGTAAAGTCAGGAGGCTCAGTGAACGAGAGGTTCCAATGAGGTTAGGGAGGGGTCAGAGAGGTGTGGAGAAAGGGAACCATGCAGAGAGTTACTGTCAGAGTAAAGGAAACTGAAAATGGAAATTTCCCTTATACTGACATATGACCCAGCAACACCATAAATAAATACAATAGGTATTTATCTTAAGTGAAAATTTTAGATTTACGTAACATCTGCCCACAAACATTTATGAATACTGCTGCTATAATTATCAAGAACTAGAAACAATGCAAATGTCCTTCAACAAGGGTATGGATTAAGAAGAACCAAACTACCCATCCCTACAATGGAATACCACTCAGCAATCTAAGCAAACCCGATTCACACAGCATCATGGAGGAAGTACAAAGGTATTATGCTGAGCAAAGGAGGCCAGCATCAAACAGGACAGTCTATATAATTCTTTGTATATGACATTCTGGAAAAAGCAAAAAATACAGGAACAAATAGCGAATCATTTCTTGCCTGGGGTTAGGGGTGGGAGAAGTCTGAACCAAGGGGCTGCCTGGGAGAGTTCTTTGGAGTATTAGAATTAGTCTATATCCTGTCGGTGGTAGTAGTTATGAAAATCTGTGCAGGTGCAAAATCATAGAACTGCACATCAGAATTTTACTGGATGTAAATTTAAAACTTGTAAAAAGAAAAGAAAAATTTGAGATCTCAGCAGTGGCTGAATTAACATGGGGGAGAAGGTGAGAGGAAGTGAGGGAGACTGGCTGACACAGCAGGAATCACGATGATGCTGAGTAGAGGCGCAGGAGAGGTACGAGCTGTGGACTGAAATCACTGAAGGTGGGGGGTGGGGGGTG
>LNAC01000096.1:3220380-3264424 GCA_002007465.1 Ailurus styani
ATCTAGAGGCCAAGGTTGACAGCCATGAGGAGAAAGAAGAGTCCTAGGACATGAATGGAGAAGGGGTTTGGAAGCAGCATCACAAAAGTAGGAGGACCCCTCCACCTCTAGGCCCTGCCTGATACCTGCCCGGACCAGAGAAACTGATGGCTGCAGGGAGCAGGGGCCTCAGCAGAGAGCCAGGCTCCAGTTCAAGAGGAAGGTGAAGGCACAGTCAGAGAAGAGGGGAGGATCTAGGAGGTGGCTGATGTCAGAAGGAGTTCCAGAGAGTGTGGTGGAAAGGATCTAGAGGGTAGGAGGGAAGAGAGGGAAGAGAATGATGGATGGGCGGAACCCTCTGGGGACAGGGACCGGGTGGTGCCAGATGACCTGGAATCTTTGGTTGGCCACTGGGGACTGAGGCAAAGACAGCAAAGAGAGGATACATCCCCCTGAGCATCTCTGAGAGGTTCAAGCCAGAGGGTGGGGAGCTGAGATTTTCTGCAGCCTGCAGAGGCCTTGAATGGCAGGGAGGTACCCCAGCTTCTCCACCATGCCTACAGGGCTTTCTAGGCCCTTCTTAGATCCCACAGCAGCTAGGGACCATCATAGGAATGTACTCACTGAACATAAGATGGGGTGGTTGCCTTCTAAGGCAGGTGTGAGGGCAGCCAGGAGGCCGCCCCCGCCCCTGCCGGTTTGGACCTGGGTTTTACTCTGCGGGTGGGCCCAGCACTTGCAGAAACAAAGGAAGACAGCTGTAGCGGGAGGCCCCGTTGGCTGGAAACAAACGGACATTCTCGTGTCCTTGTTAGCCTGGTTGGGGCGAGGGCAGCTGAGCATGAACACGGACAGCATTTGGGGCCCTGCTTAAAAGCCAAGGCAGAGCTCCCACTACAGATTCAAATCTGGATGAGAGAGAGGACTCAGACTGGGGTAAATGGGCCCAGATGGGTTTGGGAAACAAAGAGTGTATGGACCCACTCCTGCTGCTTCTGAAAACATGCAGACCAGGGTGGCCTTCGCCACAAAGGCCTGTTCAGTCCAGCACCCCACACACCAACACTCTTAGGGCTGTGCTCAGGCCCTGGGAGCTTAGAGTTCCACAAGATTACAGGCTAGGCAGCAAACCCAAAACATCACCTCGCTCGCTAGCACCACCGCTTCATAGAGAGAGAAACAGGAATTTGTTCACAAAAGGATGACTAAGATGCAGACAGGCTCACAACCACATCACCACGGTCGACTGGAGAAGTTGAGACAGTTTGTCTTGGAGGAAATAAGGTTTGGAGGAGCTCAAAAGCCCACCTTCAGATATCTGGAGAAAGCGTAGTGTGTAGTTTTACCGGATGGCCCCACATAATAGAACCAGGCCTGTAGGTTCAGAGATGGTTCAGCTCAATGCAAATACACTCAAGAGTAAAGTGCCCTTCTCCCTAAATGTGTCAGTGTTTGCCTTCTCAGTATAATAGGGAAATTAAGTCTGTACTCTGATCACCAAAGAAAGTTAGAGAGTAATGCCATCTAAGGATATCGGGTCAAGATTAACAAAACACAACAAAACACCTGATTTAAAGCTTGGCTCAGATCTCCGCCTGGACATCTACGGCCCCATGGAACCCAGGACAAGCAGAGGGGAGCTCTCACTGCCCCTTAAGTGTTCATCTCCTGTCTGGGCAGAAGAAAGTGCACGTTTTGTTGAATTGAGAATTTTGAAATTGTTTTCTTCATACGGATTTAGAGTGCATGGTCTCTAAGAAATCAATCAACTTGAGGAATTGTCATAGCCAAGGGGAGCCTAAGGAGACATGACAGTTAAATATAATGTGGTTTCTTGGAAGGGAGAAATGAACATTAGGTAAAAAGGAGATTTGAATAGAGGCTATACTTGAGCTAATACTAATTGTATTTGTTCATTCATTAATTGTAAGAAATAGATTATACTGATGTAAGGTAATAATTGAGAAAGTCCCCACAGGGGAAGTAGTGACTCTCTGTATTGTCTTTGCAATTTTTCCATAAGTCCAAAGCTATTCTTTAAAGAAAAAAAAAGTATTGAATTAAAAAAGGATGCCAGATAAAAACAAATAAATGCAGGTGGAAATGGAGAGCAAAGAAAAGGATAGGTAAATGAGTAATTCTAAGTGAATAGTGACTATTAAAGCAGTACTAATGAAAATATATTGTGGGGATTTAAATAATGAGCATTAATGTACGTGCAAACAATAGCATAACAATTGGGAAGAGGTAAATGGATTTTTCAGTCTTTGCATTGTTTAGGAAGTGGCAAGTGCACTAACTGATATGAGACTTTAAGAAGTCAAGGATGCATGTTGTAATCACCAGGGCAATCACTAGAAGAATCATAAGATCGTGTGTAACTAACAAACTAATAAAGCAGAGAAATTGAATCTTTAAAAAATACATGGTTATTCCAAAAGAAGACCAAAAAGTAGAGAACAATGAACATAAAGTAATTGGGACAAACTGAAAATAAGATGTTAGATTTAAATCTTAATCTATCAGTAATCACATAAAATACAGATAGGTTACATATTTCAATCAAATGAAAAATGTCAGATGGGGTTTAAAAATAAATATAAGCTTCTTACAGGATATATGATGTCTAAATAAGAATACAGAGAGAAGAACTTTAAAAGGACAAAAAAAGATATATAAACACAAAAAAACTGATGGAGCATACTAATATCAGATACGTAGACTTTAAGGAAGAAGCATTAGTAAGACACAGGGACATCTCATAATAATAAAATGTGTCAATGCAACAAAGAGATATTATAAACCTATGTTTGTATGCATCTAATGAGTCTCAGAAATACATACTACTCCAAGGAAAACCAGAAAATCTATACTCATAGTAGGGGATTTTAACACACATCTCTCAACAACTGATAGAACAAGCAGAAAATAATAAACAAGAAACAAGGAAGTGAAAGATGACTTTGTAAATATTTTCTCCCATTTACAAAGTTATATTTGATAAGGACTAATATCCAAAATATATAAAGGACACTAAAACTCAACAATTAAAAGGCAAATGATGCAATTTAAAATGGGCAAAACATTTTAGACATTTCTCCAAAGAAGACAGACAGATGATCAACGATCATATAAAAAGAAGTTCAGGGTCTTTAGTCATTAGGGAAATGCAAATGAAAACCACAATCGGATACCACATCATACACCACTAGGATGGCTAACAACTAAAAGACAATAAGGAGTTCTGGTGAGGATGTGGAGAAACTGTAACCCTCATCTGTTTCTGGTGGGAATGTACAATGGCATAGCTTTTTGGATAGCTGTCTGGCAGTTCCTGAAAAATACTAAACATAGAATTACCATATGGCCCTGAAATTCTGCTCCTATACATGCGCACGAGCGCGTGCACACACACACACACACACACACACACACACACACACACACACCCAAGGGAACTGAAAATTTTTGTGTTCACACAAAAATTTATACACAAATATTTATAGCAGCATTATCCATAACAGCCAAAAAGGAGAAACAACTGTCCAGCAGGTGATGAGAGCATAAACAAGATGTGGGATAACACAATGGAATGCTATTCAGCCATATAATGTAATCAAGTACTGATACATACTATGACATAGACAAACCTCAGAAACCTTATATGGAGCAAAAGATGCCAGACACAAAAGGCCACATATTATATGATTCCACTTATATGAAATATCCTGAATAATTAGATCCATAGATACAGAAAATAAATTAGTAGTTGCCAAGGGATGGAGGAAGGGAGGAATGGGGATGGTTTCTTTTTGGGGTGATGAAATGTCCTGAAATTAGTGGTGATGGTTGCCCAATTTTGTTAACATACGAAAAACTACTGAATTGTACACTTTATTATGGCATGTGAATTACAGCTCAATAAAAAATAGACAACAGTATAAAAGATTGAAGTACACAATTAAGAAACAGACCTCACGCCATATGTAGAACCTTGTGCCCAGTAACTACCAAAGAGACATTCTTTTAAGTGCAGATGGGGAATTTACTAAAATTGGCCATGTACTAAGCCATAGTGTTAGTACCAAGCGAATATTAATACATTTCAAAGGTTTAAAATGAGGCAGAGCATATTCTCTGACCACAGTGAAATTAAACTAGAAGTCAGTAACCAAATGGAAGTTTAAGAATCACAAAGTCTTGAATGTAAGGAATATAGAGTACTTCTAAATTGCTCATGGTTCGGGCGCCTGGGTGGCTCAGTGGGTTAAAGTCCCTGCCTTCGGCTCAGGTCATGATCCCAGCCAGGGTCCTGGGATCCAGGCCCACATCGGGCTCTCTGCTCGGCAGGGAGCCTGCTTCCTCCTCTCTCTCTGCCTGCCTCTCTGCCTACTTGTGATCTGATCTCTCTCTCTCTCTCTCTCTGTGTCAAATAAATAAATAAATAAATAAATCTTTAATATAAATAAATAAATAAATAAATTGCTCATGGTTCACAAAGATCACATTGGAAATTAGAACATATATTAAGTATTAATGAAAAGAGTGTATCAAAACTTCTGGGATTCAGTTAGAGCCATGCTTAAAGGGAAATTTATAGCCTCAAATGAATATACTAGAAAAAAAAGGATGAAAACCAGTAATATAAGTGTTTATATCAGGAACTTAGAAAGCAAATAGCAAAGTAAACCTAACAAAAAACAGAAATAGGAAAATAATATGGGAGGAAAAACAATGAACTAGAAAACAAAGGTAAAATAGAGAAAACAATGCTGAAGTTAGTTCTTTGAAAAGAATAAAATTGATAAACACCTGGCAAAATATATCGGGTGATGATATACAAATTACGAATACCCAAAAATAAAAGATTATAATATTAGAAACAACTTTATGCCATTAAACTAGATGAAACAGACTAACTTCTTGAAAAACCAAACTAAGACAGACACAATAGGAAATATGAATAATTCTATATTGATTAAAGAAAATGAATCCTTGGGCGCCTGGGTGGCTCAGTGGGTTAAAGCCTCTGCTTTCGGCTCAGGTCATGATCTCAGGGTCCTGGGATCGAGGCCCGCATCGGGCTCTCTGCTCAGCGGGGACCCTGCTTCCCCCTCTCTCTGCCTGCTTCTCTGCCTCCTTGTGATCTCTCTCCCTCTGTGAAATAAATAAAATCTTTAAAAAAAAAAAAAAAAGAAAGAAAATGAATCCTTAAGCAGAACTTTCCCACTAAGAAAACTTCAGTTTATGAAGAATAAATGAACAAGTTAAGAAGAATAAATCCTTCTTAATGAAGAATACCTTCGTTATTAAATTCTCCCACTTGGGCTCCCTGTACAGCAGGGAAGTTGGCTTCTTCCTCTCCCTCAAACCCTCCCCTCCCACTCCTGTGTGCTCTCTCACTCACTCTGTCACATAAATAAAATCTTTCAAATAAACAAATAAATAAATAAATAAATCCTCCCAAATGTTTGAGAACAATCACTCTTTCTCAAACACATTTAGCAAGTAGGAAAAGAGGGCACACTTTGAACTCATTTACGAGGCCAGCATATCCTTGATGCCAAAGCCTGACAAGCATTTAATAGGAAAGAAAACTTACAGAAGGCCGATCTCTTTCACGAACATCAATTTCAATATCTTCAACAACATATTACCCGATCAAACCCAGTAACATAGGGAAAGGAAAATGCACTATGAACAAACTGGGTTTATTAAAGGAAAACAAAGCTAATTTAATACTGAATAATTGATTGATGTAACACACCATATTAACAGAATAAAGAAAAAATCAATGTAGAAAAGATCTGATAAAATTTGAAATGCATTAGTAGGAAAAAAAAACTAAGTACACTTGGAATAGAGAATAACTCCCTCAATCTGATAAAGGATATGTATTAAAAACCTAAACGGGGTGCCTGGGTGGTTCAGTCAGTTAAACGTCTGCCTTCAGCTCAGGTCATGATCCCAGAGTCCTGGGATTGAGCCCCACATTGTGCTCCTTGCTCTGCGGTGAGCCAGCTTCTCCCCCTCCCTCTGCCTGCCACTCCCCTTGCTTGTAATCTCTCTCTAATAAATAAATTTTTTTTAAACTAAATGAACATAATATCTACTGGTAAAATTAATACTAACACTAAAAGCTTTCCCTCTGAGAGAAATAAGATAGAGATGCCAACTATCATTACTTCTATTCAACATAATGCAGAAGAACCTAGCCAGTGCAATAAAACAAGAAAAATAAATAAGTATGAGGATTAGAAAGGAAAACAACTGTCACTATTCATAGTTTACATGATTGTGTATATAGAAAAAGCAAAAGGATCTTCAGATTACTAAATTTAAATATATAAAAATCACCTGTATTTTTATATACTAACAAATGAAAATAACATTTTAAATTATGTATTCAACCAATAAAAATATAATAGCCAGGAATAGATCTAAAAGACGTAGAAGAGTGCTAAAATAAAACCTTGAAAAGTATTGTGAAAAATTAAATACCAAAATAAATGAAGGGCTATCCCATGTTCATGGATTGGAAAAGTCGATACATCTAAGATGTCAGTTCTCCTCAAATTTAGTTATATATCAAATGCAATCCCAATCAGATTACTAGAGTTTTTGTGCTTGTAGTCTGAAACATGTATTTTGAACTTTATGTAGAAATGACGAGCTGAAAGTATCCAAAACAATATTTAAGAAGAGCAAAATTGGAATGTTTATACTACTGTATACTAAAACTTATTTTAAAATCACAAAAATTGGGGCACCTGGGTTGCTCAGTTGGTTAAGTGTCTGCCTTCAGCTCAGGTCATGATACTGGGGTCCTGGGATAGAGCCCCACATCAGGCTCCCCACGCAACAGGGAGTCTGTTTCTTCCTCTTCCCCTTCCCCTTCCCCTGCTTGTGCTCACTGTCTCTCCCTCAAATAAATAACCTCTTTAAAAAAAAATAAAATCACAAAAATTGTGACAGTGTGATATTGTGTAAAATTAGACAAAATAGACCAATAAAACAGAAAGGACTGTCCAGAAATCAACCCACTTATACATGAACACTCATTCTATGAGTAGTGAGGAAAGGATGATCTTTTCAATAAATATACCCAGTCAATAGGATATCCATAGTGGGGGGAAATTATTAACTCTTACTTCACATCAAACTTAAGATTTCTAGATAGAATAGAGATCTAAATATATAAGACATGTAAAGCCTCTTTGGGGCGCCTGAGTTGGTAAGGCCTCTGACTTTTGATCTCACCTCAGGTCTTGAAAAAAAGATATATAAAGCCTCTAGAAAATAATATAGGAGACCATCTTCATGACCCCAAAGTAGGCAAGACTTCTTGAGCATGAAAAGGTAATTCACAGAACGGGAGACAGTATTTGCGAAATTTACATTTGACAAAAAAAAAACAAAAAAAAAACACGTGTCCAGGATATATAAAGAACTCAAATCGATTTGTACATAAAAAACAATGGAAAGATAACAAAAGACTCGAAGAGATACTTCACCAAAGTTTTTATGAAAAACTTTTTATGAACTTTTTATGTTTTTATGAAGTTTTATGAAAAACAAGTTTTTATGACCAAAAAATATAAAATAAAGTTCAAATGCAGTAGTCATCAGGAGAATGAAAATTAAAACCACAGTAAGAAACCACTTCCGCCCCCACAGAATGGCTAAAGTTGAAAATCTCTGTCAACACCAAGTTTTGGAGAGGACGCAAAGCAGCTGGAGCCTCAATTCGATTTACAACGCTAAACATAAGCACACTCCCTTACATCCAGCTGTTCAACTCACAGAAACACCCGAGAAATTAGTCCAGCGGTCCTACATGACAGGTATGAGAATACACATACCAGCATTATTCTCAATGGCCCCAGACTAAAAATCACCCAAATGCCTGTTACCAGCAGAGTGAACAAATAGGTTGTCCTATATTTTTAAAAATGGAATAAGCAGCCCCGATGAAAATGGGTGAGTGGCTGCCACGCAACACACAAGAACACGGATGAGTTTCATAAATGTTGAGCCTGACAAACTAGAAGCGATAGATTACGAACTATATAATTCCATGTAAAAGTCTAGGACAGGCAAAACTAACCCATGGTGTTGAGTCAGATATTGATTACCCTCGGGCAGAACAGCAGATAGTGACAAAGAGCATGGAGAGGGAGAGGGGCTCTGGGATGCTGATCATATGCTACTTCTGCCCTAGAAGGTAGTTACATAGGTATGTTCCACTTGGGAAAACTCATCTACTATATACTTAGGATTTGATAAATATTACTGGTGCAGGTTTGTGGGGAGACAGACATTCTCTATTATGGGTGGAAGTATAAATTGTAAGTATCGTTGAAAGGCAATTTGATCATACCTACACAAATTGAAATGCCATACATCTTTAGAACCAGTAATTCTACTTCTAGGATTTTTACAGTTATATTTGTACATGTGCTCAGACATACATATGCAAGGACATGCATTACGGCATTATTTTTAAGCCTAAATATGGCGGGGTGGGGGAGGGGTTGAGTAAAAGATGGGGCATCTAAATAATAGCATACCAGTGTCCAAAACAACCCAGCAACAGTTGAGCCAATCTGGCCCAGGTCTTCAAGCTTCATTCTAGGTTTGCATATGCTGGGACGTCCCTGGAAGGACACAGGAGGAGCCAGCAGTGGTGATCACCTCTATGGCTGGGCACGAGGAGGCAGAGTCACTACTGTACCTTTTGAACTGTGCATCATCTCAGCAGGTAAACACATCAGTCCAAACAGAAACAAGGTGTCCAGGAGTGACAGCACCATAGGACGCCAGAGGCGGCCAGGGTGTCAGAAGCCACCAGGTCCAACCCCTCGTTATGCCCATGATGTGACTGCAGCACCCACAGTCCCCATTCCTCCAGAACGGAAAATACGTTCTCTGGGAGTCAGACCCACCCACGCGGCACCCCCCCCACCCCCCCCACTGTGCGCAGATGAAGCTACCCGAGAGCAGCTGAAGCCCCAGCTGAAGCTCCCCAGCAGCTGAAGCAGGGGAAAAGCCCGGGTTGGGGGGAGGGGTGTGCAGGTGACAGGGTGGTGGGGAAGCCAATGCCAAGGGTCTGGGCTCGGCCTGAGGATCAGCACCGTGCGGGGGTCCCAGCAGAAGCTGGGAGTGATGGCACATTCTGGAGAGACCATCTAGTGAGAGCCAGGGGACAAAGCCGCCTTTCTTTCATGTTCTGTTGTGGTTTAAGGAAATGTAAATGTAGCATTAAAGCATATTTTTGTCCTCTGTGCCCCTTTGAAATCTAGCTTAATTTTCTTCCCAAACGGATTGTGGTATGATTGAAGTATATTGAAAGTACACAGACTGATCGGTCCTGACATACACCTACCAAAGCATCATCATGAAATGATGAATGTGCCCACCCACCTGCCCGAGTCTCCTGGGGCCCCTTACATCCCCTCCCTCCTTCCAGGCCTAACCCCAGGCAGCCACTGCTCTACATGAAGTCTGCTATTCCTCTGCCGTGTTCTGAGGCCGACGTGGTGGGAACAGGGGTGAGGCTAAGAGCGGAGGGCTCAGGCCGCAGGAATCAGGACACTGAAGGGCAAGCAGCTCTAAGGACACACCGTATCCCACCCTCACAGCAAACTTACACCTACGGCACATTCATTGCCTGTATGGACGAAGACAGGAGCACCAGAGCAGTTATGAGGCTGATCCCCAGGGTCACCTGGGTGGTGAGTGCACAGTTGGAGCTCAGTCCGCCTGGCTCCAAACCCCACACTCGCCCAGCTGCGTGCCTTCCCTCCAGGCCCTGTGGCCACGGCCAGGATTGGCTGAACTCACTGAGGTCCCTACCTGGGCCCCAGAGGTGGCCTGCCCTGTGTGCACCGAGCCCAGCTCAGTGTCCTACAGGATTCTCAGCACCCCTCCCCTCCTCAAGGAGGGAGCCAGCAGGGCCCAGGGGTAGGGAACTTGGACTTCCCAGCCAAACTGTGGCCCAGCCAATCTGAGGCTGCTGTGCCCAGGGAACCCCACCCTCTGTGGGGGCACCTCCCAGGAAATCCCCAAGCTTCAACATCTTGGAAGAGGGCCCACACTAGGGACATTTTAATGCCACCTAAAACCAACACAGCCACATACACACACACTAAACTTGCTATTTTCAGAAGAATTATGAGGTATGTGCAAGTGCTTTATTCTTTCCCTGCCTCCCCCACCCCCAACCCCTGCCTAGATCATCTGAGATCTGAGGGTGAGGCAGGGGCTGAGGGAGGTGAGGAAGTCAGGGATGGGGTACAGGGACTGAGGTGGGGGCAATGACTAAGGGAGGCCTGTAGGACATATCACTTGAGGACTTAAAAAATAGCCAGTGATTTTACATTTGCATGGGGCCGTTTTGAAACATCCACACCAAAATGGCTCTCTGGGTGGCGCAGAGAATATTCCAAGCCATCTCTGGGCCTTGGCTTCCTCAGGAAGCGTGGGGTAGAAGCTGCAGGAAGCACCTGGAAACAACACACACTTAAAGAGGGGAGGCTTCCTGGAGGAAGGGGCCCACGTCGCCAAAGCCCACAGACCTCAGTTCCTTCCGGGAGCTGTAGGGCAAGTTGGGTGGTGCGTCACACTTGATGGGACAGACTGAAGGGAAGAGACGCATCCAAATCTCCAGTGACTAGCCTTAGAGGCTGACAACTTGGGGGTGGGCAACCTGGTTCCTGACTCGGTGTCCTCTCCACAAAGGGAAGGACCCCCAGTTCCCAGAGTCCTAGGGAGGACTGTGTGGGGGTGGCAAGCCCAGTGCCTGGCACGTAGAAAGATTGTTCAGTGGTGGCCCACTGTGACCCATCAGTGCCCCTGAAACACAGGCTGCTAGACTGAGGGAAGTTTCTGGGGTCTGTGGGAACTTTGAATCAGCCTCAAAATGCTCTACCTGACCTCTCAGTTTCGGTTTCAGAATGAGTACTACAAGCAAGACATTTCCTTTATTCTGTAAGATTCCTTGACTACAGGCATCCAGGGGAGGATAGCCCCTGGTTCTACATTTGGATTCCCTATTACCTAGTCATCTGAGTTGGGGTGGCTGTGGTGGCAGAGGGACATCCTAACAGAACCCACCACTGGTCTGTCTCCTGCCCTCAGCCCCACACCCTTCTTCACTCTACTGTCCTATTAGCTGGGCATGATATGACCCAAAGCCTCCCAGCTTCCTCTTCCCAAACCAAAGAGATATCAGAGCTTTTCCCGAGTCTTTTGGCTCCCTGTGACCCCATCTGCAGTCAGCAGACCCGATCAAGAGCTGAGCAGACACACTGTCCTGGGCAAGGGAGAGGAATCCTTCAAAGCAAAGAAGAGAGGGAGGGTGGGTTAGGCTTCTGGGAGGAGGCCAGTCCCAGGCAGGACTTGGGAATGGAGGGCCAAAGGTTGGTAGAAACAAGATGGCCTCCCTACAGATAACCCTTCACTCATCAGCTCTTTTGTGTTTATGCAATAAAGCTGTGGGGGGGCCACTTGCCCCATGCCAACCACTATGGGAGTGGGGATGCAGAAATGAATGGAATAGGGCCTTTCTGTCCAGAGGTTCACAGGAGAAAGCCATGGGACCAAGTCTGTGACAAAGGTGCAGCAGTCATCAGCCCGGAAGACAGAGCACCAAAGGAGGCCCGGAGAGGCCGAGGGCTTCCATGGAAGGTGGTGCTCGCGAGGGTCTTGAAGCATGCTGAGCTGGTCAGGCACACGTTCTAGAGTTGGCTGCGTCGGTCTGCACCCAGGCTCTGCCAGTTCCTACTTCTAGGGGCTCAGTCAACTTATTAATCACTCTGTGCCTCAGTTTCCTTACTCTGTGGATGGTACCTACCTCATAATGTTGTTGAAAAGATTCAGTGAATTAATACACCTAAAGCATGTTCAGAACAATGTCAGCTCTCAGGTTCTATAAATGTATGTATCACTATTGTTGTCTTGAGGGAAAAACGGGCATTTGGCCGATGAGGAAAGGCGGAGGGAAGGTGTTCCAGGAAGAAGGAACCGCATAAACGGGACGGGGAGGTGGAAGCATGGGCTGTGGTTTGGCAAGGCTGCTACATAGGAGCATGTGCTAAAACAAAGCCAGAAAGGTAGGCCAAGGCCAGACGCTGGCAGACTGGACACCTGGACGCAGGGGGAAGTGGGGGAGGGGGGTGGCACTCAGTCCTGCAGTTGCCAGACAGCGACTTGAGGACTCTTGGGGACAACTGGATTGGGTGGTTGCGTTGGACTGGAAGAAGCCTGATGGGACATATAGAGCCCAGCTGGCAGCCCGAGCCAGAGAAAAGAGAGAAATAAAGGGTCCTACGCTAACCCACTGGCACCAAGAATGGAGAGGAGGGGAGCCACTGGGGCCAGAAGGCGACCGGATGCAGAGGAAGGTGTAGGCATGATCCAGGAAGACTGGGTCATCACAGAGCCATTCATCAGCACTAGGGAGACTGGGTAGGGTCAGGTTGGAGGGGAAGGGAGGTAGGGAAGAGAAAATGCTAGATGTTGGGCACTGATCTAGCAGCTTTCCATGAATTATTTCATTCAAACTCACACCGACCCTTTGAGAAGGGTGAGGTTACCATCCCCTTCCAGCTGAGAACCGAGGCAGAGCAATTAAAAATTATCGTCAGAGCCCTGATGTGGTTTTCAGAGCCTTGTATCCTTGTCCTTAAACCCTCTGGCCCACACTGACCTTGAAGCACCCGAGTAGAGGTGGAGTGTCTAGAGCCCAACAGAGGCCTGGGCTGGAAGCTAGGTATCCCGGGAGCCACGGGGCGATGAGCTCCTCTGCGAACATGTGAGAATAAGGAAGGAGAGGGGCAGGGCCGGATGTGGAGAGGGGCTCTGGCATGCAGGGGGCTGGGGGAAGGTGTCCAGCCAGCCAGGAAGCTCCCCAGGAGGATCCAGCTGGTGCCCCCCTCCTTCCCTCCCTGCCCAGAGAGAACATAGGTGGGTTCAGCCCTCTTCTGGGGCCTGGAACCACTGCATAACCTGAAGCCTAGGGAGGCAAGGATAGTATTACCTACTCTCCCACACCCGGGCAGGGCTCAAAGGATTAGGCTCTGCTTTTGGAGACAAAACTAAGTACTCTAGGTGGAGAGATGCCAGCCCTCCCTGGACTATTGTGAGGCCTGATTCTATCTCCCAGTCCACACACGGACAGGGCTTAAGCTCTGTTGACAAAGTGTCTCAAGGTGTTTACCTCAGCCCCAACAGTGGCTGGCCTCAGGCCCAGGTCCTGGCAGGCTGTGTCATTGGCTCAAATGAGGGGACACACACACACACACACACACACACACACACACACACACACACCCAGAAGCCACTCCCTGAGTCACCGCAATCCCAGCCAGATTCACCCAAAGCACCTGGCTCTTCCCCGGACACGCCACCAGGTATCTGACTAAAAGCTGTCGGGGGAGAAGAGCCTTGCCTAGTTCACGAATTCACATAGCTGAGTTTTAGAAATTCTGAGGGATGTTGCACGTTGTGAGTTTTCTGCAGCGCTTTCAACCCCAGAGAAAGGGAGAGGATGGGAGAAGAGGGCGAGTGAGAGCCAGGAGAGGGAGGAGCTACTCCCCACCCTTCATCCACCCCCCTCACTCTGTGTCCAATCACATAGGGCACCAACGTTTGGCCCCCAGAGCAGGGACAGAAAAGAAAGAGAAAACACCAAGAAGTGGGAAATCATAGAACGTAGAATGTGTGTCCTCAAAGGACCTTACCAATCATTCATTAGCTTAACCCTCTTGTTTACAGAGGAGAAAAGTATTTGCCCAACGGCCAGCTAGGGAAAGAATCCAAGGTCTTCGATGTTCATGCGGAGCTCTTGTCCCTGCCTCACACAGACTCCAGACAAGGACTAGAAGAGGCTAAGAAGCCTGGGAGCCTAATCCTACATCTATTCCTGGAGATACCCCAGAGCACATGCCCCTCCCTCCTCCTCAGGGCTCCGCAGCCTGTGCAGCATTGCCTGTGACTTAGTTTCCTGCCTCTCCAAGTTTTAGGGGCAACTATGGGCCCCACACGTCACCATCAGACAGCATCTGTCACAGAGACCTGGAAAGATCTTGACTGGCCGTGGTGGCTGGAGCCAGCTGGACCTGGGAATGATGCTAGCGCAATGTCTAGACAGGGTGGGCGCCTGACCCTGCAAACCACCCCCACCACCACCACTCTGCCAGCCTGCGGATGTTCTGGAAGCACCTGCCATGTGTTCAGCCCTGGCAGACCAAGGAACCACACATCTGGGCAGCTAGTTCTCCAAGTTCTTTCCTCTAAGCACAGAGGTGAATAGCCCAATGAGGGCAGTAAGAAATAAACCCAAGAGTTCTCATGCTCCTGATTTAAAACATAAAAATTTTTAAAAATATGCTCACTGTGCAAATAACAAATAGACCAAACCTTACTCCCCAGTCAAATATTGATATTTCCTTTAAATTGGGGCTAAAATATCCAGACTTGGGAAGGGAGAGACTTGTGGTTATTGGCCAAAGGCTGTACTAAGTCATATATGGCCATTAAAATTATAATTCTCAAACAAAAGTTACAGATTTAGAGTGCCTTTCTGAGCCCAAAAGTTATTTTGACATTTCGTAAAATAAATCATCAGACCAACACATCCCATTATGTTGACAACTGTATCCAAAATAGTTTTTCTATTTTTAGTATTTTTAATTGAATTATTACCATGTGATTTATATATAATTTATAATCAAACAGTATCTATTTATGTTTTTAGATTTAGGATTTTTAAACAGCCAATATAAACCTACAAGAATGGACCGGTTGTTGTAATGTACATGGCAGACAATATGGAAGGTGCCCTTTCCTGGAATTCTCCTTAACTGAATACTGTAGGATTTGTCTCCCAAGAAGCTTGTGGTCCAAATCAGGTAGACCAAGCAAAATAAAATACAGCACAGGACCCATAGCTCTAAAGTTGAATAATTCAAGTGGTATCTTTCTTCAATCATGGTCAGCAGCTCAGCCTGACATAACGATTCCCGCCCAGAATCAAATGCCACATACCCCATTTTTAATATTCTTGACCTGCCTTACCCCAAGGTATGACCATGACTGTCTCATGTGGAAGAGCTGTGCCTAGAGCCTGACTGCACCTCTTGCAAAACATGAAGCCCCAGCTTATAATTCATTGCACAAAAACTGGCATTTGTTTTATAAGGAATGCTCACTCCACTCACTTACTACTTTAAGGGGGTAGAGAACTGCCTTTCCACAAAGAGACAAGATGGCACCAGTTAGGACTCCCCATAGAGATGATACAGGCAAGGAGAGAACAGATTCCTAACATTCTGAGCTGCTCTTAAATGGCTTTGGCCAAGACATCTTCTCAAGGTGATATCGTATTTACTAGCAAGCAAATAGAGAACAATTAGAGATTGGCCTGAGTCCTGCAGAATTTGGAGCAATTGACCTTGATTTGGTAAAGCTGTATGTTAACGGAGGCCTGAGCTCAAAAATTATAACTGAGATGAGTTGACCCCAGAATAGTTTCGGGGTGGGAGGGGTAGTTACCATACAGAGAGAGCTGGTACAGCAGGTGCTTAGCTGGTCTCTGAAACAGACAAGAATTTGCTCTGAACTCTACCGCCTACTGACTTTGCCACTCTGGGCATGTAATTGACCTCTCTTTTCCTTTATAAAATGGGTAGAATACCTATCACATAGGGTGGTTTTTTTTAAGAATTTATTTATTTATTTGACAGAGAGAGACCCAGCAAGAAAGGGAACACAAGCAGGGGGAGAGGGAGAGGGAGAAGCAAGCTCCCCCGTGAACAGGGAGCCCAATGCGGGCTTGATCCCAGGACCCTGGGATCATGACCCTGAGCCGAAGACAGACGCTTAATGACTGAGCCACCCAGGCGCCCCCACAAAGGGTTGTTTTAAGGATAGAATTAATTTATATGTATAAAGAACCTAGATAGTTCCTGGCACATAGCAATCACTCAATAAATGTTATCTATTACATGGTCAACTCTATCCATCTTTCACTGGAATGCAAGTTCCAGAAGGGCAAAAATTCTCAGATGACCAGTTCACCGCTGTATTCCCAGTACTGAGAATAGGGCCTATCGCAGAGCAGGCAAGCAATCAACACTGAATTAATCTAATAGCATATTTAGGAAATCCAGTAGGATCTATTGTACCTACAGCTTTAAAAGCAATGAGAATTTAAAAATAGGCTTTAGCTCAAATTATTGTATGTAGTTTAGAGTATTGGGCTAAGTTTGAGACAATTCATTGAAGGAAGTAGAATGGCAATATCCATTGAGTTCAAAGGAGAGTGGTTAGTATTTTGAGGCCTTAAAATCTAGTTGAGCTTCTGTTTCTGGTCCGGATAGAGTGATATACACTAGCTTTATCCTCCCAGCTTCAACAACAACAAAAAACAAAAACAAAAACAGAACCAGAAAAATGGCAGGAAGAAAGAAAATTATAGTTTTCAGATATCAAGCAATGCTTAACAGGTATCCCTGAGAGATGGGAAATAAGCAAGGTGAGCCCAATTATTGCCCAAGGTTTTTCAGGGCACAGTGCAGGCTGGGGGACCAGGCAGAGCCTGGCAGAGTCTGGGAGTCTAGGGAGCCCCTGGTAGCTAGAGTTTATAGGCAGGGTAGCAGGAGAGAGCTGCACAGGGGATGGGAGAGGGAGAGATCCAAAGATCCGCCCCACCTCAGCCCTGGCTGCCAAACAGGGTACCCCCTACACAGATTCCCTCCCCCTTTCTTATGCTTCAGTCAGCTCCAGCTGCCCCACTAGGGTGTCCCCTATGCCCCGGCTATCCTGGCTTGTACCCACTTCAAGTTCAGCTGTCCTGCCAGAGCACTCTGAATGGAAAGCCCCAAGACCACCCTGCCTTATGCCCATTTTGGCTCTGACCATCCCACCAGGGTGGCCCCAGTGCAGGGTGGCCCAGGACCCCCAGCCTACACCAGCCATGGCTCCAGCCAACCAGCCGGCCAGCTAAAGTCACCAGACACACATACAGGCTACACAGGGGACAACCATACATAAGACGATTCTTTCAAGTTTAGGAGAAGTAGCAATATTGCCTGATTCATAGAAACAAATACAGAAAGTCAATCAAAACAAGGAGATAGGGATATGCTCCAAATGAAAGAACAGACAAAAATTCCAAAAAAGAACTACATGAAATGGAGATAAACAATGTTCTTGATAAAGAGTTTAAAGTAATGACCATAAAGATGCTCACTGTACTGAACAGAAGGGTGGAAGAACTCAGTGGGAATTTAATTTTTATTTTTTAAAGGCTTTTTATTTATTGACAGAGATATAGAGAGAGAGCACAAGTAGGCAGAGCAGCAGGCATAGGGAGAGAGAGAAGCAGGCTTCCTGCTGAGCAGGGAGCCCAATGTGG
This sequence comes from Ailurus styani, assembly GCA_002007465.1. Taxonomy (NCBI): domain Eukaryota; kingdom Metazoa; phylum Chordata; class Mammalia; order Carnivora; family Ailuridae; genus Ailurus; species Ailurus styani. The sequence goes on from LNAC01000096.1 coordinate 3,237,779, forward strand.
GGCTCAATCCCAGGACCCTGAGATCATGACCTGAGCCAAAGGCAGATGCTTAACAACTGAGCCACTCAGGCACCCCCTCAGTGGGAATTTTAACAAAGAGAAATTATAAGAAAACCCTAACCAGAGTTGAAGAATACGATTAATGAAATGAAAATACACTAGAGGGAATCAACAGTAGATTAGCAGATGCAGAGGAATGCAATGACATGGAACATAGGGTAACAGAAAGCATCCAAGCTAAACATCAAAAAGAAAAAAGAATTTTTAAAACTGGGAATAAGTTAAGGGACCTCTTAGGAAACATTTCATGAACAAACTTTCTCATTATAATAGGGGTCCCAGAAAGAGAAGAAAAAAGGGGACAGAAATAATATTTAAAGAAAAAGCTGAAAATGTCACCACCCTGGGAAAGGAAACAGACATCCATGCTCAGGAAACAAAAAGTTCCAAATAAGATGAACCCAAAGAAGTCCACACCACAACACATGGTAATTAAAATATCAAAAATTAAAGAGAAAGTTTTAAATGCAGCAAGAGAGAAGCAAATAGGTATAAGGAAAACCCCCATAAGCCTCTCGGTTAATTTTTCAGCAGAACTTTGCAGGCCAGAAGATAGTGGCATGACATATTCAAAATGCAGAAAGGAGAAAATCCTACAACCAAGAATATTCTATCCAGCAAAATTATCATTCGGACTAAAGGAGAGATACAGAGTTTCCAAGACAAATAAGAGTTAAAGAAGTTCATCACCACTAAATCAGCCTTGCAAGAAATGTTAAAGGGACTTCTTTAAGTGGAAAAGAAAGGGCCATAAGTAGGAAACATATGAATAAAAATATGTAGCATATGATGTCATATACATAAAATGTGGAGGCAGAGAATAGAAAGGTTCTCTTAGAATGTGTTTGAACTTAAGTGATCATCAACTTGATATAGACTGTTATGTACTTAGGATGTTATATATGAACTTCATGGTAATCATAAATACAAAACCCATAATAAAGACACACACACACACACACACACACACACACCAAAAAAAGGAAAGCCAAGCATAACTCTAATCACAAAGAAAAAGAGCAAGAGAAGAAACAGAACTACAAAACAACCAGAAAACAAGCAACAAAATGGCATTAAGTACATACCTATTAATAATTACTTTAAGTGTAAATGGTCTGAATGCTCCAATCATAAGACATAGGATAGCAGAATGGATTAAAAAAAAAAAAAGAACCATCTATACGCTGCCTACAAGAGATTCACTTCAGACTTAAAGACACAGAGTGAAAATGAAAGGCTGGAAAAGATATCCTATGCAAATGGAAGTGGAAAAAAAACATGTTAGCAATTCTTCTATCAGATAAAACAGACTTTAAAACAAACCTTGAAATAAGAGGCAAGAAAGGCATTACACAATGATAAAGGAGTCAATCCAATAAGAGAATTTAATAATTGTAAATGTCTATACACCCAACATTGGAGCACCTAAATCCATATATAAATATTAAGTGACACAAAGAAGAAATTGACAGTAGTACAATGAGACTTCAACACTTCACTTACATCAATAGATAGATCATCCAGAGAGAAAATCAATAAGGAAACTGTTTTTAAGTGACACATTAGACAAAATGGACTTAATAGGGCAATACAGAATATTCCATGCACAAACAGAATGCACATTCTTTCCAACTGCACACAGAACATTTTCTAGGACAGCTCACGTGTTAGGCCACAAAACAAATCTCAATAAATTTAAGAAGAGTTAAATTATAGCATGTATCTTTTCCAGCCACAATGGTATGAAACTAAAAATCACAAGAAAAAGCTGGAAGCACATAAATCCTGAACAACATGCTACTGAACAACCAACGGGTCAATGAAAAAAATCAAAGAGAAATTTAAAAATACCTTGAGCCAAATGAAAATGAAAACACAACAGTAACAGTCCAAAATCTTTGGAACATAGCAGAAGCAATTCTAAGAGGGAAATTCACACCAATACAGCCCTACCTCAAGAAACAAGAAAAAGATCATATAAACGATCTAACCTTACACATAAAGGAACTAGAAAAAGAACAAACGAAGTCCAAGATTAGTAGAAGGAAGGAAATAATAAAGATCAGAGCAGAAGTAAATGGCATAGAGGCTAAAAAAAACAATAGATCAATAAGACCAAAAGCCGGTTATTCGGAAAGATAAACAAAATTGATAGACTTACATCCAGACCTGTCAAGGAAAAAAAGAGGACCCAAATAAGTAAAATCAGAAACAAAAGAGGAGAAGTAGTCTCCGCCACCACAGAAATGCAACAGATTATAAAGGACTACTATGAACACCATATGCCAACAAATTGGATAACCTAAAAGAAGAAATGGATAAATTTCTAGAAACATATAATCTTTCAAAACTGAATCAGGAAGAAATAGAAAAGGTGAACAGACCAATTACTATTAACACAATTGAATCAGTAATCAAATTCCCAACAAACAGAAGTCCAGGACCAGAAGTCTTTGCAGGTGAATTCCACCAAAGATTTAAAGAAGAATTAACATCTATCCTTCCCAAACAATTCCAAAACACTGAAAAGGAAGGAATGTTTACAAGCTCATTTTATGAGGCCAACATTGCCCTGATACCAAAATCAGACAAAGACACCACCAAAAAAAGAAAACTATAGGTCAATATTCCTGATGAACATAGACATAAAAATCCTCGACCAAACATTAGCAAGCCAAATTCAACAGTACATGGGGCGCCTGGGTGGCTCAGTCATTAAACATCTGCCTTCAGCTCAGGTCATGATCTCAAAGTCTTGGGATCAAGCATGCATCAAGATCCCTGCTCAGCAGGAAGCCTGTTCCTCCCTCTCCCACCCCCCCTGCTTGTGTTCCCTCTCTCGCTCTCTCTCTCTCTGTCAAATAAATAAATAAAAATCTTTAAATTAAAAAAAATCAATAATAGGAATCATTCACCATGATCAAGTGGGATTTATTCCAGGGATACAAGGATGTTTCAATATCCACAAATCAAACATGATACACATTAAAAAATAAAGGATAAAGATCATATCATCTCAATAGATTCAGAAAGAGCACTGACAAAATTCAACATCTACTCTCTATAAAAACTCTCAACAAAATGGTTACAGAGAGAATGTAATAAATGCTACATATGACAAACCCACAGCTAACACCAGACTCAAAAATGGAGAGTTTCTTCTCTAAGATCAGGATCAAGGCAAGGATGTCTACTCTCACCACTTTTATTCAACACAATAGTGGCAGTCCTAGCCACAGTAATGAGAGAAAAAAAAGAAATACAAGATATTCAGATTGGTAAGAAAGAAGTTAGACTGTCACTATTTACAGATGACATGATCCTACCCTACACAGAAAACCCTGAAGACACCACCAAAAAAGTGATTAGAAGTAATAAATAAATTCAGTCAAGTTGAAGGATACAGTTAATATACAGAAATCTGTTGTGTTTCTATTTGCTAATAAACTATCAGGAAGAGGAAAAATAAGAAATCAATTCCATTTATAATTGAAGCAAAAAGAATAAAATATGCAGGAATAAACTTAACTAAGGAGGTGAGAGACCTATTCTCTGAATACTATAAAGCACTGATGAAAGAAATTGAAGACAACACAAATGGAAAGATATTCCATGCTCATGGACTGGAAAAATTAATGTTGCTAAAATGTCCATACTACCCAAAGCAATGTAATCCCTATCAAAATACCAATAGGATTTTTCACAGAACTAGAATACTAAAATCCATATGGAATCACCAAAGACCCTGAATAACCAAAGCAATCTTGAGGAGGAAAAAAACTCAAGGTATCGCCATTCCAGATTTCAAGATAGACTACTACAAAGCTCTAATATCAAAATCGTATGTTATAGGCACAAAAATAGACACACAATCAATGGCACAGAATAGAAAGCCCAGAAACAAACCCAAGCTTATTTAATTAATCTATGACAAAGGAGGCAAGAATATACAATGGCAAAAAGACAGGTCTTCAACAAATAGTGTTGGAAACTTGGATGGCTACCTGCAAAATAGTGAAACTGTACTGCTTCCCTATACCATACACAAAAATAAACTTAAAATGGATAAAAGACCTAAATGTAAGATCTGAAATCATAAAACTCCTAGAAGAAAACATAGGCAGGAAACCAAAGCAAAAATAAATACTGAGATTACACCAAAATAAAAAGCTTTCGCACAGTAAAGGAGACCATCAACAAAATGAAAAGGCAATCTACTGAATGGGAGAAGATACTACAAATGATATATCCAATAAGGGGTTGATATCCAAAACATATAAAGAACTTATTCAACTCCACACCAAAAAAATAAATAATCCAAATAAAAAAATGGGCAGATAAACTTAATAGACATTTTTTCAAAGAAGACAGCCAGATGGCCAATTGGCCAGACACATGAAAAGATGCTTACTATCACTAATCATCAAGGAAATGCAAATCAAAACTACAATGAGATATCACTTTATACCTATCAGAATTGCTAGAATCAAAAAGACAAGAAAGAACAAGTAGTGGTGAGGATGTAGAGGAAAAGGAACCCTCATGCACTGTTGATGGGAATGTCAACTGATGTTGCCACTGTGGAAAACAGTATGGAGCTTCCTCAAATAAAACAGAAATAGCAAGTGACCCAGTAATTCCACTACTAGGTATTTGCCCAAAGAAAACAACACTGATTTGGAAAGATTTATGGACCACTATGTTTATTGCAGCATTATTTACAATAGTCAAGATATGAAAGCAGTCCAAATGTCCATCAGTATATGAATGGATGAGGATTTGGGGTGTGTGTTTGTACAGACATATATAATGGAATATTACTCAGCCATAAAAAAGGATGAGAACTTGCCTTTGCAACAACATGGATGGACATCAAGGGTATTATGCTAAGTGAAGTAAGTCAGAGCAAGACAAATACCATATGATTCCACTTTTATGTGGAATCTAAAAGATGAAACAAAAGCAGAAAGAGACCCATACACAGAGAACAAACTGATAGTTGCCAAAGAGATAGGTGCAGGTACAGGCAAAATGAGTAAATAGGTGTGGGAGATATAGACTTCCAGTTATGGAATGATTAAGTCACGGAGATGAAAGATACAGCATATGGAATACAATTAATGGTATTATAATAGTGTTAATGGTGACAGATGGTAGCTAACACTTGTGGTGAGCATAGCATGATGTAGACTTGTCAAATCACTAGGTCATACACATGAAACCAATGTAATCTTGTATGCCAACTGTACTTCAATAAAAGAGGTCTGTTGTGTTTCCATATCCTAATAACAAACTAGCAGAAAGAGAAATTAATAATCTTGTTTACAATTGCATTGAAAAAATACAATGTCTAGGAATAAATTTACGTAAGCTAGGAGGTTAAACACCAGTACTCTGAAAACTGTAGGACAGTGATGAAAGAAACTGAAGATGATATAAATAAATGGAAAGATATTCCATGGTCATGGAATAACATTGCTAAAATGTCCATATACCCAAAGCAATCTATAGATTTAATGCAATCCCTACCGAAATATCAATAGCACTTTCCACATAACAAATAATCCTAAAATTTTTTGGAAACACAAAAGCCCCAAATAACCTCAAAATAATCTTAAGAAGAACACAGCTGGAGGTATCATGGACTCTGATTTTAAACTATACTCAAAACTACAGTAATCCAAATAGTATGATGCTGACACAAAAATAGAAATGTAGATTGGGGCACCTTGGTGGCTCAGTGGGTTAAGCCTCCACCTTCGGCTCAGGTCATGATCTCAGGGTCCTGGGATAGAGACCCTCATCAGGCTCTCTGCTCAGTAGAGACCCTGTTTCCCCTCTCTCTCTGCCTGACCCTCTGCCTTTGTGATCTCTGTCAAATAAATAAATAAAATCTTAAAAAAAAAATAGAAATGTAGATCAATGAAACAGAATAGAAAGCCCAGAAATAAACCCACGCTTCCAGGGTCAATTACTCTAGGAAAAAGGAAGCAGGAGTATACAATGGGGAAAAAAGACCATCTCTTCAATAATTGGTGTTGGAAAAACTGGGTAGGTACATGCAAAAGAATGGATCAGGACAACTTTCTCATACCATATATGAAAATAAACTCAAAATGGATTAAAGACCTAAATGTAAGATCTGAAACCATAAATCTCCTCAAAGAAAATAGGCAGTAAACTCTTAGGTGTTGATCTCAGCAATTAACTTTTTTTTTTTTTTTTAAGATTTTATTTATTCATTTGACACACAGAGAGAGATTACAAGTAGGCAGAGAGGCAGGCAGAGAGAGAGGAGAGAGGAGGAAGCAGGCTCCCTGCTGAGCAGAGAGCCCGATGCGGGCCTCGATCCCAGGACCCTGGGATCATGACCTGAGCCGAAGGCAGCGGCTTTAACCCACTGAGCCACCCAGGCGCCCTCAGCAATTAACTTTTTGGATCTATCTCCTTAGGCAAGGGCAAAAGCAAAAATAAACAAACAGAACTATATCAAACTAAAAAGCTTTTTGTACAATGAAGGAAACCATCAATGAAGTGAAAAGGCAACTTACTGAATGGAAGAAGATATTTTCAAATGATACCTCCAATAAGAAGTTAATATACAAAATATATAAAGAACTCATATAATTCAACACCAAAAAATCACAAATTTATTTTTTAAATGGCCAGAGAACCTGAACAGACATTATTCCAAAGAAGACATACAGATGATGAATAGACATGAAAAGATGTTCAATATCACTAATCAGCAGAGAAATGCAAATCAAACCGACAATGAGATACCACCATACACTGTCGGTATGGCTAGTATCAAAAAGACAAGAAATAGCAGGGGTTGGTGAGGATGAGGAGTAAAGGAAATCTTTGTGCTCTGTTGGTAGGAATGTAAATTGGTATAGCCACTATGGAAAACAGTATGCCTCTTCCTCAAAAAATTAAAAAGAGAACTACCATATGATCCAGTAATTTCACTTCTGGGTATTCATCCAAAGTGAAAACACCAATTTGAAAAGATATAGGCATGCCTATGTTCCCTGCAGCTTTATTTACAATAGTCGAGGTATGGAAGTAATTTAAGTTGTCCCCTCGACAGATGAATGGAGAAAGATTAGCTATATAGATATACACAATCAAATATTACTCAGCCATCAAAAAAAATAAAATAAAATCTTGCCATCTGCAATAACATGGATGGACATCAAGGGTATTATGCTAAGTGAAGTAAGTCAGAGAAAGACAAATACCATATGATTTCACTTATATGGGGTAATCATAAAAAAACAAAACAAATGAGCAAAACAGAAACAGACTCACAGAGATAACACAATGGTGGATGCCAGAGGGGAGGATGGGAGAGGGACGGGCAAAATAGGTGAAAGGGATTAAGAGATACAAATATCAAGTTATAAAATATATGAGTCATGGGGATGTGAAGTACAATGTCAGAAATACAGTCAATACTAGTGTAATAAGTATGTATGGTGGCAGATGGTAACTAGATATTATTCCATAACATATATAAATGTGGAATCAGTAGGTTATACACCTGAAACTAACATAACATTGTCTCAATTATACTTCAGTTTGAAAAAGTAAAACATGAGACAAGTTTTCAGACTATCACTATTTCTATTCATTGCACTGGAGGTACTAAACTAAACAAGTACATAAGTCAGCAAGGACTAGAAAGCAAGAAACCAGTATTATTAACAGGTGATGTAACAGAGTACATGCAAAAGTCCAAAGGTATCTACAGGTACATTATCACAGTTAATAAGTGAATTGGTCAAGATTGCTGCTCCAGAGTCGACAAACAAGTTTCAGCTATATTTCTATATAGAAGCAAGAAACAGAAAATAAAAATTTTTAAATACCATTTACAGTAGCAAGAAAAAATATGAAATATCTAGGGCTTAACAAAAGTTCTGTAAGAACTCCACAAAGTATAAAATAGTGAGAAAAAGTAAAGATGAAAACAAATGAAACGTTTTACCACGTTCGTGGGTTTGAAGACAGTATTTCAGAGATATGATTTCTCCCCATGTTGATCTATAGATTCAATGAAATCCCAATCAAAATCCCCACAATCTTGTAGCAAGTGCAGACAAGGCTTTCTAGAAGTTTGGTTGTATGTGGGTAGGGGGGTGGAATAGGTCAGGGGACGAAGGAAAGATTTTTCTTTAAGATAGGAGAAAAGTTTAAATGCTTACCAAAGTGAGACACGATTGATGATTCATACGAGAGATAAGATCCAAGCAAAGTGGAATGGGTGACTTTAGAAAGAAAAGGGAATTTTTAAGAACAGAAAGACAAGAAGAACAGGTGGGTGTAAATACAGGTTGGTTTGTAGTCGAAGCGAGTTCCCAACTGATAGCTCCAATTTTCTTAGCAATATAAGAGATACTGAAGAGTGAAACGGAATTTGACAAAAATAAATGGTTTTAAAGTAGTCCTTGTGGGATGTGAGAAAATGAGCTGACGAGAGAAGCAGAGTACGATTGCCGAGCCATCCCAAGAGTCTGTTTGAGACTGGAAAGTGTGAAAGTACAAAGACAGCGGACCGGAAAATGCGCAGGTGGTATTTTAGGACCAGGGCCAGAGTGGCCCTGAAGCAACAGGTGGCAGTGTCTAAGCTGGATAAACAGGACATGAAGGATGGGGGTGCTGGTGAGCCGAGAGATAGGAAAGGGATCAGTGGAAAGTGGATGTCCCAAAGAAAATCCTGTCTTTTCATCTTTCTCCTCTAATTCTGTCCCTTTTCTCACTATCTTCCTCGGAGGCGATGGGGATCTAGAGATGCTGAAGCCCCCCAGGGACGCAGCCAGGAGCAGAAAGGTCACCTCAGGAACGCTGGTCCTATCAGTTAGGACCCAGGAACAAATTGCAGCTTATTGGCTTATTCAGAACAAGCCGAAGGACCACTGAGGATCCAGATTCTCTCCATCTCTCCACTACCTTGTTCTCAGATGATCTTCCTTGTGGTTCCAAGAGACCACGTCTTGGTCAACTCTGTATTCGCAGTGCCTAACACATAGTAGGTTCTCCAAATGTTCTTGTGGAAGGAATAAATGGGTTCATGTCATGGTTTTTCATAGACTTAGAAGTCCAATCGGCCTGACAAAGTAAGGATTTTAATACCAGACATGGTTAATATCCTCAGAAACCCCTGGACACCAAGATGATGGACATCCTCAGAGAGCTGTCTATACGCAGGCACACCACTGTCCTGTGGCCAGCGTCACAATGGGGCTTCAGAAAGAGCCAAATTAGTGGCTTTAAGTAGATTTTCTCCAACTCTGAGCTCCTTCCTGTTATGAAGGCCCCTTGTGCACCATCCCCAGCCCTTGGCTCCCTGGCATGGCACCCTCCACTCGTGTCCTGGAACAGAAGTATTACGTATGTCATCATCTGCTCACACCTGTCTGCCCACCTGGACCAAAGGTCTCCAGAGCCCAGAGGCTGCAGCTTGTACATCACTTCTTACCACACACCTTATTAACCTCTGCACTTGAGTTTGGACTCCATGACTACCTCCAAGGTGACCATAAGCAAAGCTTCTCTGAGGTCAAATCTCATAATTTATAAAATGTTCCCTATGGTCCCATCCAGCTCACAACTCTCTGGTTCTTTTCAACTGGTTTTTGTGGCCCTTTCAAAGATATAATGAAAAACAGAAAGCAGGATTGCCAAACAGCTTAACAGCCATAGCTGATGGAAGAGATTACAGAAAAAACTCAAAAAGAATCCAATGAACGACCGATGGTGAGCAAGGGAAGAAGTACCAGAGGTGGGGGAGTGGGCTCAAACCAAGGTGATAAAGGTCCTTAGCCTGGCAACTCCATGGACATTGTCTGCAGAAACCAGAAAACTGTGAGGGCCACCAAACCTTCCCGAAACTGGAACTCCAAGTACAGGGCTGTGAAACTGGGCCAGTAGGGATGCACCCTGGACAAGGGGCTTGTCCTTTCAACTCCCTAGCAGGCCAATTTAAATTTAATCTGACCCACATGTAACTTAAGATTTGTTAATAAGCACATTACAGGAAGGAAAAATAGGTGAGATTAATTTTCACATTTTAGTTAACTTAATTTATCAAAAATACTGAAGACTTATTACATGTTGAAATGACACACTATTACCCAGGTACTTCACATTTTTTCTACTAAGTCTAACATTTAGTGTGTATTTTATATTTACCCTCTCTTCATACTAGCCACATACCAAGTGCTCAATAGCCGTGTGGATAACCCATGTCTATCTACATGATATGGAATTCAAGATGCCAGAGTTCGGTCATATATTAAATGCCAGGCTCGGTTATAGACTGAGTTTCTCTCTTTCTCACAAAGTTGACATTCCTGCATAAGACATAGCACATGAAAATATTTCCTTTTAAGTTTACTTCAGATGGTGACAGGTACTGTGAAAAACAGGAAAAAGGGTAACTTGACAGAAAGCATCTGAAGGGGAAAAGGAAGAAGTGACTTCAGATAAAAAAACGGGCCAAGGGTCAGAAGGTGAAATTTGAGTCCAGATCTGAGAAACAAGAAGCAGCCAGTGGAGTAAAGACCTGAGGGTGAGACATTCCAAGCCAAAGAGTCAGTGCAAATGCCCTGGTGTCAGGATAAGCTTGTCTGGACTTGCACAGCAGAAAGAAGGCCAGTGTGGCAAGAATGTGGGAGTGAGGGGGGAAAGTGATAAGGGAGAAGTCAGAGAGGCAGGCAGCTAGCTACTAGACTGTGTAGAGCAGTAGCTCTCAATTCTGGCTGCAATAGAGAACCAGCTCTACTGCTTCTAGAAAATACTCATGCCCATGGGGTGCCTGGATGGCTCAGTCACTTGAGCCTCCAGATCTTGGTTTGGGCTCAAGGCGTGAGCTCATGGGTCGCAGGAGCAGGATCGAGCCCTGTGTCCGTTCTGTGCTCAGCGGGAAGTCTGCTGGAAAATTCTCTCCCTCTGCCTTTCCCCCACAGCACATGCACACGTGCACCTCTAAAATAAAGAAAACTTAAAAAAAAAAAAAAAGGAAGAGAGGGAAGGAGGGAGGGAGGAAAGAAGGAAAGAAGGAAAGAAAATACTCATGCCCAGCCCTCCATCTCCTCACTCTGAGGTTCAGATTCAATTGGTCTATGGAAAGCCAAGCATCAGTATTTTTAGAAACCATTCTAGGTGATTCGAAAGTATAGGCACAGTTAAGAGCCACCTAAGTAAGGAGTAAAGAGTTGCACACCCTGAGAGTTCGCATTTATTTTAAAATGCAGTGGGAGGGTTTAGGGATAGGTGTGACATGATCCGATTGGCTGATGATTTGTGGAGAAGAGACTGTAGAGAGGTGACAGCAGAAGCAAGGGCACTAGTTAGGACCTACCAGAGAGAGCACAGGGAATCGGCATGTTTAGTGGACATAGGGCTTGGTGGGGGAGGGGTGCGCCTCAGAAAGGTGGCATTTACTTTGACCCTTTACATCAAATTTGCAAGGTGGAAATTAGAATGGCCAAAATCAACAGGACAGGAAACAAGTGTTGGAGAGGATGTGGAGAAAGGGGAACCCTCTTTCACTGTTGGTGGGAATGCAAGTTGGTGCAGCTACTTTGGAAAACAGTGTGGAGATTCCTCAAAAAATTAACAATAGAGCTACCCTATGAGCCTGCAATTGCACTACTAGGTATTCACCCCAAAGATACATATGTAGTGAAAAGAAGGGCCATATGTATCCCAATGTTCATAGCAGCAATGTCCACAATCGCCAAACTATGGAAAGAGCCGAGATGCCCTTCAACAGACGAATGGGTAAAGAAGATGTGGTCCATACACACAATGGAATATTATGCAGCCATCGGAAAGGAGGAATATCCAACTTTTGTGTCAACATGGATGGGTCTGGAGGAGATTATGCTGAGTGAAGTAAGTCAAGCAGAGAGAGTCAATTATCATATGGTTTCACTTACTTGTGGAACATAAGGAATAAAATGGAGGACATTAGGAGAAGGAAAGGAAAAGTGAATTGGGTTAAATTGGAGGGGGAGATGAACCATGAGAGACTGTGGACTCTGAGAAACAAACTGAGGGTTATGGAGGGAAGGGGGGTGGGTGACCCTGGTGGCGGGTATTAAGGAGGGCATGTACTGCATGGAACACTGGGTGTGGTGCATAAACAATGAATCCTGGATCACTGAAAAATAAAATAAAAATTTTTTTAATTTGCAAGGTAGACTTAGTTTGGGGAGATCTTTTTTATTCTCCCTTGAAAATCAAATCTGTGCACGGGGCCCAGAGTTGACCTTCCTCCAGCACTGCTGGCTCTATCTGCTCCCCCATTCCCTGAAGGCTTTTTTGACCCTATCCCTGCTGCATTTGAATGACCAGGAGTGGGCAGTTGATCAGTGCTGGACCAATAAAGGAATGCTGCCATAAAGACTGAGAATATGGGAGGCCGCGTGCATCTTGGAATTATCCGCTGCCACGTCTCCTCCGTGAGGAGTGAGCACAGCACAGACACACCGAAAGCCAGAGGGAAGCCTCCCAGAGGCTTGGAACCCCTGCTTCTGGCCGTTTCTGAGGACCAGCCATGTGCCTGCCCTTCCTAAGGTTGTGAGAGTTGACTCTTAATGAGGTGAAATTCACATGGCATGAAAGTAACCACCTTCATATGGTTTCAGTAACAATTTCATGGCACTGAGCACATTCACCATGTCGGGCAAGCATACTGCTAATTCCACAAACACTTCCATCATACCAAAAGATAACCCCATACCATTAAGCAGTCGCTCCCCCTCCTTCCTGCCACCCCTAGCAATCCTAGCAACTAATTTCTGTCTCTAGAGGTGGACTTATACTGGACATTGCCTATAAATAGCCCTACCACCTGACCTTTGTCTCTGGCTTCTTCAGTTAGCAGAAGGTCTTCAAGGTTCATCTGCATTGTAGCATGTATCAATTTCTTTTTCTGGCTGGATCACATTCCATTATATGCATACATCACAATTTGTGTATCCACTCACCCACTGATGGACATGAGCTGCTTCCAACTTTCAGCTACATGCATAGTGCTGCTAGGAGTGTGCATGTACAAGTTTTCGGTCTCTATTTTCATTTTGGAGGGTATATACTTAGCAGTAGAACTGCTGGGTCATATAATGATTTTTTTTAAAGATTTTATTTTTAATTTTTTTTTACTTTTTTATTTTTTATTCTTTGCCCCAGGGGTACAGGTCTGTGAATCATCAGGCTTACATCTTTCACAGCATTCACCAAAGCACAAACCCTCCCCAATGTCCATAACCCATCCACCCTATCCCTACCCTCCCACCCCCCAGTAACCCTCAGTTTGTTTTATGAGATTAGAAGTCTCTTATGGTTTGTCTCCTTCCCCATCCCATCTTGTTTCATTATTTTTCCCTCCCTNAGGGGGAGCAGCAGAGGAAGAGGGAGAAGCAGGCTCCCTGCTGAGCAGGGAACTCAATGATGCTCAGGGCTAAATCCAGAGACCCCAGGATCACCACCTAAGCCTGAGCCAAAGGCAGATGCTTAACTGATTGAGCCACCAAGGTGCCCCTCATATAGTAATTCTTTTCAACTTTTCAAGGAACCACCAATGGCATTCTCTTTTTGTTTAAAGTTTTACATACCATATCTCTGTTAGTTTCATCAAGAAGAGTCCTGCTGTTATGGGCTCAAACCAGCTTTCTGGTCCATTCAGCAAGTCTTTTGAAAATACCTGGTCTGGCACACCCGAACAGCAGCCGCAGGACTGGGCGCCCAGCCGGTAGTGTGACCTTGTCCTGACTCTCCCTGAGCTCCCCCTCCCTACCTGCCNCCCGGCCGGCCCCCCCCCCCCCCCGCCCCGTGCTGGATCGGGCTTCCCACACTTCTGGGCTTCTACCTGTCCCTGCTGAGGCAACTGTCACCACCTTCCAAGCTCTCCTCTTCCTCCACAGCATATGGCTTACCTGCAGCCCATCCCAGATCCCCATAAAGGCTTCTACCTCTGCCCCACGGCCCCTGGTACTACCATCTTCCTGAGTACACCCACAGCCCTCCCTACAGGCTTCCGCCCCATTCAGCCCTCAGTTCTGCTGTTTCCGCCTATGGCTCTTCTAATTTCAGGGTGTCAGACAGCGATGCCAACCACCCCTTTCTCTGCTGGCCCCCACGGGGCAGGCCCTCGGTACAGCCCATTCAGATGGCCGACACGAAGCAGCAAACGGATGTGATAAACCCCCGCCTCCGAGGGGAGCACATATCTCCTGTCTGATCATAAAGCCCCCGCTACAGCCTCTACAAAACGGAAGTGATAATTTTCAATGCCTACTCCAAGCCAGAGGTAGTTTGAGCATCCGTGGCAATAAAGGACAAGGACAAATAATAATTGTTTTTGAGCATGACCCTGCAAGGCATATACCCATATGCCCATTATACAAATGAAGACACTGAGGCCGAAAGATTAAGAAACTACCTGAGCTCAATTTGCTGAGAGGGCTAATGCTAGGTTTACATCCAGACCAGTCTGACTTCAAATTCTAGATTTCTTGTAACACATGGAGCTGAACTGCCACATACTAGACTAGACACCGGCAAGATGGCAGGGAAAGAATTACATTCATTCGCTCATATTGTACCTCATTTCAGAAAGTACATACTGGTGGAAGTATTTTGGAAAGCAACTTGGCAATAAGTATCAAGCCCTTAAAAGTGTTCTTACCACTTGATCCTGATGAATTTATTTTCAGGAAATCAATTTTATTACAGAAAAAGGTACATGTCCAGGGGATACATTTTTGCAATATTTATAACAGCAGTTAATAGGGAATAGTCTCGATGTCCAAATATAGGATGCAAGTTAAGAAGATTATGGTATCGAGTCAAAGGAATATTGTACAGCAATGGTTCTCAAGTAGAAACAATTTTTCCCCAAGAGACATTTGGCAGTGTCCGAAGACATTTTTGGTTGTCCCAATGGGGAAGAGGGAGGAGGAGGAATTCTGTGGGGATCTAAGCAGGAAAGTCCAGAGGGCTCCACATGCCACAATGCATAGGACAGGCTCCTGAATGTCAGTAACGAAGAGGGTGAGAAACTCTGTTTTATAGAAATTATTAATATGAAGACTATATTTTATGTTAAGAGAAAAAACAGAAATCTAAATTTGGGGTACACCATAATTTTCACCATGGAAAACTATCTTGCATAGGAGGGAACACCACACGAAAAGATGGGAAACAGAAAAAAATACTTTAGTGGAAACAGATAAATCTGACTCTCTGAAAGTTTCTCTTGAACCATGTCCTGTTATTTGTTTTAGAGAGGGAGGAGGGGAGAGGGAATGGGAGAACCTTAAGCAGGCTCTGTGGAGCTGGACGTGGGGCTTGATTTCCCGACTCTGAGATCGTGACTTCAACCAAAATCAAGAATCAGACACTTCACCGACTGAGCCACCCAGGCGCCCCACACCACGTTATTTACTGCACTAAACAAAAACTGGAAAAAAACACTGAAGCACAACTTGCTACAGAGAGGAGTAGCAATTGTTACTATCTAGAGTTAACATTGTGCCTAGCACATTTTTTTATGTTTAAATACTTTTGGAAAGAAGGATTTTTAACAAAAGCAATGTGAACAGATTGGACCCAAAGTGGTATTTTTAGAAAATCATCCAAATGTCAATCTACCGTGTTGATCCAGGCTTCTTCCAATGCAAGGGACAGAGCCAAACTGAAACTAGTTTATACACACAAAAAAGAAACATATTGGTACATGGGACCCAGAAAAAAAGACAGACATCTGGCATGAGGTCGGGTGGATCCAAGAGTTCAAACCATGTCCTCTTCATGCTCTGTGATGCCTCAGTCTTTCACTCTCAAACTAGCACCACATACCCAATCTCTGAGTGGGGCCCTTGTCCCCTACTGCATACAACCTCCTTGTGCTGATGGGGGACGGAAGAGGCACAAAAGGCTCTGGGCTTAACAGCATCCCGAGTACCCATCGATGAGTCTAGGAAAAGAGAAAACCATCTCCGCTTCATCAGAGAAAAATCTTAGTGTTCTGACTGGCTTTGTCTGGGTCGCACACTTAGTATCCATTGGTCTAACTGCCATGGTTGAATCTTGGTAATGAAACATAGGAGAATTGTCAGGAAAGGGAGGGTTAGACAAAAACAACATATGTCCACCATCCACATGAACTGGCGAACATTCCGGTACTTGAAAACGTCTGGTGACACAGGCATAGGAGTGAGGCAGGAGGGCAGAGTCCAGAAGATATGAAATCTTTTGGGTGTCACATTTTCAAAGCATGATGAAATATTTTGGTGACTTGCTTTTTCTGCATCAAAAGAGGTAAGATTGTGGAATCACAGAGCTGAAAGGGGTCTTCAAGTGTGTCTTGATCAACCACTTTGTTCTTGTAGACATAAGGTAACATAACAAATGCACCTTTTTTTGGAAGCCTATAGCATCCTAGCCCTAGGTTAGGTTCTAGATACCTTGCAGAGAGGGAGAAGCCATGTTTGTCTGCCGGATTGGCCCTCCATGGTGAGATGAACAGTGAAGGCAGACTTTGGCCTCCAAGGGTATTCATTGAACCAGATCTCAGAAAGGACAGACCCAGTGAATTAACTGAAAAAGATATCGTGGAGAGCAACGATTTTCAAAGCTTTGATGAAGCTCAGCAAGAACAAAAAACCCCTCACATTTTCCACTGCAATTCTGTATACATACGACACCTACATGTGTGACTCAGAAGTGGGATGCAGTCTGTCTGATGCTCTTTACCCCAGTCTATTTTTTAATGCCCCATATTATTTGTTTATTTGAGAGAGAGAGTGTGCACACACGTGCGTGAGTGAGAGAAGGGAGAGAGGGAGAGGCAGACTCCCCGCTGAACAGGGAGCCCAGAAACAGTGCCCAATCCCAAGACCTTGAGCTGAAGCTGAGCTGAGGCAGATGACCCGAGCTGAAGGCAGATGCTTAACTGACTAAACCACCCAGACACCCTATTTCATTTTTTAAAATATATCTTTGATGACCCATGAAACTGATTTCAAGTCAAGATCCACTAATGGTTTGAGACCAGCAATTTGGAACATTTATTAAGAAAGAAAAAGTGAGCAAAAGACATAAAAAGACATTTTTCCAAAGACGACATCCAGACGGCCAACAGACATATGAAAAGATGATCAACATCACTGATTATCAGGGAAATGCAAATCAAAGCCACAATGAGACATCACCTCACACCTGTCAGAATGGCTAAAATCAACACAAGAAACAACAGGTGTTGGTGAGGATGTGGAGAAAAGGGGACGCTCTTGGCGCCGTTGGTGAGAATGCAAACTGGCGCAGCCACTGGGGAAAAGAGAATGGGGTCTCCTCAAAAAGTCAAAAATAGAACTACCCCACAATCCAGCAATTGTACTACTAGCTATTTGCATAAAGAATACAAAAACACTAATTCAAAGGGACACATGGACCCTAATGTTTATACCAGCCTTATCTACAACAGCCAAATTATGGAAATATCCCAAGAATCCATCAGCTGATGAATAAAGAAGAGGTGGTATATATATACAATAGAGTATTATTCAGCCATAAAAAGGAATGGAATCTTGCCATTTGCAACAAGATGCATGGATCTAGAGAGTATTATAAGTGAATTAAGTCAGTCAAAGAAAGACAAATGCCATATGATTTCATTCATATATGGAATTTAAGAAACAAATGAGCAAAGGGGGAAATAGGCATACTAAGAAACAGACTGTTTAGAACTACAGAGAAAAAACTGATGGTTATCAGAGGAGGGGTGGGGGGGATGGGTGGAATAGGTGATGGGGATTAAGGAGGGCACTTGTGATAAGCACTGGGCGATGCACGTAAGTGTTGAATCATTATATTGTACACCTGAAACTAATATTACACTGTATGTTAACTAACTGGAATTTAAATAAGAACTTTAAAAACAAGAGAGAGAGGTTTAACATGTATTATCAGCAAGGTTCCCTTAGTCCCACATGTGGCTGGGGCTTGAAGTTTGCACCATTAGCCTCCCCACTGGGGACTGAGGCATTTTCAGAAGTCTCCACTAAAATATATCTTGGGACACCTAGGTGGCTCAGTCGTTAAGCATCTGCCTTCAGCTCAGGTCATGATTCCAGGGTCCTGGGATCGAGTCCTACACCGGGCTCTCTGCTCAGCAGGGCGTCTGCTTCTCCCTCTCTCTGCCTGCTGTTCCTCCTGCTGTGCTCTCTCTAGCAAATGAATAAAATCTTTAAAAATAAAATAGGGGCACCTGGGTGGCTCAGTGGGTTAAAGCCTCTGCCTTTGGCTCAGGTCATGATCTCAGGGTCCTGGGATTGAGCCCCACATCAGGCTCTGCTCAGCAGGGAGCCTGCTTCCTCCTCTCTCTGCCTGCCTCTCTGCCTACTTATAATCCCTCTGTCAAATAAAATCTTAAAAAATCAAATTTTAAAAATAAAATTAAAAAATCTTTAAAAAATAAATAAAATGTAAGTATCTTAATCTGGAGCAATAACAGAGAACTTAAGGCCTACCGGATGCTCTTTCAGGGGCTCACACAGAAAACTCTCAGAGTGATACTGATAGCCTTATCTGGAGAAGAAAAGTGCTGATGGGGCCTGGGTGTTTGGGGTTGGCAAGAAAAGCTGAAAGAAATGCAGACAATCACTCACTCACTCATTCATTCATTCATTCATTCAAAAGCTGCTTGATAAATTACCTGACCCTGTTTCTTTGTCATAAAGCAGGACTAAAACTGTCACATGCTGTAAAATTTGCACCCGGAGAGAATTGTACATGATTTATGTACTGCTCCCAGCAGAGCCAGGCACCTACAAGGAGTCTACGGTGACAGGCTTCATTGTTCCAACACTTGGCTCTCTTCCTGGAAAGACGGTCACATACCCCACCACTGCCTTCCTGTACGTGGGCTTCCCAATCCCCACCGACATCAGGTTTGGCCACATAACTTGGCTTCGGCCAATGGGATGTGAATAGAAAGAACAGAAAAAGCCTTAAGGACAAGGAGAATTTCTTCCAGTTCTCTTGCTCTTTCCTTCAGCCATGGCTTGTCTCAAATGAGGACTTCCCTTCAGCAGGCATCCCAGAAGAGAAGACCCATGGAGCAGAGCCCCAGCTGACCCAGAGTGGCTTTTGTGACACAGAAACAAATCTATGTTCCACTGAGGTTTGGGCATGACTTGTTACCACAGCAGAAGCCTTCCTACAGAGTCCCAGGAACAGGAGGAGAAGCAGGAGGCACACAAGGACAGTGCAGAACAGCAGGAGGAAAGGAGGGAAGAATTCTGAGTACCTCTTGGTGCTTGGAAACGTGTTAAAGTCTGTGAGAAATTTAGAATTTCTCTAGAATTTTAAGATTGATTTGGAGTGGAGCCATGGACAAATGAAATAGCCTAGCCACAGGGACAGCAGGATCCAAGGACCAAGCGGGCTCCTGACCTAAGGCTGGAGTCATTCCAGGGGTGGAGATAACGTGAGGGACTTGAGTGGACCGTGAAGGAGGCCACAGCCCACATGTGCGGAGCAGGGCCTGGAGCAGCCTGAGCTACGGGCACAGAGCACAGCCGTGAGGGCATCTCAAGGAAGGAGGCTAAGCTGAGAATGTCTTCCTCAGCCATAAGGAGCCCGTGGGGGGTCATCCCAAGTCCCTCTACCTCTTAGCCAGGATTGTCCTGAGCTCACTGGCCCAGCTGTCTCCTCGGTGGGTAAAGGAAAGATGATTAATCCGAGGCCTACTGATGCAAGAGATCACACAGATACTGGGAGCTCTGGAGGCTCTGCCCTGCAGGGGGTAGGTAGCTGTTCACAGCAGCTGCCCTTCACCCTGAAGAAGAGGCCAACTGCGGCTGTGGGGTCCTGACAAGGGTGTGCTTGGTTTTGGTTGTGACCCCAATCAGCCACCCAGTATGACTGCATTTCTGGTCAGAGGGCCCAGACTTTCATTTCTGCCTCACCTCTAGGATTTCCTGAGAAAGCTGAACCTTGCGGCCTCCGTGCATGGCCAGCGACAAGGGAGAGGAGAGAGGAGAGTCAGACGGACGCCAACCTGGTTCTCCACAGAGAACACCGCCCTTTGCTCTTGCCTCTGGAATTTCCCATATGCCGCGCTGACCTTCATCAAAGGACAGTAGTCTTTCATAGATTGGAGACCTGCCCTGCCCTGCTCATAGAGGGCCTTGTGCCAGTTTCAGATCTCCATACAGTACAACTAGAGTTTTGTTTCAATGAGAACATTGGCCTGAAGGAAAAATAAGAGTAGGCCAAAGAGATAAAGCAAAAGAGTAAGACACAACACTAGGTAGAGAGAGGAGCACAAATTTGACAGTTCACTCCCCAGAGCAAATACACAGAGGATAACACTAGTTGCAAGTTTCCTGGGGTTTTTTTTTTAAGATTTTATTTACTTATTTGAGAGAAAGAACAGTGAGTGGGAGGGAAGAGGCAGAGGCAGAAACAGACTCCCCACTGAGCAGGGAGCCTGAAGTGGTGCTCCATCCCAGGACCCTGAGATCATGACCTGAACCAGAGGCAGATGCTTAACCGACGCAGTCACCCAGGCATCCCTCCAGTTTCCTGATTTCTAAAAGAAAAAAACAAATAGGTGCCTAGGAGAAGCACAACTTCTACTAGCACTGAAACCAGAGAGGATTTCTCTCCCTGCCCCAAAGAAGTTGGTTGAAATGAATTCCACCTTCAGGAAGGACCCCCAGTAAAAACTACAGCAGGGTTCAAGGGTCAGTACAGGAAAATGGCACACACTTCAGTACAGACTAGGGGCATAGGTCAAAATTCAACTCATCAAAATGAATTATTTGAAGGACCAAGACAATACAGTCAGAGTCTGCAGCCACCTGATGATAACCTTTGACGTAAAGATAATATTTAAGAATATGGAGGAACAGATGAATGGCTTATCCTTCAAGCAATCCTCCCTAAACATTGTCTCTTAAAAATGAGCTTCTGATAAGAATAGAGTTGCAGAGTTTCAAGTTATACTATCAGGCAAAAGCTTTATTTTTCCTATTAAAGGAAGGCTGGACATACTTTGGCCATCAGCCAAGTGGAGGGTGGAGCCAATGTCCTCTTTTGCCAAGTTAAGGAGCCTAATCAGGATGGGAGCCAGCATGAAAATCCACTGAACCTCCACCCAGAACAGGGCCAAGATGAGCAGCAAAGTTTCCCACAGAAATTAGTTCTGCATCTATTCCAACGTGGCGCAAGGTCCCAAAAGCTGTAGGTCATAGAGATCAGCCACTAGCACGTTAGTGTAAGAAATGTTCCAAGTGGCCATTACCAATTGCCCATTAAGACCACAAAACATTTAATAAAGTCCTCAGGACACTTAGAATCTCAATATCAGTTCATGGATTAAAAAGAAACACTGCAGAATCTAACCAAAATGAACTACACACAGTTATCTTTACAAGTCATTAAAAAGAAAAAAAATGAAAGAGCTAGCGTGAGAAAGAAGGGGGAAGAGTATACCAAGGCTAAGAAGAAAAAAAGGCTTGGACATCACTATGAATTATGGTCTATGAAAATAGATACTTGTCACCACAAAGTCTTCTGGTGACATGAAAAGAAAGTTCTAAGGAATTCTCATTTGTCCCTCCCCCCTTCTTGCCCAACTGTCCACAGCTCACTCAACTCACCAAAACATTCTGAGGGTCTGTTTCACTTTTTCCTTCCCACACAAGCATCACACCTCAGTCTGGCCTTTCCAAACCACCACTGGCAACTTCAATTAAACTGATCACTTATCAATTAATTCTAGGAAGCTAGTCCCAATGCCAAGAAACTATGGCATTTTCCCCATCAGAAATGACAACCCTCATCTACCAAGCTGGCCTCATCCCACAGGCAAATGAAAGAACTAAGGTCCTCCTGTTATTCATCTGAAGCGACATATTTGAGATAGATTTTAATATAATTCAAATTAGCCTTAAGTGGGGAGGATCAGTTTATACATGTTTGATTCTCCATGACACCTCATATTGTATATACTGTAGGAGCTCAATAATTACTGAACTGGTGAATACCTTATTCCAGGTGCTGTTCTTGAAGCTTTACATAATTTATTTCATGCAGACATTTTGTCATTCATTCTAAAACATACTATCCCCATTTTAAAGATGGGGAAAGAGAGGCTCTAGCAAATCCACTGACTTATCCAAGACAATACAGCTAGTAAGCAGCACAGTGGACTTGGATCCCAAGACTACCCAACGCTAAAACCTAAGCTCTCTGTACTCCCCCAAGCTGTCTTCCTAAAAACACTTCATGAAAGCTACAAACTCCTCCAGCGACTGCAGAGCCAATGACAGAAATCATAGGCGGGCAAAACTTGCCTCAACTTTCTAACAGTTACAAAGTCCAGCGACTGACCTGACCGTGAGGTAGTGAGTGCTTCGTCACAGAAATGACTTTTCTGAGTTAGTATAGACAGGGATCACTACCTCGCTTAAAATGCTGACCTAGATGATCTCAACACCAGAAATCAAAAAAACAAAGACGGAAAGTCAGATTCTGAGACATGAAGCCAGAGTGGAGTTCCAGGATCCTTTCCTAAGCACCTTAGATAGGAGACACTGTTTTTCAAGAGGTACGGAGATGAAAAGACACAATTCCCAATGTAATTTGAGCAGTGCATTGAAGAAAAATCAGAATCCAGAAAATGGGAGTGGAAAAGAGTTGAATGTCATGCCTGGTCCCAAATGCAGGGAACGGGATATTCAGCACAGGATGGTAAGAAAGCATAGAAAATGTTTAGGGAAATAGAGGGTATTTCACAGAAAGTAGTGGGAGAAAAGCACAGACGGGTAATATGAGGCTAAATTATACAGGGCTATGAAGGAGTAAGGAATCTGGATTACAGTTGATTGAACCTGAGAGCCATTGAGATTTTGAATAAGGGAATGATTTATCNTAAAAAAAAATAAAAAAAAATAAAAAATAAAAAATAAAAAAAAGCATAGAAAATGTTTAGGGAAATAGAGGGTATTTCACAGAAAGTAGTGGGAGAAAAGCACAGACGGGTAATATGAGGCTAAATTATACAGGGCTATGAAGGAGTAAGGAATCTGGATTACAGTTGATTGAACCTGAGAGCCATTGAGATTTTGAATAAGGGAATGATTTATCCATAGCTGGGGCTTAAGTAGATCAAGCTGCATACTCAGTAAAATATTAACAAAGATAATTCAATGACATACACAAGAACTATACATGATGACCAGCAGAATTTATCCTGGGTATGCAAGGCTGGTTCAACATTCAAAAATTGATGTAACTCACAAAGTCACCAGGCTAAAGAAGAAAAATCATATGATCATATTAATTGATTCAGAAAAGGTATTTACCAGAATTCAACACCCATTTGTGGTTGAAAGAAAGAAAAAACCAACAACAAGAAAAACCTCAGCAAACTAGGAATAGAGGGGAACTTCATCAGTTGGATACAGAACATCCACAAAAAACCTACAATTAACATCCTGTTTAATGTTGGAAAATAGGTTACTTTCCCCCTAAGTTCAGGAACAAGGCAGAGATGTACACGCTTGTCATTCCCCTTCACAACCACACTAAAGTCCTAGCTACTGCAGTAAGACAAGAAAAGGAAATAAAAATATACAGACTGGGAGAAAAAAGAAACAATCTTCATTCACAGTTAGCAAGACTGCCTGTATTAAACAGATCACTCTGGCACCTGGTATAGGGAGGGATTTTACTAAATTGATAACATAATTTTGAATTAAGAACATGGAACTCATTTCTCAAGTTCATGCTAGAGACAGACCAATGAGAGCCAAGGCAGAAAGAGAGAATCCCATGGGCTGGAGTGGACAACAGAGGCATCTCAAAGGGCATGGGATTCCAGGTGAATCTTAAAGGATTTGTTTGAAATACTTATTTGATGGGTGAATGAATGAAAAGCATGGAGAAACAAAAGAACAAATTGGAAGGTGCAAATTATATTCCAGAGGCAGCGAGTAGACCAAGGATTAACATTAAAGATGGCCCCGGACTCTGTAGAAATTTTGTTTAAACGAGTTTTCTCCCTCTGGGTGCCCATCTGAACATTCAGGCATCTTCTAGAGATGGGCTTCCCCAGCCCTAGGGAAGCCACGTGTCTATGGAAACCACAGTGTGGCTGGTTTGACCCCCTGGTACGATGCTATCTCTCTGACCTATCTGTGACCCGAATATTTGGGTGTACACATTTCCTGTAGCCCCAGTGGGACAAGACAGCTCTTGCACCTGCTGACATATTTAGACACATACATTATCTCAACGGCCACTTTTCTCTCTTGATAACCACCACGTCACCTAGATTGCTAAAGTCAGCTTCCTCCACAAACCACAGTGCAGAAGATTCTCATGGGAAAAAAAAAAAAAGGTGCCAAGGCATCTTCTGACTTTGGTGCTTGTGTTTTCAAAATGAAGTTTTCAGATAAGAATACTGGTCAGAGGGACAAAAAGGATTTGGGGATGGGGGATTGCCCATAAAGGTAGAGTGGAAAAGCAGGTAGAGGAGAGACTTAGAGGCAGCAGAAATTGATGGAAAGTGATCCTATTTTCTGTTCTGGGAAGAAACAGGTCAAGCCCCCCCACCCATCTTCTTTTCTGATACGCCTTTATCCACTCTCCCCCTCATGACCCCTAGGCAACCCAGAGAAGTAACTGGACCTATCATTAGAGAGTCAATGAATAACTAAATTTGGGTGGGATTCGCAGGTTTTTCCTATTCATTATTTTCAGTGTCCCACAAAGAAGAAAAAGAAAATCACCACAGGATGGTTTCCTCTACCCAAGGAGGCTTGAAGTGGGATTACTCAAGTCCAAAGCCCAGAAACCTCACGGGGGTACCACACCTTTGCTAGACATTGAGAGGCTGGCCTTTGCTAGGAAGAGACAGGTCAGGATGGCAAGTGTCTGGGAACCTTGTCTGCTGAGGAGCAAGGAGGACCTTGGGCACTGAGACTGGACAGGAGCAGACTCCAGAGAGGCAGCTGGAAGGTGGACAGAGAGGACAGGTTTGTTTGGTGCTGCTCCCCACGGAGGAACACAAGGGCCACCAAAGGAAGCTCGAGGAAGGCAGGAGACGTCGCCACAGGAGGAAGAGCTCGCCTGCAATTAGATCATCCAAGACTAGCTCACTGGGGTGGCGACCTCCCTGCCGCAGCAGATGCTCTAGCCCCAAAAGCTCCTTGCCCATCTGTCAAGAGACCTCAGAGAGGGACACCTGGGGGGCTCAGTCGGTTGAGTGTCTGCGTTCGGCTTGAGTCATGATCCCAGGGTCCTGGAATCGAGCCCCGAATCGGGCTCCCTGCTTATCGGAGAGCCTGCTTCTCCCTCTGCCTGCTGCTCCCCCTGCTTGTGCTCTGACAAATAAATAAAATCTTAGAGAAAGAGAGAGACCCTGGAGAGCATACATTCAGCAGGGCAAGGGGTCAAGTGTCCTTTCCAAGGCTGAGACCCTAGGATTCTACCAGAGTGGACTCTGAAGTTTAGCATATGATGTTTACCTTACTTTCTAGCTGTTTTTTAAAACGTGTCTGAATTCTTCCACCCAGAATTCTGTGCAATGGGGTTGTACTTACCACTTTTCCATCAATTTTTAAGGGGAGAGGGTTTTGGTTTCAAGCCCTCCCAATTTCCATTTCCTTTCCCCAATGAGAAGTCCCACCGACGTGATAAGGAATAAAACATTTTAGATGCAATAGGGATGGTTACAGATTTTTTAAGACCAATTACCCCTGTGCAAAGTGAAAAATGTAAGTTTGGATTTTTCAGATCAGACTGTTAGAGTACCACCCTTTCCCTGCTGTACAGAGATGAATAAAACATGGTCCCTCTTACACAGCCCAGAGGCCCTCCCACCAGGCAGGGGTGGGTATTCAGAGCAAACTCCACCACATCCAGGAGAACAGAAAACTTCATGCGCCAGCAGGGAGGCGGACTGGCCGGGGCCCACTCCTGGGCTGGCTTGGTTTCCTTACCCACTGTTGGGGTTCTTAGCTTAGTTTTCCTTCCGTAACCTGTCCCCTAATTTGCACCCAAGACATCCCTCTTCAAGAAATCATTATCACCAGTGTCACCATGTCAAATTGAAAGAGAGGACAATTTTGTTCAACTATGAACTGCCCACGCATGGTGGTGGTGTGCGGCTCTGAGCAAGAATCATTTAAAATCCACAAAGCTACCCGTAAAGATGCCACAGTGAGGTGGGAAACACTATACACACTGTGGGCTCCTAACCCTAGCAAAAGGTATGTGCACGCGCAACGATGCAAAAACTATTTAGGACAAATAGTTGAAATGATCTCGGCAGAGCCTTATTTGAAGGGCAGTTTCTCCTTTTACCCTCTACCTTCACCGGCCTGTATTTTAAATTTTCATCAATATCTTAAACTTGTTTGTATGTTAAGTAATGACTTAAATAATCATTTTAATATTACCTTTTTTTTTCAAGGATTTTATTTATTTGAGAGGGAGAGTGAGCACAAGCAGGGGGAGCAGTGGGCAGAGGGAAAGGGAGGAAAGGGGGGGAAGGGG